>OY292503.1:11630493-11912030 GCA_958496325.1 Nomophila noctuella | reverse complement strand
TAACCTAACCTAACCTAACCTAACCTAACCTAACCTAACCTAACCTAACCTAACCTAACCTAACCTAACCTAACCTAACCTAACCTAACCTAACAACTAACCTAACCTAACCTAACCTAACCTAACCTAACCTAACCTAACCTAACCTAACCTAACCTAACCTAACCTAACCTAACCTAACCTAACCTAACCTAACCTAACCTAACCTAACCTAACCTAACCTAACCTAACCTAACCTAACCTAACCTAACCTAACCTAACCTAACCTAACCTAACCTAACCTAACCTAACCTAACCTAACCTAACCTAACCTAACCTAACCTAACCTAACCTAACCTAACCTAACCTAACCTAACCTAACCTAACCTAACCTAACCTAACCTAACCTAACCTAACCTAACCTAACCTAACCTAACCTAACCTAACCTAACCTAACCTAACCTAACCTAACCTAACCTAACCTAACCTAACCTAACCTAACCTAACCTAACCTAACCTAACCTAACCTAACCTAACCTAACCTAACCTAACCTAACCTAACCTAACCTAACCTAACCTAACCTAACCTAACCTAACCTAACCTAACCTAACCTAACCTAACCTAACCTAACCTAACCTAACCTAACCTAACCTAACCTAACCTAACCTAACCTAACCTAACCTAACCTAACCTAACCTAACCTAACCTAACCTAACCTAACCTAACCTAACCTAACCTAACCTAACCTAACCTAACCTAACCTAACCTAACCTAACCTAACCTAACCTAACCTAACCTAACCTAACCTAACCTAACCTAACCTAACCTAACCTAACCTAACCTAACCTAACCTAACCTAACCTAACCTAACCTAACCTAACCTAACCTAACCTAACCTAACCTAACCTAACCTAACCTAACCTAACCTAACCTAACCTAACCTAACCTAACCTAACCTAACCTAACCTAACCTAACCTAACCTAACCTAACCTAACCTAACCTAACCTAACCTAACCTAACCTAACCTAACCTAACCTAACCTAACCTAACCTAACCTAACCTAACCTAACCTAACCTAACCTAACCTAACCTAACCTAACCTAACCTAACCTAACCTAACCTAACCTAACCTAACCTAACCTAACCTAACCTAACCTAACCTAACCTAACCTAACCTAACCTAACCTAACCTAACCTAACCTAACCTAACCTAACCTAACCTAACCTAACCTAACCTAACCTAACCTAACCTAACCTAACCTAACCTAACCTAACCTAACCTAACCTAACCTAACCTAACCTAACCTAACCTAACCTAACCTAACCTAACCTAACCTAACCTAACCTAACCTAACCTAACCTAACCTAACCTAACCTAACCTAACCTAACCTAACCTAACCTAACCTAACCTAACCTAACCTAACCTAACCTAACCTAACCTAACCTAACCTAACCTAACCTAACCTAACCTAACCTAACCTAACCTAACCTAACCTAACCTAACCTAACCTAACCTAACCTAACCTAACCTAACCTAACCTAACCTAACCTAACCTAACCTAACCTAACCTAACCTAACCTAACCTAACCTAACCTAACCTAACCTAACCTAACCTAACCTAACCTAACCTAACCTAACCTAACCTAACCTAACCTAACCTAACCTAACCTAACCTAACCTAACCTAACCTAACCTAACCTAACCTAACCTAACCTAACCTAACCTAACCTAACCTAACCTAACCTAACCTAACCTAACCTAACCTAACCTAACCTAACCTAACCTAACCTAACCTAACCTAACCTAACCTAACCTAACCTAACCTAACCTAACCTAACCTAACCTAACCTAACCTAACCTAACCTAACCTAACCTAACCTAACCTAACCTAACCTAACCTAACCTAACCTAACCTAACCTAACCTAACCTAACCTAACCTAACCTAACCTAACCTAACCTAACCTAACCTAACCTAACCTAACCTAACCTAACCTAACCTAACCTAACCTAACCTAACCTAACCTAACCTAACCTAACCTAACCTAACCTAACCTAACCTAACCTAACCTAACCTAACCTAACCTAACCTAACCTAACCTAACCTAACCTAACCTAACCTAACCTAACCTAACCTAACCTAACCTAACCTAACCTAACCTAACCTAACCTAACCTAACCTAACCTAACCTAACCTAACCTAACCTAACCTAACCTAACCTAACCTAACCTAACCTAACCTAACCTAACCTAACCTAACCTAACCTAACCTAACCTAACCTAACCTAACCTAACCTAACCTAACCTAACCTAACCTAACCTAACCTAACCTAACCTAACCTAACCTAACCTAACCTAACCTAACCTAACCTAACCTAACCTAACCTAACCTAACCTAACCTAACCTAACCTAACCTAACCTAACCTAACCTAACCTAACCTAACCTAACCTAACCTAACCTAACCTAACCTAACCTAACCTAACCTAACCTAACCTAACCTAACCTAACCTAACCTAACCTAACCTAACCTAACCTAACCTAACCTAACCTAACCTAACCTAACCTAACCTAACCTAACCTAACCTAACCTAACCTAACCTAACCTAACCTAACCTAACCTAACCTAACCTAACCTAACCTAACCTAACCTAACCTAACCTAACCTAACCTAACCTAACCTAACCTAACCTAACCTAACCTAACCTAACCTAACCTAACCTAACCTAACCTAACCTAACCTAACCTAACCTAACCTAACCTAACCTAACCTAACCTAACCTAACCTAACCTAACCTAACCTAACCTAACCTAACCTAACCTAACCTAACCTAACCTAACCTAACCTAACCTAACCTAACCTAACCTAACCTAACCTAACCTAACCTAACCTAACCTAACCTAACCTAACCTAACCTAACCTAACCTAACCTAACCTAACCTAACCTAACCTAACCTAACCTAACCTAACCTAACCTAACCTAACCTAACCTAACCTAACCTAACCTAACCTAACCTAACCTAACCTAACCTAACCTAACCTAACCTAACCTAACCTAACCTAACCTAACCTAACCTAACCTAACCTAACCTAACCTAACCTAACCTAACCTAACCTAACCTAACCTAACCTAACCTAACCTAACCTAACCTAACCTAACCTAACCTAACCTAACCTAACCTAACCTAACCTAACCTAACCTAACCTAACCTAACCTAACCTAACCTAACCTAACCTAACCTAACCTAACCTAACCTAACCTAACCTAACCTAACCTAACCTAACCTAACCTAACCTAACCTAACCTAACCTAACCTAACCTAACCTAACCTAACCTAACCTAACCTAACCTAACCTAACCTAACCTAACCTAACCTAACCTAACCTAACCTAACCTAACCTAACCTAACCTAACCTAACCTAACCTAACCTAACCTAACCTAACCTAACCTAACCTAACCTAACCTAACCTAACCTAACTAACCTAACCTAACCTAACCTAACCTAACCTAACCTAACCTAACCTAACCTAACCTAACCTAACCTAACCTAACCTAACCTAACCTAACCTAACCTAACCTAACCTAACCTAACCTAACCTAACCTAACCTAACCTAACCTAACCTAACCTAACCTAACCTAACCTAACCTAACCTAACCTAACCTAACCTAACCTAACCTAACCTAACCTAACCTAACCTAACCTAACCTAACCTAACCTAACCTAACCTAACCTAACCTAACCTAACCTAACCTAACCTAACCTAACCTAACCTAACCTAACCTAACCTAACCTAACCTAACCTAACCTAACCTAACCTAACCTAACCTAACCTAACCTAACCTAACCTAACCTAACCTAACCTAACCTAACCTAACCTAACCTAACCTAACCTAACCTAACCTAACCTAACCTAACCTAACCTAACCTAACCTAACCTAACCTAACCTAACCTAACCTAACCTAACCTAACCTAACCTAACCTAACCTAACCTAACCTAACCTAACCTAACCTAACCTAACCTAACCTAACCTAACCTAACCTAACCTAACCTAACCTAACCTAACCTAACCTAACCTAACCTAACCTAACCTAACCTAACCTAACCTAACCTAACCTAACCTAACCTAACCTAACCTAACCTAACCTAACCTAACCTAACCTAACCTAACCTAACCTAACCTAACCTAACCTAACCTAACCTAACCTAACCTAACCTAACCTAACCTAACCTAACCTAACCTAACCTAACCTAACCTAACCTAACCTAACCTAACCTAACCTAACCTAACCTAACCTAACCTAACCTAACCTAACCTAACCTAACCTAACCTAACCTAACCTAACCTAACCTAACCTAACCTAACCTAACCTAACCTAACCTAACCTAACCTAACCTAACCTAACCTAACCTAACCTAACCTAACCTAACCTAACCTAACCTAACCTAACCTAACCTAACCTAACCTAACCTAACCTAACCTAACCTAACCTAACCTAACCTAACCTAACCTAACCTAACCTAACCTAACCTAACCTAACCTAACCTAACCTAACCTAACCTAACCTAACCTAACCTAACCTAACCTAACCTAACCTAACCTAACCTAACCTAACCTAACCTAACCTAACCTAACCTAACCTAACCTAACCTAACCTAACCTAACCTAACCTAACCTAACCTAACCTAACCTAACCTAACCTAACCTAACCTAACCTAACCTAACCTAACCTAACCTAACCTAACCTAACCTAACCTAACCTAACCTAACCTAACCTAACCTAACCTAACCTAACCTAACCTAACCTAACCTAACCTAACCTAACCTAACCTAACCTAACCTAACCTAACCTAACCTAACCTAACCTAACCTAACCTAACCTAACCTAACCTAACCTAACCTAACCTAACCTAACCTAACCTAACCTAACCTAACCTAACCTAACCTAACCTAACCTAACCTAACCTAACCTAACCTAACCTAACCTAACCTAACCTAACCTAACCTAACCTAACCTAACCTAACCTAACCTAACCTAACCTAACCTAACCTAACCTAACCTAACCTAACCTAACCTAACCTAACCTAACCTAACCTAACCTAACCTAACCTAACCTAACCTAACCTAACCTAACCTAACCTAACCTAACCTAACCTAACCTAACCTAACCTAACCTAACCTAACCTAACCTAACCTAACCTAACCTAACCTAACCTAACCTAACCTAACCTAACCTAACCTAACCTAACCTAACCTAACCTAACCTAACCTAACCTAACCTAACCTAACCTAACCTAACCTAACCTAACCTAACCTAACCTAACCTAACCTAACCTAACCTAACCTAACCTAACCTAACCTAACCTAACCTAACCTAACCTAACCTAACCTAACCTAACCTAACCTAACCTAACCTAACCTAACCTAACCTAACCTAACCTAACCTAACCTAACCTAACCTAACCTAACCTAACCTAACCTAACCTAACCTAACCTAACCTAACCTAACCTAACCTAACCTAACCTAACCTAACCTAACCTAACCTAACCTAACCTAACCTAACCTAACCTAACCTAACCTAACCTAACCTAACCTAACCTAACCTAACCTAACCTAACCTAACCTAACCTAACCTAACCTAACCTAACCTAACCTAACCTAACCTAACCTAACCTAACCTAACCTAACCTAACCTAACCTAACCTAACCTAACCTAACCTAACCTAACCTAACCTAACCTAACCTAACCTAACCTAACCTAACCTAACCTAACCTAACCTAACCTAACCTAACCTAACCTAACCTAACCTAACCTAACCTAACCTAACCTAACCTAACCTAACCTAACCTAACCTAACCTAACCTAACCTAACCTAACCTAACCTAACCTAACCTAACCTAACCTAACCTAACCTAACCTAACCTAACCTAACCTAACCTAACCTAACCTAACCTAACCTAACCTAACCTAACCTAACCTAACCTAACCTAACCTAACCTAACCTAACCTAACCTAACCTAACCTAACCTAACCTAACCTAACCTAACCTAACCTAACCTAACCTAACCTAACCTAACCTAACCTAACCTAACCTAACCTAACCTAACCTAACCTAACCTAACCTAACCTAACCTAACCTAACCTAACCTAACCTAACCTAACCTAACCTAACCTAACCTAACCTAACCTAACCTAACCTAACCTAACCTAACCTAACCTAACCTAACCTAACCTAACCTAACCTAACCTAACCTAACCTAACCTAACCTAACCTAACCTAACCTAACCTAACCTAACCTAACCTAACCTAACCTAACCTAACCTAACCTAACCTAACCTAACCTAACCTAACCTAACCTAACCTAACCTAACCTAACCTAACCTAACCTAACCTAACCTAACCTAACCTAACCTAACCTAACCTAACCTAACCTAACCTAACCTAACCTAACCTAACCTAACCTAACCTAACCTAACCTAACCTAACCTAACCTAACCTAACCTAACCTAACCTAACCTAACCTAACCTAACCTAACCTAACCTAACCTAACCTAACCTAACCTAACCTAACCTAACCTAACCTAACCTAACCTAACCTAACCTAACCTAACCTAACCTAACCTAACCTAACCTAACCTAACCTAACCTAACCTAACCTAACCTAACCTAACCTAACCTAACCTAACCTAACCTAACCTAACCTAACCTAACCTAACCTAACCTAACCTAACCTAACCTAACCTAACCTAACCTAACCTAACCTAACCTAACCTAACCTAACCTAACCTAACCTAACCTAACCTAACCTAACCTAACCTAACCTAACCTAACCTAACCTAACCTAACCTAACCTAACCTAACCTAACCTAACCTAACCTAACCTAACCTAACCTAACCTAACCTAACCTAACCTAACCTAACCTAACCTAACCTAACCTAACCTAACCTAACCTAACCTAACCTAACCTAACCTAACCTAACCTAACCTAACCTAACCTAACCTAACCTAACCTAACCTAACCTAACCTAACCTAACCTAACCTAACCTAACCTAACCTAACCTAACCTAACCTAACCTAACCTAACCTAACCTAACCTAACCTAACCTAACCTAACCTAACCTAACCTAACCTAACCTAACCTAACCTAACCTAACCTAACCTAACCTAACCTAACCTAACCTAACCTAACCTAACCTAACCTAACCTAACCTAACCTAACCTAACCTAACCTAACCTAACCTAACCTAACCTAACCTAACCTAACCTAACCTAACCTAACCTAACCTAACCTAACCTAACCTAACCTAACCTAACCTAACCTAACCTAACCTAACCTAACCTAACCTAACCTAACCTAACCTAACCTAACCTAACCTAACCTAACCTAACCTAACCTAACCTAACCTAACCTAACCTAACCTAACCTAACCTAACCTAACCTAACCTAACCTAACCTAACCTAACCTAACCTAACCTTATCCATAAAAATGTAAAAATGTAAAAATGTAAAAATGTAAAAATTGTAAAAATGTAAAAATGATAAAATGTAAAAATGGTAAAAATGTTAGGTTACTAAAACCTAACCTAACCTAACCTTATCCATAAAAATGTAAAATGTCAAAATGTCAAAATGTCAAAATGTCAAAATGTCAAAATGTCAAAATGTCAAAATGTCAAAATGTAAAAATGGTAAAAATGTTAGGTTACTAAAACCTCACCTAACCTAACCTTATCCATAAAAATGTAAAAATGTAAAAATGTAAAAATGTAAAAATGGTAAAAATGTTAGGTTACTACAACCTAACCTAACCTAACCTTATCCATAAAAATTGAAAAATGTAAAAATGTAAAAATGGTAAAAATGTCAAAATGTCAAAATGTAAAAATGTAAAAATGTAAAAATGTAAAAATGTAAAAATGGTAAAAATGTTAGGTTACTACAACCTAACCTAACCTAATCTTATCCATAAAAATGTAAAAATGTAAAAATGTAAAAATGTAAAAATGGTAAAAATGTTAGGTTACTAAAACCTAACCTAACCTAACCTTATCCATAAAAATGTAAAAATGTAAAAATGTCAAAATGTCAAAATGTTAAAAATGTTAGGTTACTAAAACCTAACCTAACCTAACCTTATCCATAAAAATGTAAAAATGTAAAAATGTCAAAATGTCAAAATGTCAAAATGTCAAAATGTCAAAATGTCAAAATGTCAAAATGTCAAAATGTCAAAATGTCAAAATGTCAAAATGTCAAAATGTCAAAATGTCAAAATGTCAAAATGTGAAAATGTAAAAATGTAAAAATGGTAAAAATGTTAGGTTACTAAAACCTCACCTAACCTAACCTTATCCATAAAAATGTAAAAATGTAAAAATGGTAAAAATGTTAGGTTACTACAACCTAACCTAACCTAACCTTATCCATAAAAATTGAAAAATGTAAAAATGTAAAAATGGTAAAAATGTCAAAATGTCAAAATGTAAAAATGTAAAAATGTAAAAATGTAAAAATGTAAAAATGGTAAAAATGTTAGGTTACTACAACCTAACCTAACCTAATCTTATCCATAAAAATGTAAAAATGTAAAATTGTAAAAATGTCAAAATGTCAAAATGTCAAAATGTCAAAATGTCAAAATGTCAAAATGTCAAAATGTCAAAATGTCAAAATGTCAAAATGTCAAAATGTCAAAATGTCAAAATGTCAAAATGTCAAAATGTCAAAATGTCAAAATGTCAAAATGTCAAAATGTCAAAATGTCAAAATGTCAAAATGTCAAAATGTCAAAATGTCAAAATGTGAAAATGTAAAAATGTAAAAATGGTAAAAATGTTAGGTTACTAAAACCTCACCTAACCTAACCTTATCCATAAAAATGTAAAAATGTAAAAATGTAAAAATGGTAAAAATGTTAGGTTACTACAACCTAACCTAACCTAACCTTATCCATAAAAATTGAAAAATGTAAAAATGTAAAAATGGTAAAAATGTCAAAATGTCAAAATGTAAAAATGTAAAAATGTAAAAATGTAAAAATGTAAAAATGGTAAAAATGTTAGGTTACTACAACCTAACCTAACCTAATCTTATCCATAAAAATGTAAAAATGTAAAAATGGTAAAAATGTTAGGTTACTAAAACCTAACCTAACCTAACCTTATCCATAAAAATGTAAAAATGTAAAAATGTCAAAATGTCAAAATGTCAAAATGTCAAAATGTCAAAATGTCAAAATGTCAAAATGTCAAAATGTCAAAATGTCAAAATGTCAAAATGTCAAAATGTCAAAATGTCAAAATGTCAAAATGTCAAAATGTCAAAATGTCAAAATGTCAAAATGTCAAAATGTCAAAATGTCAAAATGTCAAAATGTCAAAATGTCAAAATGTCAAAATGTCAAAATGTCAAAATGTCAAAATGTCAAAATGTCAAAATGTCAAAATGTCAAAATGTCAAAATGTCAAAATGTCAAAATGTCAAAATGTCAAAATGTCAAAATGTCAAAATGTCAAAATGTAAAAATGTAAAAATGGTAAAAATGTTAGGTTACTAAAACCTCACCTAACCTAACCTTATCCATAAAAATGTAAAAATGTAAAAATGTAAAAATGGTAAAAATGTTAGGTTACTACAACCTAACCTAACCTAACCTTATCCATAAAAATGTAAAAATGTAAAAATGTAAAAATGTAAAAATGTAAAAATGGTAAAAATGTTAGGTTACTAAAACCTAACCTAACCTAACCTTATCCATAAAAATGTAAAAATGTCAAAATGTCAAAATGTCAAAATGTCAAAATGTCAAAATGTCAAAATGTCAAAATGTCAAAATGTCAAAATGTCAAAATGTCAAAATGTCAAAATGTCAAAATGTCAAAATGTCAAAATGTCAAAATGTCAAAATGTCAAAATGTCAAAATGTCAAAATGTCAAAATGTCAAAATGTCAAAATGTCAAAATGTCAAAATGTCAAAATGTCAAAATGTCAAAATGTCAAAATGTCAAAATGTCAAAATGTCAAAATGTCAAAATGTCAAAATGTCAAAATGTCAAAATGTCAAAATGTCAAAATGTCAAAATGTCAAAATGGTAAAAATGTTAGGTTACTACAACCTAACCTAACCTAACCTTATCCATAAAAATGTAAAAATGTAAAAATGTAAAAATGTAAAAATTGTAAAAATGTAAAAATGATAAAATGTAAAAATGGTAAAAATGTTAGGTTACTAAAACCTTACCTAACCTAACCTTATCCATAAAAATGTAAAAATGTAAAAATGATAAAATGTAAAAATGGTAAAAATGTTAGGTTACTAAAACCTAACCTAACCTAACCTTATCCATAAAAATGTAAAAATGGTAAAAATTTTAGGTTACTAAAACCTTACCTAACCTTTGAAATATTTCAAATAAATTTCAGAAAAAGTCCCCCAAAATTTTTGTTTTTTGTTGTAGGTTTTACTCGCTCAAGGTAGCAACAATACACACGCCCACCCCCAAATTTTTCAAAATCGAATTTTTTCGAATTTTCAGTTTTTAATTTTTTACAAAAAAATTTTGTACTACACTAGTCGTGCTTTTTGCAGCATTGAATAGGGCTCGGCGAGACCTTTGATCTGACACCTCGCCCGTCCACCTACGACAACGCGAAATTTGAAAAACGGCCCCCCCACCCACCCATTCTTCACTGACCGGGTGGATTTAGGGCCATTTCGCTAACGCGTTGGGGTCTTTTACTTGAGATATTGGTTTTTTGACCATATCTCTTAGACTAAGTGACCGATTCTTTTGAATCCTTTTATTTTTTATTTTAATTGACCTTCCTGACTGTGCTCGTCCCCCAATATGTTTCTCGCGCACACTCCTATCAAGAGGACTGTCGCATTGGCCCCCGAAATGGAGTCGAGCAACGAGAAGGCGGGACCTTCTCGTGCTTCCCTCTCTCCGGCATGCGTCTCGGAGGTGAGACGTAGCATCGGAGAGTGGGAAAGCATCGACTCCAGGCCGTGCGCAACCAGCGCGCACGCCCACCCCAAGCCACCTGCAGCCCCCATGAAAACGAAGACCAAGTCGGTCAAATCTGCCGCCGCCGCACGTTCGGATACATTCGTAGTCTCACCAGGGCTGAGCACTGACACAGTGAAGTCCACCGACAAGGTGAGCCAGGCCAGACGGATCTTGCAAAGGGCCAAGACTCACATTAGTGAGTCTGGCAATTTGCGAAGAGACCTGAAGGCCGGGCTCACCTTGGCGGTGGAGGAACTGTATGCCCTGGTGAAATTTATAAAAACAGAAATAGGTATCTTTTTAGAACATTAAAACTTGATAACAAATATAAATAGATTTTAAGACCGTAGCTTTGTGTAGAACATATAAGAATGAAAATAAAATAGATAAGAAAAGAAAAGTACACATATAGGAACATTTGATTAAGATAAAATAAAGTAAAAGACATTAAAAGAAAAGAACATTTAATGCCATTTAAATAAAATTAACCCTTCAACAAACGGTTCAAAAAATCTATAATAGAAACCCACAATCCTGGAATTATTATATCCGGGGACCAGAGCCTTTTATAATAAAAAAAAAAAAAACCTAACTTGGTCCGGTAAAAGTTAGTTTAAACCTAACTTGGTCCGGTAAAAGTTAGGTTAAACTCAACCTTGTCCGGTAAAATATACGTTAAACCTGACCTTGTCCGGTAAAAGTTAGGTAAAACTCAACTTTGTCCAGTAAAAGTTAGGTTAACTTCAACCTTGTCCGGTAAAAAATACGTTCAACCTTACCTTGTCCGGTAAAAGTTAGGCCAAACTCAACTTTGTCCGGTAAAAGTTAGGTTAACTTCAACCTTGTCCGGTAAAAAATACGTTAAACCTTACCTTGTCTGGTAAAAGTAAGGTCCGCTCCGGCGTAGACGGCCGGGCCGGAGGAGGCGCGCTCATCTGCGTCTTCTCTAGGCCTGTGTTGGGTGATCTGCGCGGGGGGGTAGCTCCCCAACCCGCGCATTGCACTAGGTCACCCGAGCCTAGTTTCCCGGGTGGTCCTCCCTAGGTGCCAGCCCCGGCCTACCGCATCAGGTCGGGGCGCTCGAAGGACGGGTCGAACATAAGCCGCCCACCTGGCGGCTGGCAGCGACCCGTCCTGATGCGAGCAAAAGGGGGAACTGGAGGGGTTTAGTGGGTAGTGGGCGCTTATTCTGAGTGCCCGAGCCCCACACACGGTCGCGGGCTTAGCTAGCCCGCGGCGTCATGGTGCGCTAATGCATTCCCCTCCACAAAAAAAAAAAGAGACTATTTCTTTTGAAATATTTTAACTTTACTTTTTATATTTATTGACATAGCCTGGTCCCTATAATGTCGGTCTCACGCACCCCCGACAAGAGAACGGGCGTTACGGCCCCCCCAACGGAGTTGAGCAGCGAGAAGGCGGGACCTTCTCGTTCCTCCCTCTCCTCGGTATGCGTCTCGAACGTGAGACGTAGCATCGGAGAGTGGGAGTTTCTCGACTCCAGGCCGTGCGCATCTACCGCGCACGCCCACGCCAAGTAATCTGCGACTACCACTCGCTCTAAGACCAATCCGACCAAGCTTGCCGCAGCCACCCGCAGGGTTTCCTCGGAAACTTTTGTGGTTTCACCAGGACTGAGGACTGAAACAGCGAAGCCCGCCGACGGGGTGAGTCAGGCCAGGAGGATCCTGCAAGGGACCAAGACTCACATTAGTGAGTCTGGCAATTTGCGGCGAGACCTAAAGGCCGAACTTACCTCGGCGGTGGAGGAGCTGTACGCCCTGGTGAAGAACGCGTACAGGCATAACGTGCCGCTTGCCTCCCAGGCGGCCGCAGAACCGGGGCCAGTAGACGGAGCGCAGCTTGCCGTGCCGGACCTGGAAAATAAAGAGGATGACATTATTGCTTTAGTAAGAGAGCAGTGTACATAAATTGACCAAGTGGGTGAGGAATTGCGGCAGTTGAGGGAGACATCAAGACCCGGCCAGCGGGCCATACTATGAGGGGGAGAAGATGTAACCCTCCCCCCAAGAAAGGGAAGACGCCGGCCGCAACCCGACCAGCTGCAAGTGTCGCCGGGCCGTCTACAGCCGCGGCTGTAGCGCCCATGGAGGTTGTGGAGGAGGTGGTGTAAAACTAAATATGCCAGCACACCACCACTCCTCCATCCTCCAGGTCAACCTCAACCACTGCCGCTCGGCCCAAGACCTTTTCTTCCAAGTTATGGCTTAGTGGCAGTGCGATGTTGGTATCCTGTCCGAGCCGTACTACGTCCCCGACCATTGGTTTGGGGACCTAGACGGACTCGTCGCCGTCATCCCGCGTCGGAATTTGGTCGTCCCTCTCTCGCTGTTAGAGAGGGGGTCGGGGTATGTGGCAGCAGCGTGGGGAAACCGGGCTGTTGTGGCCACCTATTTTTCCTCCAGTCACACGCTCTGGGAGTTCGAGAATTACCTCGACTCCCTGGGAGCTGTGCTTGGGCGCCTGGCGTCGCGTCAGGTCCGCCTAGCAGGGGACCTTAACGCCAAGTCGGTGGTCAGGGGAAACCCGGCCTCCACCGCTAAGGGAGAGCTCCTCCACGAGTGGGCTGTCGCGCAAGGTCTGACCATCCTAAATAGGGGGTCAGAACATACCTGCGGCAGCTGGGCGGTTCGGTGGTGGACGTAACGTTCGCCACCCAACCTTTAGCTACGCGGGTCCAGGAAAGGAGGCGACAGTCCTCTTAAAGGGAGTATGCGCAAAAAAACACCGTGGGGGACGAGCACAGTCAATATAGTCAATATAATAAAAAATAAAAAGATTCAAAAGAAACTGTCACTTAATCTATGAGATTCGGTCAAAAAACCAAAATCCCTTATAAAAGATATCAACGCGTTGGCGAAATCGTACTTTTCCCACCTTGGTAGAAAACACTGGGAGGGTGGGCGGGCCAAATTTTAAATTTCGCGTTTTCGTAGGTGGACGGGCGAGGTGACAGGTCAAAGGTCTCGCCGAGCCCTATTCAACGGTGCAAAAAACACGCCTAGTGTATAACAAAAAAAAAATTAAAATAAAATAAAAACTGAAAATTCGAAAAATAATTTGGAAAAATTCGAAAAAGTCAGAGGAACTATGGCACGGAGCGCGCCGAAAACAAAAGAGACGGGGTTCCGCGACCTAGAACCTTGATGTAAACTGAATTTTTTTTGAAAAATAGCCCAAATTACATCAATACAGAATTTTTTTCCTAAAAAGGTCTGGTGAAGGTCAAAAAAAGGTAGGGAGGGTCGTCTACCTGCTCCTAAAAAGGTCTGGCTCGGGTCCAAAAAGGTCTGGCTCGGGTCCAAAAAGTCCGGCTCGGGTCCAAAAAGGGTAGCGAGGGTCTACCTGCTCCTAAAAAGGTCTGGTGAGGGTCAAAAAAAGGTAGGGAGGGTCATCTACCTGCTCCTAAAAAGGTCTGGCTCGGGTCCAAAAAGGTCTGGCTCGGGTCCAAAAAGGGTAGCGAGGGTCTACCTGCTCCTAAAAAGGTCTGGTCCGGGTCAAAAAAAGGTAGGGAGGGTCGTCTACCTGCTCCTAAAAAGGTCTGGCTCGGGTCCAAAAAGGTCCGGCTCGGGTCCAAAAAGGGGAGCGAGGGTCTACCTGCTCCTAAAAAGGTCTGGTGAGGGTCAAAAAAAGGTAGGGAGGGACGTCTACCTGCTCCTAAAAAGGTCTGGCTCGGGTCCAAAAAGGTCTGGCTCGGGTCCAAAAAGGGTAGCGAGGGTCTACCTGCTCCTAAAAAGGTCTGGTCCGGGTCAAAAAAAGGAAGGGAGGGTCGTCTACCTGCTCCTAAAAAGGTCTGGCTCGGGTCCAAAAAGGTCCGGCTCGGGTCCAAAAAGTCCGGCTCGGGTCCAAAAAGGGTAGCGAGGGTCTACCTGCTCCTAAAAAGGTCTGGTCCGGGTCAAAAAAGGTAGGGAGGGTCGTCTACCTGCTCCTTAAAAGGTCTGGCTCGGGTCCAAAAAGGTCCGGCTCGGGTCCAAAAAGGGGAGCGAGGGTCTACCTGCTCCTAAAAAGGTCTGGTGAGGGTCAAAAAAAGGTAGGGAGGGTCGTCTACCTGCTCCTAAAAAGGTCTGGCTCGGGTCCAAAAAGGTCTGGCTCGGGTCCAAAAAGGGTAGCGAGGGTCTACCTGCTCCTAAAAAGGTCTGGTGAGGGTCAAAAAAAGGTAGGGAGGGTCGTCTACCTGCTCCTAAAAAGGTCTGGCTCGGGTCCAAAAAGGTCCGGCTCGGGTCCAAAAAGGGGAGCGAGGGTCTACCTGCTCCTAAAAAGGTCTGGTGAGGGTCAAAAAAAGGTAGGGAGGGACGTCTACCTGCTCCTAAAAAGGTCTGGCTCGGGTCCAAAAAGGTCTGGCTCGGGTCCAAAAAGGGTAGCGAGGGTCTACCTGCTCCTAAAAAGGTCTGGTCCGGGTCAAAAAAAGGAAGGGAGGGTCGTCTACCTGCTCCTAAAAAGGTCTGGCTCGGGTCCAAAAAGGTCTGGCTCGGGTCCAAAAAGGGTAGCGAGGGTCAAAAAAAGGTAGGGAGGGACGTCTACCTGCTCCTAAAAAGGTCTGGCTCGGGTCCAAAAAGGTCTGGTCCGGGTCAAAAAAAGGTAGGGAGGGTCGTCTACCTGCTCCTAAAAAGGTCTGGCTCGGGTCCAAAAAGGTC
This sequence comes from Nomophila noctuella, assembly GCA_958496325.1. Taxonomy (NCBI): domain Eukaryota; kingdom Metazoa; phylum Arthropoda; class Insecta; order Lepidoptera; family Crambidae; genus Nomophila; species Nomophila noctuella. Next base: position 11,896,373 of record OY292503.1, on the reverse strand, counting down.
CGGCTCGGGTCCAAAAAGGGGAGCGAGGGTCTACCTGCTCCTAAAAAGGTCTGGTGAGGGTCAAAAAAAGGTAGGGAGGGACGTCTACCTGCTCCTAAAAAGGTCTGGCTCGGGTCCAAAAAGGTCTGGCTCGGGTCCAAAAAGGGTAGCGAGGGTCTACCTGCTCCTAAAAAGGTCTGGTCCGGGTCAAAAAAAGGAAGGGAGGGTCGTCTACCTGCTCCTAAAAAGGTCTGGCTCGGGTCCAAAAAGGTCCGGCTCGGGTCCAAAAAGTCCGGCTCGGGTCCAAAAAGGGTAGCGAGGGTCTACCTGCTCCTAAAAAGGTCTGGTCCGGGTCAAAAAAGGTAGGGAGGGTCGTCTACCTGCTCCTTAAAAGGTCTGGCTCGGGTCCAAAAAGGTCCGGCTCGGGTCCAAAAAGGGGAGCGAGGGTCTACCTGCTCCTAAAAAGGTCTGGTGAGGGTCAAAAAAAGGTAGGGAGGGTCGTCTACCTGCTCCTAAAAAGGTCTGGCTCGGGTCCAAAAAGGTCTGGCTCGGGTCCAAAAAGGGTAGCGAGGGTCTACCTGCTCCTAAAAAGGTCTGGTGAGGGTCAAAAAAAGGTAGGGAGGGTCGTCTACCTGCTCCTAAAAAGGTCTGGCTCGGGTCCAGAAGGTCCGGCTCGGGTCCAAAAAGGGGAGCGAGGGTCTACCTGCTCCTAAAAAGGTCTGGTGAGGGTCAAAAAAAGGTAGGGAGGGACGTCTACCTGCTCCTAAAAAGGTCTGGCTCGGGTCCAAAAAGGTCTGGCTCGGGTCCAAAAAGGGTAGCGAGGGTCTACCTGCTCCTAAAAAGGTCTGGTCCGGGTCAAAAAAAGGAAGGGAGGGTCGTCTACCTGCTCCTAAAAAGGTCTGGCTCGGGTCCAAAAAGGTCTGGCTCGGGTCCAAAAAGGGTAGCGAGGGTCAAAAAAAGGTAGGGAGGGACGTCTACCTGCTCCTAAAAAGGTCTGGCTCGGGTCCAAAAAGGTCTGGTCCGGGTCAAAAAAAGGTAGGGAGGGTCGTCTACCTGCTCCTAAAAAGGTCTGGCTCGGGTCCAAAAAGGTCCGGCTCGGGTCCAAAAAGGGGAGCGAGGGTCTACCTGCTCCTAAAAAGGTCTGGTGAGGGTCAAAAAAAGGTAGGGAGGGACGTCTACCTGCTCCTAAAAAGGTCTGGCTCGGGTCCAAAAAGGTCTGGCTCGGGTCCAAAAAGGGTAGCGAGGGTCTACCTGCTCCTAAAAAGGTCTGGTCCGGGTCAAAAAAAGGAAGGGAGGGTCGTCTACCTGCTCCTAAAAAGGTCTGGCTCGGGTCCAAAAAGGTCCGGCTCGGGTCCAAAAAGTCCGGCTCGGGTCCAAAAAGGGTAGCGAGGGTCTACCTGCTCCTAAAAAGGTCTGGTCCGGGTCAAAAAAGGTAGGGAGGGTCGTCTACCTGCTCCTTAAAAGGTCTGGCTCGGGTCCAAAAAGGTCCGGCTCGGGTCCAAAAAGGGGAGCGAGGGTCTACCTGCTCCTAAAAAGGTCTGGTGAGGGTCAAAAAAAGGTAGGGAGGGTCGTCTACCTGCTCCTAAAAAGGTCTGGCTCGGGTCCAAAAAGGTCTGGCTCGGGTCCAAAAAGGGTAGCGAGGGTCTACCTGCTCCTAAAAAGGTCTGGTGAGGGTCAAAAAAAGGTAGGGAGGGTCGTCTACCTGCTCCTAAAAAGGTCTGGCTCGGGTCCAAAAAGGTCCGGCTCGGGTCCAAAAAGGGGAGCGAGGGTCTACCTGCTCCTAAAAAGGTCTGGTGAGGGTCAAAAAAAGGTAGGGAGGGACGTCTACCTGCTCCTAAAAAGGTCTGGCTCGGGTCCAAAAAGGTCTGGCTCGGGTCCAAAAAGGGTAGCGAGGGTCTACCTGCTCCTAAAAAGGTCTGGTCCGGGTCAAAAAAAGGAAGGGAGGGTCGTCTACCTGCTCCTAAAAAGGTCTGGCTCGGGTCCAAAAAGGTCTGGCTCGGGTCCAAAAAGGGTAGCGAGGGTCTACCTGCTCCTAAAAAGGTCTGGTGAGGGTCAAAAAAAGGTAGGGAGGGTCATCTACCTGCTCCTAAAAAGGTCTGGCTCGGGTCCAAAAAGGTCTGGCTCGGGTCCAAAAAGGGTAGCGAGGGTCTACCTGCTCCTAAAAAGGTCTGGTGAGGGTCAAAAAAAGGTAGGGAGGGTCGTCTACCTGCTCCTAAAAAGGTCTGGCTCGGGTCCAAAAAGGTCTGGCTCGGGTCCAAAAAGGTCCGGCTCGGGTCCAAAAAGGGGAGCGAGGGTCTACCTGCTCCTAAAAAGGTCTGGTGAGGGTCAAAAAAAGGTAGGGAGGGACGTCTACCTGCTCCTAAAAAGGTCTGGCTCGGGTCCAAAAAGGTCTGGCTCGGGTCCAAAAAGGGTAGCGAGGGTCTACCTGCTCCTAAAAAGGTCTGGTCCGGGTCAAAAAAAGGTAGGGAGGGTCGTCTACCTGCTCCTAAAAAGGTCTGGCTCGGGTCCAAAAAGGTCCGGCTCGGGTCCAAAAAGGGGAGCGAGGGTCTACCTGCTCCTAAAAAGGTCTGGTGAGGGTCAAAAAAAGGTAGGGAGGGACGTCTACCTGCTCCTAAAAAGGTCTGGCTCGGGTCCAAAAAGGTCTGGCTCGGGTCCAAAAAGGGTAGCGAGGGTCTACCTGCTCCTAAAAAGGTCTGGTGAGGGTCAAAAAAAGGTAGGGAGGGTCGTCTACCTGCTCCTAAAAAGGTCTGGCTCGGGTCCAAAAAGGTCCGGCTCGGGTCCAAAAAGGGGAGCGAGGGTCTACCTGCTCCTAAAAAGGTCTGGTGAGGGTCAAAAAAAGGTAGGGAGGGACGTCTACCTGCTCCTAAAAAGGTCTGGCTCGGGTCCAAAAAGGTCTGGCTCGGGTCCAAAAAGGGTAGCGAGGGTCTACCTGCTCCTAAAAAGGTCTGGTCCGGGTCAAAAAAAGGAAGGGAGGGTCGTCTACCTGCTCCTAAAAAGGTCTGGCTCGGGTCCAAAAAGGTCTGGCTCGGGTCCAAAAAGGGTAGCGAGGGTCAAAAAAAGGTAGGGAGGGACGTCTACCTGCTCCTAAAAAGGTCTGGCTCGGGTCCAAAAAGGTCTGGTCCGGGTCAAAAAAAGGTAGGGAGGGTCGTCTACCTGCTCCTAAAAAGGTCTGGCTCGGGTCCAAAAAGGTCCGGCTCGGGTCCAAAAAGGGGAGCGAGGGTCTACCTGCTCCTAAAAAGGTCTGGTGAGGGTCAAAAAAAGGTAGGGAGGGACGTCTACCTGCTCCTAAAAAGGTCTGGCTCGGGTCCAAAAAGGTCTGGCTCGGGTCCAAAAAGGGTAGCGAGGGTCTACCTGCTCCTAAAAAGGTCTGGTCCGGGTCAAAAAAAGGAAGGGAGGGTCGTCTACCTGCTCCTAAAAAGGTCTGGCTCGGGTCCAAAAAGGTCCGGCTCGGGTCCAAAAAGTCCGGCTCGGGTCCAAAAAGGGTAGCGAGGGTCTACCTGCTCCTAAAAAGGTCTGGTCCGGGTCAAAAAAGGTAGGGAGGGTCGTCTACCTGCTCCTTAAAAGGTCTGGCTCGGGTCCAAAAAGGTCCGGCTCGGGTCCAAAAAGGGGAGCGAGGGTCTACCTGCTCCTAAAAAGGTCTGGTGAGGGTCAAAAAAAGGTAGGGAGGGTCGTCTACCTGCTCCTAAAAAGGTCTGGCTCGGGTCCAAAAAGGTCTGGCTCGGGTCCAAAAAGGGTAGCGAGGGTCTACCTGCTCCTAAAAAGGTCTGGTGAGGGTCAAAAAAAGGTAGGGAGGGTCGTCTACCTGCTCCTAAAAAGGTCTGGCTCGGGTCCAAAAAGGTCCGGCTCGGGTCCAAAAAGGGGAGCGAGGGTCTACCTGCTCCTAAAAAGGTCTGGTGAGGGTCAAAAAAAGGTAGGGAGGGACGTCTACCTGCTCCTAAAAAGGTCTGGCTCGGGTCCAAAAAGGTCTGGCTCGGGTCCAAAAAGGGTAGCGAGGGTCTACCTGCTCCTAAAAAGGTCTGGTCCGGGTCAAAAAAAGGAAGGGAGGGTCGTCTACCTGCTCCTAAAAAGGTCTGGCTCGGGTCCAAAAAGGTCTGGCTCGGTTACAAAAAGGGTAGCGAGGGTCTACCTGCTCCTAAAAAGGTCTGGTGAGGGTCAAAAAAAGGTAGGGAGGGTCATCTACCTGCTCCTAAAAAGGTCTGGCTCGGGTCCAAAAAGGTCTGGCTCGGGTCCAAAAAGGGTAGCGAGGGTCTACCTGCTCCTAAAAAGGTCTGGTGAGGGTCAAAAAAAGGTAGGGAGGGTCGTCTACCTGCTCCTAAAAAGGTCTGGCTCGGGTCCAAAAAGGTCTGGCTCGGGTCCAAAAAGGTCCGGCTCGGGTCCAAAAAGGGGAGCGAGGGTCTACCTGCTCCTAAAAAGGTCTGGTGAGGGTCAAAAAAAGGTAGGGAGGGACGTCTACCTGCTCCTAAAAAGGTCTGGCTCGGGTCCAAAAAGGTCTGGCTCGGGTCCAAAAAGGGTAGCGAGGGTCTACCTGCTCCTAAAAAGGTCTGGTCCGGGTCAAAAAAAGGTAGGGAGGGTCGTCTACCTGCTCCTAAAAAGGTCTGGCTCGGGTCCAAAAAGGTCTGGCTCGGGTCCAAAAAGGGTAGCGAGGGTCTACCTGCTCCTAAAAAGGTCTGGTGAGGGTCAAAAAAAGGTAGGGAGGGTCATCTACCTGCTCCTAAAAAGGTCTGGCTCGGGTCCAAAAAGGTCTGGCTCGGGTCCAAAAAGGGTAGCGAGGGTCTACCTGCTCCTAAAAAGGTCTGGTCCGGGTCAAAAAAAGGTAGGGAGGGTCGTCTACCTGCTCCTAAAAAGGTCTGGCTCGGGTCCAAAAAGTCCGGCTCGGGTCCAAAAAGGATAGCGAGGGTCTACCTGCTCCTAAAAAGGTCTGGTGAGGGTCAAAAAAAGGTAGGGAGGGTCATCTACCTGCTCCTAAAAAGGTCTGGCTCGGGTCCAAAAAGGTCTGGCTCGGGTCCAAAAAGGGTAGCGAGGGTCTACCTGCTCCTAAAAAGGTCTGGTCCGGGTCAAAAAAAGGTAGGGAGGGTCGTCTACCTGCTCCTAAAAAGGTCTGGCTCGGGTCCAAAAAGGTCCGGCTCGGGTCCAAAAAGGGGAGCGAGGGTCTACCTGCTCCTAAAAAGGTCTGGTGAGGGTCAAAAAAAGGTAGGGAGGGACGTCTACCTGCTCCTAAAAAGGTCTGGCTCGGGTCCAAAAAGGTCTGGCTCGGGTCCAAAAAGGGTAGCGAGGGTCTACCTGCTCCTAAAAAGGTCTGGTCCGGGTCAAAAAAAGGAAGGGAGGGTCGTCTACCTGCTCCTAAAAAGGTCTGGCTCGGGTCCAAAAAGGTCCGGCTCGGGTCCAAAAAGTCCGGCTCGGGTCCAAAAAGGGTAGCGAGGGTCTACCTGCTCCTAAAAAGGTCTGGTCCGGGTCAAAAAAGGTAGGGAGGGTCGTCTACCTGCTCCTTAAAAGGTCTGGCTCGGGTCCAAAAAGGTCCGGCTCGGGTCCAAAAAGGGGAGCGAGGGTCTACCTGCTCCTAAAAAGGTCTGGTGAGGGTCAAAAAAAGGTAGGGAGGGTCGTCTACCTGCTCCTAAAAAGGTCTGGCTCGGGTCCAAAAAGGTCTGGCTCGGGTCCAAAAAGGGTAGCGAGGGTCTACCTGCTCCTAAAAAGGTCTGGTGAGGGTCAAAAAAAGGTAGGGAGGGTCGTCTACCTGCTCCTAAAAAGGTCTGGCTCGGGTCCAAAAAGGTCCGGCTCGGGTCCAAAAAGGGGAGCGAGGGTCTACCTGCTCCTAAAAAGGTCTGGTGAGGGTCAAAAAAAGGTAGGGAGGGACGTCTACCTGCTCCTAAAAAGGTCTGGCTCGGGTCCAAAAAGGTCTGGCTCGGGTCCAAAAAGGGTAGCGAGGGTCTACCTGCTCCTAAAAAGGTCTGGTCCGGGTCAAAAAAAGGAAGGGAGGGTCGTCTACCTGCTCCTAAAAAGGTCTGGCTCGGGTCCAAAAAGGTCTGGCTCGGGTCCAAAAAGGGTAGCGAGGGTCTACCTGCTCCTAAAAAGGTCTGGTGAGGGTCAAAAAAAGGTAGGGAGGGTCATCTACCTGCTCCTAAAAAGGTCTGGCTCGGGTCCAAAAAGGTCTGGCTCGGGTCCAAAAAGGGTAGCGAGGGTCTACCTGCTCCTAAAAAGGTCTGGTGAGGGTCAAAAAAAGGTAGGGAGGGTCGTCTACCTGCTCCTAAAAAGGTCTGGCTCGGGTCCAAAAAGGTCTGGCTCGGGTCCAAAAAGGTCCGGCTCGGGTCCAAAAAGGGGAGCGAGGGTCTACCTGCTCCTAAAAAGGTCTGGTGAGGGTCAAAAAAAGGTAGGGAGGGACGTCTACCTGCTCCTAAAAAGGTCTGGCTCGGGTCCAAAAAGGTCTGGCTCGGGTCCAAAAAGGGTAGCGAGGGTCTACCTGCTCCTAAAAAGGTCTGGTGAGGGTCAAAAAAAGGTAGGGAGGGTCATCTACCTGCTCCTAAAAAGGTCTGGCTCGGGTCCAAAAAGGTCTGGCTCGGGTCCAAAAAGGGTAGCGAGGGTCTACCTGCTCCTAAAAAGGTCTGGTCCGGGTCAAAAAAAGGTAGGGAGGGTCGTCTACCTGCTCCTAAAAAGGTCTGGCTCGGGTCCAAAAAGGTCCGGCTCGGGTCCAAAAAGGGGAGCGAGGGTCTACCTGCTCCTAAAAAGGTCTGGTGAGGGTCAAAAAAAGGTAGGGAGGGACGTCTACCTGCTCCTAAAAAGGTCTGGCTCGGGTCCAAAAAGGTCTGGCTCGGGTCCAAAAAGGGTAGCGAGGGTCTACCTGCTCCTAAAAAGGTCTGGTCCGGGTCAAAAAAAGGAAGGGAGGGTCGTCTACCTGCTCCTAAAAAGGTCTGGCTCGGGTCCAAAAAGGTCCGGCTCGGGTCCAAAAAGTCCGGCTCGGGTCCAAAAAGGGTAGCGAGGGTCTACCTGCTCCTAAAAAGGTCTGGTCCGGGTCAAAAAAGGTAGGGAGGGTCGTCTACCTGCTCCTTAAAAGGTCTGGCTCGGGTCCAAAAAGGTCCGGCTCGGGTCCAAAAAGGGGAGCGAGGGTCTACCTGCTCCTAAAAAGGTCTGGTGAGGGTCAAAAAAAGGTAGGGAGGGTCGTCTACCTGCTCCTAAAAAGGTCTGGCTCGGGTCCAAAAAGGTCTGGCTCGGGTCCAAAAAGGGTAGCGAGGGTCTACCTGCTCCTAAAAAGGTCTGGTGAGGGTCAAAAAAAGGTAGGGAGGGTCGTCTACCTGCTCCTAAAAAGGTCTGGCTCGGGTCCAAAAAGGTCCGGCTCGGGTCCAAAAAGGGGAGCGAGGGTCTACCTGCTCCTAAAAAGGTCTGGTGAGGGTCAAAAAAAGGTAGGGAGGGACGTCTACCTGCTCCTAAAAAGGTCTGGCTCGGGTCCAAAAAGGTCTGGCTCGGGTCCAAAAAGGGTAGCGAGGGTCTACCTGCTCCTAAAAAGGTCTGGTCCGGGTCAAAAAAAGGAAGGGAGGGTCGTCTACCTGCTCCTAAAAAGGTCTGGCTCGGGTCCAAAAAGGTCTGGCTCGGGTCCAAAAAGGGTAGCGAGGGTCAAAAAAAGGTAGGGAGGGACGTCTACCTGCTCCTAAAAAGGTCTGGCTCGGGTCCAAAAAGGTCTGGTCCGGGTCAAAAAAAGGTAGGGAGGGTCGTCTACCTGCTCCTAAAAAGGTCTGGCTCGGGTCCAAAAAGGTCCGGCTCGGGTCCAAAAAGGGGAGCGAGGGTCTACCTGCTCCTAAAAAGGTCTGGTGAGGGTCAAAAAAAGGTAGGGAGGGACGTCTACCTGCTCCTAAAAAGGTCTGGCTCGGGTCCAAAAAGGTCTGGCTCGGGTCCAAAAAGGGTAGCGAGGGTCTACCTGCTCCTAAAAAGGTCTGGTCCGGGTCAAAAAAAGGAAGGGAGGGTCGTCTACCTGCTCCTAAAAAGGTCTGGCTCGGGTCCAAAAAGGTCCGGCTCGGGTCCAAAAAGTCCGGCTCGGGTCCAAAAAGGGTAGCGAGGGTCTACCTGCTCCTAAAAAGGTCTGGTCCGGGTCAAAAAAGGTAGGGAGGGTCGTCTACCTGCTCCTTAAAAGGTCTGGCTCGGGTCCAAAAAGGTCCGGCTCGGGTCCAAAAAGGGGAGCGAGGGTCTACCTGCTCCTAAAAAGGTCTGGTGAGGGTCAAAAAAAGGTAGGGAGGGTCGTCTACCTGCTCCTAAAAAGGTCTGGCTCGGGTCCAAAAAGGTCTGGCTCGGGTCCAAAAAGGGTAGCGAGGGTCTACCTGCTCCTAAAAAGGTCTGGTGAGGGTCAAAAAAAGGTAGGGAGGGTCGTCTACCTGCTCCTAAAAAGGTCTGGCTCGGGTCCAGAAGGTCCGGCTCGGGTCCAAAAAGGGGAGCGAGGGTCTACCTGCTCCTAAAAAGGTCTGGTGAGGGTCAAAAAAAGGTAGGGAGGGACGTCTACCTGCTCCTAAAAAGGTCTGGCTCGGGTCCAAAAAGGTCTGGCTCGGGTCCAAAAAGGGTAGCGAGGGTCTACCTGCTCCTAAAAAGGTCTGGTCCGGGTCAAAAAAAGGAAGGGAGGGTCGTCTACCTGCTCCTAAAAAGGTCTGGCTCGGGTCCAAAAAGGTCTGGCTCGGGTCCAAAAAGGGTAGCGAGGGTCAAAAAAAGGTAGGGAGGGACGTCTACCTGCTCCTAAAAAGGTCTGGCTCGGGTCCAAAAAGGTCTGGTCCGGGTCAAAAAAAGGTAGGGAGGGTCGTCTACCTGCTCCTAAAAAGGTCTGGCTCGGGTCCAAAAAGGTCCGGCTCGGGTCCAAAAAGGGGAGCGAGGGTCTACCTGCTCCTAAAAAGGTCTGGTGAGGGTCAAAAAAAGGTAGGGAGGGACGTCTACCTGCTCCTAAAAAGGTCTGGCTCGGGTCCAAAAAGGTCTGGCTCGGGTCCAAAAAGGGTAGCGAGGGTCTACCTGCTCCTAAAAAGGTCTGGTCCGGGTCAAAAAAAGGAAGGGAGGGTCGTCTACCTGCTCCTAAAAAGGTCTGGCTCGGGTCCAAAAAGGTCCGGCTCGGGTCCAAAAAGTCCGGCTCGGGTCCAAAAAGGGTAGCGAGGGTCTACCTGCTCCTAAAAAGGTCTGGTCCGGGTCAAAAAAGGTAGGGAGGGTCGTCTACCTGCTCCTTAAAAGGTCTGGCTCGGGTCCAAAAAGGTCCGGCTCGGGTCCAAAAAGGGGAGCGAGGGTCTACCTGCTCCTAAAAAGGTCTGGTGAGGGTCAAAAAAAGGTAGGGAGGGTCGTCTACCTGCTCCTAAAAAGGTCTGGCTCGGGTCCAAAAAGGTCTGGCTCGGGTCCAAAAAGGGTAGCGAGGGTCTACCTGCTCCTAAAAAGGTCTGGTGAGGGTCAAAAAAAGGTAGGGAGGGTCGTCTACCTGCTCCTAAAAAGGTCTGGCTCGGGTCCAAAAAGGTCCGGCTCGGGTCCAAAAAGGGGAGCGAGGGTCTACCTGCTCCTAAAAAGGTCTGGTGAGGGTCAAAAAAAGGTAGGGAGGGACGTCTACCTGCTCCTAAAAAGGTCTGGCTCGGGTCCAAAAAGGTCTGGCTCGGGTCCAAAAAGGGTAGCGAGGGTCTACCTGCTCCTAAAAAGGTCTGGTCCGGGTCAAAAAAAGGAAGGGAGGGTCGTCTACCTGCTCCTAAAAAGGTCTGGCTCGGGTCCAAAAAGGTCTGGCTCGGGTCCAAAAAGGGTAGCGAGGGTCTACCTGCTCCTAAAAAGGTCTGGTGAGGGTCAAAAAAAGGTAGGGAGGGTCATCTACCTGCTCCTAAAAAGGTCTGGCTCGGGTCCAAAAAGGTCTGGCTCGGGTCCAAAAAGGGTAGCGAGGGTCTACCTGCTCCTAAAAAGGTCTGGTGAGGGTCAAAAAAAGGTAGGGAGGGTCGTCTACCTGCTCCTAAAAAGGTCTGGCTCGGGTCCAAAAAGGTCTGGCTCGGGTCCAAAAAGGTCCGGCTCGGGTCCAAAAAGGGGAGCGAGGGTCTACCTGCTCCTAAAAAGGTCTGGTGAGGGTCAAAAAAAGGTAGGGAGGGACGTCTACCTGCTCCTAAAAAGGTCTGGCTCGGGTCCAAAAAGGTCTGGCTCGGGTCCAAAAAGGGTAGCGAGGGTCTACCTGCTCCTAAAAAGGTCTGGTCCGGGTCAAAAAAAGGTAGGGAGGGTCGTCTACCTGCTCCTAAAAAGGTCTGGCTCGGGTCCAAAAAGGTCCGGCTCGGGTCCAAAAAGGGGAGCGAGGGTCTACCTGCTCCTAAAAAGGTCTGGTGAGGGTCAAAAAAAGGTAGGGAGGGACGTCTACCTGCTCCTAAAAAGGTCTGGCTCGGGTCCAAAAAGGTCTGGCTCGGGTCCAAAAAGGGTAGCGAGGGTCTACCTGCTCCTAAAAAGGTCTGGTGAGGGTCAAAAAAAGGTAGGGAGGGTCGTCTACCTGCTCCTAAAAAGGTCTGGCTCGGGTCCAAAAAGGTCCGGCTCGGGTCCAAAAAGGGGAGCGAGGGTCTACCTGCTCCTAAAAAGGTCTGGTGAGGGTCAAAAAAAGGTAGGGAGGGACGTCTACCTGCTCCTAAAAAGGTCTGGCTCGGGTCCAAAAAGGTCTGGCTCGGGTCCAAAAAGGGTAGCGAGGGTCTACCTGCTCCTAAAAAGGTCTGGTCCGGGTCAAAAAAAGGAAGGGAGGGTCGTCTACCTGCTCCTAAAAAGGTCTGGCTCGGGTCCAAAAAGGTCTGGCTCGGGTCCAAAAAGGGTAGCGAGGGTCAAAAAAAGGTAGGGAGGGACGTCTACCTGCTCCTAAAAAGGTCTGGCTCGGGTCCAAAAAGGTCTGGTCCGGGTCAAAAAAAGGTAGGGAGGGTCGTCTACCTGCTCCTAAAAAGGTCTGGCTCGGGTCCAAAAAGGTCCGGCTCGGGTCCAAAAAGGGGAGCGAGGGTCTACCTGCTCCTAAAAAGGTCTGGTGAGGGTCAAAAAAAGGTAGGGAGGGACGTCTACCTGCTCCTAAAAAGGTCTGGCTCGGGTCCAAAAAGGTCTGGCTCGGGTCCAAAAAGGGTAGCGAGGGTCTACCTGCTCCTAAAAAGGTCTGGTCCGGGTCAAAAAAAGGAAGGGAGGGTCGTCTACCTGCTCCTAAAAAGGTCTGGCTCGGGTCCAAAAAGGTCCGGCTCGGGTCCAAAAAGTCCGGCTCGGGTCCAAAAAGGGTAGCGAGGGTCTACCTGCTCCTAAAAAGGTCTGGTCCGGGTCAAAAAAGGTAGGGAGGGTCGTCTACCTGCTCCTTAAAAGGTCTGGCTCGGGTCCAAAAAGGTCCGGCTCGGGTCCAAAAAGGGGAGCGAGGGTCTACCTGCTCCTAAAAAGGTCTGGTGAGGGTCAAAAAAAGGTAGGGAGGGTCGTCTACCTGCTCCTAAAAAGGTCTGGCTCGGGTCCAAAAAGGTCTGGCTCGGGTCCAAAAAGGGTAGCGAGGGTCTACCTGCTCCTAAAAAGGTCTGGTGAGGGTCAAAAAAAGGTAGGGAGGGTCGTCTACCTGCTCCTAAAAAGGTCTGGCTCGGGTCCAAAAAGGTCCGGCTCGGGTCCAAAAAGGGGAGCGAGGGTCTACCTGCTCCTAAAAAGGTCTGGTGAGGGTCAAAAAAAGGTAGGGAGGGACGTCTACCTGCTCCTAAAAAGGTCTGGCTCGGGTCCAAAAAGGTCTGGCTCGGGTCCAAAAAGGGTAGCGAGGGTCTACCTGCTCCTAAAAAGGTCTGGTCCGGGTCAAAAAAAGGAAGGGAGGGTCGTCTACCTGCTCCTAAAAAGGTCTGGCTCGGGTCCAAAAAGGTCTGGCTCGGTTACAAAAAGGGTAGCGAGGGTCTACCTGCTCCTAAAAAGGTCTGGTGAGGGTCAAAAAAAGGTAGGGAGGGTCATCTACCTGCTCCTAAAAAGGTCTGGCTCGGGTCCAAAAAGGTCTGGCTCGGGTCCAAAAAGGGTAGCGAGGGTCTACCTGCTCCTAAAAAGGTCTGGTGAGGGTCAAAAAAAGGTAGGGAGGGTCGTCTACCTGCTCCTAAAAAGGTCTGGCTCGGGTCCAAAAAGGTCTGGCTCGGGTCCAAAAAGGTCCGGCTCGGGTCCAAAAAGGGGAGCGAGGGTCTACCTGCTCCTAAAAAGGTCTGGTGAGGGTCAAAAAAAGGTAGGGAGGGACGTCTACCTGCTCCTAAAAAGGTCTGGCTCGGGTCCAAAAAGGTCTGGCTCGGGTCCAAAAAGGGTAGCGAGGGTCTACCTGCTCCTAAAAAGGTCTGGTCCGGGTCAAAAAAAGGTAGGGAGGGTCGTCTACCTGCTCCTAAAAAGGTCTGGCTCGGGTCCAAAAAGGTCTGGCTCGGGTCCAAAAAGGGTAGCGAGGGTCTACCTGCTCCTAAAAAGGTCTGGTGAGGGTCAAAAAAAGGTAGGGAGGGTCATCTACCTGCTCCTAAAAAGGTCTGGCTCGGGTCCAAAAAGGTCTGGCTCGGGTCCAAAAAGGGTAGCGAGGGTCTACCTGCTCCTAAAAAGGTCTGGTCCGGGTCAAAAAAAGGTAGGGAGGGTCGTCTACCTGCTCCTAAAAAGGTCTGGCTCGGGTCCAAAAAGTCCGGCTCGGGTCCAAAAAGGATAGCGAGGGTCTACCTGCTCCTAAAAAGGTCTGGTGAGGGTCAAAAAAAGGTAGGGAGGGTCATCTACCTGCTCCTAAAAAGGTCTGGCTCGGGTCCAAAAAGGTCTGGCTCGGGTCCAAAAAGGGTAGCGAGGGTCTACCTGCTCCTAAAAAGGTCTGGTCCGGGTCAAAAAAAGGTAGGGAGGGTCGTCTACCTGCTCCTAAAAAGGTCTGGCTCGGGTCCAAAAAGGTCCGGCTCGGGTCCAAAAAGGGGAGCGAGGGTCTACCTGCTCCTAAAAAGGTCTGGTGAGGGTCAAAAAAAGGTAGGGAGGGACGTCTACCTGCTCCTAAAAAGGTCTGGCTCGGGTCCAAAAAGGTCTGGCTCGGGTCCAAAAAGGGTAGCGAGGGTCTACCTGCTCCTAAAAAGGTCTGGTCCGGGTCAAAAAAAGGAAGGGAGGGTCGTCTACCTGCTCCTAAAAAGGTCTGGCTCGGGTCCAAAAAGGTCCGGCTCGGGTCCAAAAAGTCCGGCTCGGGTCCAAAAAGGGTAGCGAGGGTCTACCTGCTCCTAAAAAGGTCTGGTCCGGGTCAAAAAAGGTAGGGAGGGTCGTCTACCTGCTCCTTAAAAGGTCTGGCTCGGGTCCAAAAAGGTCCGGCTCGGGTCCAAAAAGGGGAGCGAGGGTCTACCTGCTCCTAAAAAGGTCTGGTGAGGGTCAAAAAAAGGTAGGGAGGGTCGTCTACCTGCTCCTAAAAAGGTCTGGCTCGGGTCCAAAAAGGTCTGGCTCGGGTCCAAAAAGGGTAGCGAGGGTCTACCTGCTCCTAAAAAGGTCTGGTGAGGGTCAAAAAAAGGTAGGGAGGGTCGTCTACCTGCTCCTAAAAAGGTCTGGCTCGGGTCCAAAAAGGTCCGGCTCGGGTCCAAAAAGGGGAGCGAGGGTCTACCTGCTCCTAAAAAGGTCTGGTGAGGGTCAAAAAAAGGTAGGGAGGGACGTCTACCTGCTCCTAAAAAGGTCTGGCTCGGGTCCAAAAAGGTCTGGCTCGGGTCCAAAAAGGGTAGCGAGGGTCTACCTGCTCCTAAAAAGGTCTGGTCCGGGTCAAAAAAAGGAAGGGAGGGTCGTCTACCTGCTCCTAAAAAGGTCTGGCTCGGGTCCAAAAAGGTCTGGCTCGGGTCCAAAAAGGGTAGCGAGGGTCTACCTGCTCCTAAAAAGGTCTGGTGAGGGTCAAAAAAAGGTAGGGAGGGTCATCTACCTGCTCCTAAAAAGGTCTGGCTCGGGTCCAAAAAGGTCTGGCTCGGGTCCAAAAAGGGTAGCGAGGGTCTACCTGCTCCTAAAAAGGTCTGGTGAGGGTCAAAAAAAGGTAGGGAGGGTCGTCTACCTGCTCCTAAAAAGGTCTGGCTCGGGTCCAAAAAGGTCTGGCTCGGGTCCAAAAAGGTCCGGCTCGGGTCCAAAAAGGGGAGCGAGGGTCTACCTGCTCCTAAAAAGGTCTGGTGAGGGTCAAAAAAAGGTAGGGAGGGACGTCTACCTGCTCCTAAAAAGGTCTGGCTCGGGTCCAAAAAGGTCTGGCTCGGGTCCAAAAAGGGTAGCGAGGGTCTACCTGCTCCTAAAAAGGTCTGGTCCGGGTCAAAAAAAGGTAGGGAGGGTCGTCTACCTGCTCCTAAAAAGGTCTGGCTCGGGTCCAAAAAGTCCGGCTCGGGTCCAAAAAGGGTAGCGAGGGTCTACCTGCTCCTAAAAAGGTCTGGTGAGGGTCAAAAAAAGGTAGGGAGGGTCATCTACCTGCTCCTAAAAAGGTCTGGCTCGGGTCCAAAAAGGTCTGGCTCGGGTCCAAAAAGGGTAGCGAGGGTCTACCTGCTCCTAAAAAGGTCTGGTCCGGGTCAAAAAAAGGTAGGGAGGGTCGTCTACCTGCTCCTAAAAAGGTCTGGCTCGGGTCCAAAAAGGTCCGGCTCGGGTCCAAAAAGGGGAGCGAGGGTCTACCTGCTCCTAAAAAGGTCTGGTGAGGGTCAAAAAAAGGTAGGGAGGGACGTCTACCTGCTCCTAAAAAGGTCTGGCTCGGGTCCAAAAAGGTCTGGCTCGGGTCCAAAAAGGGTAGCGAGGGTCTACCTGCTCCTAAAAAGGTCTGGTCCGGGTCAAAAAAAGGAAGGGAGGGTCGTCTACCTGCTCCTAAAAAGGTCTGGCTCGGGTCCAAAAAGGTCCGGCTCGGGTCCAAAAAGTCCGGCTCGGGTCCAAAAAGGGTAGCGAGGGTCTACCTGCTCCTAAAAAGGTCTGGTCCGGGTCAAAAAAGGTAGGGAGGGTCGTCTACCTGCTCCTTAAAAGGTCTGGCTCGGGTCCAAAAAGGTCCGGCTCGGGTCCAAAAAGGGGAGCGAGGGTCTACCTGCTCCTAAAAAGGTCTGGTGAGGGTCAAAAAAAGGTAGGGAGGGTCGTCTACCTGCTCCTAAAAAGGTCTGGCTCGGGTCCAAAAAGGTCTGGCTCGGGTCCAAAAAGGGTAGCGAGGGTCTACCTGCTCCTAAAAAGGTCTGGTGAGGGTCAAAAAAAGGTAGGGAGGGTCGTCTACCTGCTCCTAAAAAGGTCTGGCTCGGGTCCAAAAAGGTCCGGCTCGGGTCCAAAAAGGGGAGCGAGGGTCTACCTGCTCCTAAAAAGGTCTGGTGAGGGTCAAAAAAAGGTAGGGAGGGACGTCTACCTGCTCCTAAAAAGGTCTGGCTCGGGTCCAAAAAGGTCTGGCTCGGGTCCAAAAAGGGTAGCGAGGGTCTACCTGCTCCTAAAAAGGTCTGGTCCGGGTCAAAAAAAGGAAGGGAGGGTCGTCTACCTGCTCCTAAAAAGGTCTGGCTCGGGTCCAAAAAGGTCTGGCTCGGGTCCAAAAAGGGTAGCGAGGGTCTACCTGCTCCTAAAAAGGTCTGGTGAGGGTCAAAAAAAGGTAGGGAGGGTCATCTACCTGCTCCTAAAAAGGTCTGGCTCGGGTCCAAAAAGGTCTGGCTCGGGTCCAAAAAGGGTAGCGAGGGTCTACCTGCTCCTAAAAAGGTCTGGTGAGGGTCAAAAAAAGGTAGGGAGGGTCGTCTACCTGCTCCTAAAAAGGCCTGGCTCGGGTCCAAAAAGGTCTGGCTCGGGTCCAAAAAGGTCCGGCTCGGGTCCAAAAAGGGGAGCGAGGGTCTACCTGCTCCTAAAAAGGTCTGGTGAGGGTCAAAAAAAGGTAGGGAGGGACGTCTACCTGCTCCTAAAAAGGTCTGGCTCGGGTCCAAAAAGGTCTGGCTCGGGTCCAAAAAGGGTAGCGAGGGTCTACCTGCTCCTAAAAAGGTCTGGTGAGGGTCAAAAAAAGGTAGGGAGGGTCGTCTACCTGCTCCTAAAAAGGTCTGGCTCGGGTCCAAAAAGGTCTGGCTCGGGTCCAAAAAGGGTAGCGAGGGTCTACCTGCTCCTAAAAAGGTCTGGTGAGGGTCAAAAAAAGGTAGGGAGGGTCATCTACCTGCTCCTAAAAAGGTCTGGCTCGGGTCCAAAAAGGTCTGGCTCGGGTCCAAAAAGGGTAGCGAGGGTCTACCTGCTCCTAAAAAGGTCTGGTCCGGGTCAAAAAAAGGTAGGGAGGGTCGTCTACCTGCTCCTAAAAAGGTCTGGCTCGGGTCCAAAAAGTCCGGCTCGGGTCCAAAAAGGGTAGCGAGGGTCTACCTGCTCCTAAAAAGGTCTGGTGAGGGTCAAAAAAAGGTAGGGAGGGTCATCTACCTGCTCCTAAAAAGGTCTGGCTCGGGTCCAAAAAGGTCTGGCTCGGGTCCAAAAAGGGTAGCGAGGGTCTACCTGCTCCTAAAAAGGTCTGGTCCGGGTCAAAAAAAGGTAGGGAGGGTCGTCTACCTGCTCCTAAAAAGGTCTGGCTCAGGTCCAAAAAGGTCCGGCTCGGGTCCAAAAAGGGGAGCGAGGGTCTACCTGCTCCTAAAAAGGTCTGGTGAGGGTCAAAAAAAGGTAGGGAGGGACGTCTACCTGCTCCTAAAAAGGTCTGGCTCGGGTCCAAAAAGGTCTGGCTCGGGTCCAAAAAGGGTAGCGAGGGTCTACCTGCTCCTAAAAAGGTCTGGTCCGGGTCAAAAAAAGGAAGGGAGGGTCGTCTACCTGCTCCTAAAAAGGTCTGGCTCGGGTCCAAAAAGGTCCGGCTCGGGTCCAAAAAGTCCGGCTCGGGTCCAAAAAGGGTAGCGAGGGTCTACCTGCTCCTAAAAAGGTCTGGTCCGGGTCAAAAAAGGTAGGGAGGGTCGTCTACCTGCTCCTTAAAAGGTCTGGCTCGGGTCCAAAAAGGTCCGGCTCGGGTCCAAAAAGGGGAGCGAGGGTCTACCTGCTCCTAAAAAGGTCTGGTGAGGGTCAAAAAAAGGTAGGGAGGGACGTCTACCTGCTCCTAAAAAGGTCTGGCTCGGGTCCAAAAAGGTCTGGCTCGGGTCCAAAAAGGGTAGCGAGGGTCTACCTGCTCCTAAAAAGGTCTGGTCCGGGTCAAAAAAAGGAAGGGAGGGTCGTCTACCTGCTCCTAAAAAGGTCTGGCTCGAGTCCAAAAAGGTCTGGCTCGGGTCCAAAAAGGGTAGCGAGGGTCAAAAAAAGGTAGGGAGGGACGTCTACCTGCTCCTAAAAAGGTCTGGCTCGGGTCCAAAAAGGTCTGGTCCGGGTCAAAAAAAGGTAGGGAGGGTCGTCTACCTGCTCCTAAAAAGGTCTGGCTCGGGTCCAAAAAGTCCGGCTCGGGTCCAAAAAGGGTAGCGAGGGTCTACCTGCTCCTAAAAAGGTCTGGTGAGGGTCAAAAAAAGGTAGGGAGGGTCATCTACCTGCTCCTAAAAAGGTCTGGCTCGGGTCCAAAAAGGTCTGGCTCGGGTCCAAAAAGGGTAGCGAGGGTCTACCTGCTCCTAAAAAGGTCTGGTCCGGGTCAAAAAAAGGTAGGGAGGGTCGTCTACCTGCTCCTAAAAAGGTCTGGCTCGGGTCCAAAAAGGTCCGGCTCGGGTCCAAAAAGGGGAGCGAGGGTCTACCTGCTCCTAAAAAGGTCTGGTGAGGGTCAAAAAAAGGTAGGGAGGGACGTCTACCTGCTCCTAAAAAGGTCTGGCTCGGGTCCAAAAAGGTCTGGCTCGGGTCCAAAAAGGGTAGCGAGGGTCTACCTGCTCCTAAAAAGGTCTGGTCCGGGTCAAAAAAAGGAAGGGAGGGTCGTCTACCTGCTCCTAAAAAGGTCTGGCTCGGGTCCAAAAAGGTCCGGCTCGGGTCCAAAAAGTCCGGCTCGGGTCCAAAAAGGGTAGCGAGGGTCTACCTGCTCCTAAAAAGGTCTGGTCCGGGTCAAAAAAGGTAGGGAGGGTCGTCTACCTGCTCCTTAAAAGGTCTGGCTCGGGTCCAAAAAGGTCCGGCTCGGGTCCAAAAAGGGGAGCGAGGGTCTACCTGCTCCTAAAAAGGTCTGGTGAGGGTCAAAAAAAGGTAGGGAGGGTCGTCTACCTGCTCCTAAAAAGGTCTGGCTCGGGTCCAAAAAGGTCTGGCTCGGGTCCAAAAAGGGTAGCGAGGGTCTACCTGCTCCTAAAAAGGTCTGGTGAGGGTCAAAAAAAGGTAGGGAGGGTCGTCTACCTGCTCCTAAAAAGGTCTGGCTCGGGTCCAAAAAGGTCCGGCTCGGGTCCAAAAAGGGGAGCGAGGGTCTACCTGCTCCTAAAAAGGTCTGGTGAGGGTCAAAAAAAGGTAGGGAGGGACGTCTACCTGCTCCTAAAAAGGTCTGGCTCGGGTCCAAAAAGGTCTGGCTCGGGTCCAAAAAGGGTAGCGAGGGTCTACCTGCTCCTAAAAAGGTCTGGTCCGGGTCAAAAAAAGGAAGGGAGGGTCGTCTACCTGCTCCTAAAAAGGTCTGGCTCGGGTCCAAAAAGGTCTGGCTCGGGTCCAAAAAGGGTAGCGAGGGTCTACCTGCTCCTAAAAAGGTCTGGTGAGGGTCAAAAAAAGGTAGGGAGGGTCATCTACCTGCTCCTAAAAAGGTCTGGCTCGGGTCCAAAAAGGTCTGGCTCGGGTCCAAAAAGGGTAGCGAGGGTCTACCTGCTCCTAAAAAGGTCTGGTGAGGGTCAAAAAAAGGTAGGGAGGGTCGTCTACCTGCTCCTAAAAAGGTCTGGCTCGGGTCCAAAAAGGTCTGGCTCGGGTCCAAAAAGGTCCGGCTCGGGTCCAAAAAGGGGAGCGAGGGTCTACCTGCTCCTAAAAAGGTCTGGTGAGGGTCAAAAAAAGGTAGGGAGGGACGTCTACCTGCTCCTAAAAAGGTCTGGCTCGGGTCCAAAAAGGTCTGGCTCGGGTCCAAAAAGGGTAGCGAGGGTCTACCTGCTCCTAAAAAGGTCTGGTCCGGGTCAAAAAAAGGTAGGGAGGGTCGTCTACCTGCTCCTAAAAAGGTCTGGCTCGGGTCCAAAAAGGTCCGGCTCGGGTCCAAAAAGGGGAGCGAGGGTCTACCTGCTCCTAAAAAGGTCTGGTGAGGGTCAAAAAAAGGTAGGGAGGGACGTCTACCTGCTCCTAAAAAGGTCTGGCTCGGGTCCAAAAAGGTCTGGCTCGGGTCCAAAAAGGGTAGCGAGGGTCTACCTGCTCCTAAAAAGGTCTGGTGAGGGTCAAAAAAAGGTAGGGAGGGTCGTCTACCTGCTCCTAAAAAGGTCTGGCTCGGGTCCAAAAAGGTCCGGCTCGGGTCCAAAAAGGGGAGCGAGGGTCTACCTGCTCCTAAAAAGGTCTGGTGAGGGTCAAAAAAAGGTAGGGAGGGACGTCTACCTGCTCCTAAAAAGGTCTGGCTCGGGTCCAAAAAGGTCTGGCTCGGGTCCAAAAAGGGTAGCGAGGGTCTACCTGCTCCTAAAAAGGTCTGGTCCGGGTCAAAAAAAGGAAGGGAGGGTCGTCTACCTGCTCCTAAAAAGGTCTGGCTCGGGTCCAAAAAGGTCTGGCTCGGGTCCAAAAAGGGTAGCGAGGGTCAAAAAAAGGTAGGGAGGGACGTCTACCTGCTCCTAAAAAGGTCTGGCTCGGGTCCAAAAAGGTCTGGTCCGGGTCAAAAAAAGGTAGGGAGGGTCGTCTACCTGCTCCTAAAAAGGTCTGGCTCGGGTCCAAAAAGGTCCGGCTCGGGTCCAAAAAGGGGAGCGAGGGTCTACCTGCTCCTAAAAAGGTCTGGTGAGGGTCAAAAAAAGGTAGGGAGGGACGTCTACCTGCTCCTAAAAAGGTCTGGCTCGGGTCCAAAAAGGTCTGGCTCGGGTCCAAAAAGGGTAGCGAGGGTCTACCTGCTCCTAAAAAGGTCTGGTCCGGGTCAAAAAAAGGAAGGGAGGGTCGTCTACCTGCTCCTAAAAAGGTCTGGCTCGGGTCCAAAAAGGTCCGGCTCGGGTCCAAAAAGTCCGGCTCGGGTCCAAAAAGGGTAGCGAGGGTCTACCTGCTCCTAAAAAGGTCTGGTCCGGGTCAAAAAAGGTAGGGAGGGTCGTCTACCTGCTCCTTAAAAGGTCTGGCTCGGGTCCAAAAAGGTCCGGCTCGGGTCCAAAAAGGGGAGCGAGGGTCTACCTGCTCCTAAAAAGGTCTGGTGAGGGTCAAAAAAAGGTAGGGAGGGTCGTCTACCTGCTCCTAAAAAGGTCTGGCTCGGGTCCAAAAAGGTCTGGCTCGGGTCCAAAAAGGGTAGCGAGGGTCTACCTGCTCCTAAAAAGGTCTGGTGAGGGTCAAAAAAAGGTAGGGAGGGTCGTCTACCTGCTCCTAAAAAGGTCTGGCTCGGGTCCAAAAAGGTCCGGCTCGGGTCCAAAAAGGGGAGCGAGGGTCTACCTGCTCCTAAAAAGGTCTGGTGAGGGTCAAAAAAAGGTAGGGAGGGACGTCTACCTGCTCCTAAAAAGGTCTGGCTCGGGTCCAAAAAGGTCTGGCTCGGGTCCAAAAAGGGTAGCGAGGGTCTACCTGCTCCTAAAAAGGTCTGGTCCGGGTCAAAAAAAGGAAGGGAGGGTCGTCTACCTGCTCCTAAAAAGGTCTGGCTCGGGTCCAAAAAGGTCTGGCTCGGTTACAAAAAGGGTAGCGAGGGTCTACCTGCTCCTAAAAAGGTCTGGTGAGGGTCAAAAAAAGGTAGGGAGGGTCATCTACCTGCTCCTAAAAAGGTCTGGCTCGGGTCCAAAAAGGTCTGGCTCGGGTCCAAAAAGGGTAGCGAGGGTCTACCTGCTCCTAAAAAGGTCTGGTGAGGGTCAAAAAAAGGTAGGGAGGGTCGTCTACCTGCTCCTAAAAAGGTCTGGCTCGGGTCCAAAAAGGTCTGGCTCGGGTCCAAAAAGGTCCGGCTCGGGTCCAAAAAGGGGAGCGAGGGTCTACCTGCTCCTAAAAAGGTCTGGTGAGGGTCAAAAAAAGGTAGGGAGGGACGTCTACCTGCTCCTAAAAAGGTCTGGCTCGGGTCCAAAAAGGTCTGGCTCGGGTCCAAAAAGGGTAGCGAGGGTCTACCTGCTCCTAAAAAGGTCTGGTCCGGGTCAAAAAAAGGTAGGGAGGGTCGTCTACCTGCTCCTAAAAAGGTCTGGCTCGGGTCCAAAAAGGTCTGGCTCGGGTCCAAAAAGGGTAGCGAGGGTCTACCTGCTCCTAAAAAGGTCTGGTGAGGGTCAAAAAAAGGTAGGGAGGGTCATCTACCTGCTCCTAAAAAGGTCTGGCTCGGGTCCAAAAAGGTCTGGCTCGGGTCCAAAAAGGGTAGCGAGGGTCTACCTGCTCCTAAAAAGGTCTGGTCCGGGTCAAAAAAAGGTAGGGAGGGTCGTCTACCTGCTCCTAAAAAGGTCTGGCTCGGGTCCAAAAAGTCCGGCTCGGGTCCAAAAAGGATAGCGAGGGTCTACCTGCTCCTAAAAAGGTCTGGTGAGGGTCAAAAAAAGGTAGGGAGGGTCATCTACCTGCTCCTAAAAAGGTCTGGCTCGGGTCCAAAAAGGTCTGGCTCGGGTCCAAAAAGGGTAGCGAGGGTCTACCTGCTCCTAAAAAGGTCTGGTCCGGGTCAAAAAAAGGTAGGGAGGGTCGTCTACCTGCTCCTAAAAAGGTCTGGCTCGGGTCCAAAAAGGTCCGGCTCGGGTCCAAAAAGGGGAGCGAGGGTCTACCTGCTCCTAAAAAGGTCTGGTGAGGGTCAAAAAAAGGTAGGGAGGGACGTCTACCTGCTCCTAAAAAGGTCTGGCTCGGGTCCAAAAAGGTCTGGCTCGGGTCCAAAAAGGGTAGCGAGGGTCTACCTGCTCCTAAAAAGGTCTGGTCCGGGTCAAAAAAAGGAAGGGAGGGTCGTCTACCTGCTCCTAAAAAGGTCTGGCTCGGGTCCAAAAAGGTCTGGCTCGGTTACAAAAAGGGTAGCGAGGGTCTACCTGCTCCTAAAAAGGTCTGGTGAGGGTCAAAAAAAGGTAGGGAGGGTCATCTACCTGCTCCTAAAAAGGTCTGGCTCGGGTCCAAAAAGGTCTGGCTCGGGTCCAAAAAGGGTAGCGAGGGTCTACCTGCTCCTAAAAAGGTCTGGTGAGGGTCAAAAAAAGGTAGGGAGGGTCGTCTACCTGCTCCTAAAAAGGTCTGGCTCGGGTCCAAAAAGGTCTGGCTCGGGTCCAAAAAGGTCCGGCTCGGGTCCAAAAAGGGGAGCGAGGGTCTACCTGCTCCTAAAAAGGTCTGGTGAGGGTCAAAAAAAGGTAGGGAGGGACGTCTACCTGCTCCTAAAAAGGTCTGGCTCGGGTCCAAAAAGGTCTGGCTCGGGTCCAAAAAGGGTAGCGAGGGTCTACCTGCTCCTAAAAAGGTCTGGTCCGGGTCAAAAAAAGGAAGGGAGGGTCGTCTACCTGCTCCTAAAAAGGTCTGGCTCGGGTCCAAAAAGGTCTGGCTCGGGTCCAAAAAGGGTAGCGAGGGTCTACCTGCTCCTAAAAAGGTCTGGTGAGGGTCAAAAAAAGGTAGGGAGGGTCATCTACCTGCTCCTAAAAAGGTCTGGCTCGGGTCCAAAAAGGTCTGGCTCGGGTCCAAAAAGGGTAGCGAGGGTCTACCTGCTCCTAAAAAGGTCTGGTGAGGGTCAAAAAAAGGTAGGGAGGGTCGTCTACCTGCTCCTAAAAAGGTCTGGCTCGGGTCCAAAAAGGTCTGGCTCGGGTCCAAAAAGGTCCGGCTCGGGTCCAAAAAGGGGAGCGAGGGTCTACCTGCTCCTAAAAAGGTCTGGTGAGGGTCAAAAAAAGGTAGGGAGGGACGTCTACCTGCTCCTAAAAAGGTCTGGCTCGGGTCCAAAAAGGTCTGGCTCGGGTCCAAAAAGGGTAGCGAGGGTCTACCTGCTCCTAAAAAGGTCTGGTGAGAGTCAAAAAAAGGTAGGGAGGGTCGTCTACCTGCTCCTAAAAAGGTCTGGCTCGGGTCCAAAAAGGTCTGGCTCGGGTCCAAAAAGGGTAGCGAGGGTCTACCTGCTCCTAAAAAGGTCTGGTGAGGGTCAAAAAAAGGTAGGGAGGGTCATCTACCTGCTCCTAAAAAGGTCTGGCTCGGGTCCAAAAAGGTCTGGCTCGGGTCCAAAAAGGGTAGCGAGGGTCTACCTGCTCCTAAAAAGGTCTGGTCCGGGTCAAGAAAAGGTAGGGAGGGTCGTCTACCTGCTCCTAAAAAGGTCTGGCTCGGGTCCAAAAAGTCCGGCTCGGGTCCAAAAAGGGTAGCGAGGGTCTACCTGCTCCTAAAAAGGTCTGGTGAGGGTCAAAAAAAGGTAGGGAGGGTCATCTACCTGCTCCTAAAAAGGTCTGGCTCGGGTCCAAAAAGGTCTGGCTCGGGTCCAAAAAGGGTAGCGAGGGTCTACCTGCTCCTAAAAAGGTCTGGTCCGGGTCAAAAAAAGGTAGGGAGGGTCGTCTACCTGCTCCTAAAAAGGTCTGGCTCGGGTCCAAAAAGGTCCGGCTCGGGTCCAAAAAGGGGAGCGAGGGTCTACCTGCTCCTAAAAAGGTCTGGTGAGGGTCAAAAAAAGGTAGGGAGGGACGTCTACCTGCTCCTAAAAAGGTCTGGCTCGGGTCCAAAAAGGTCTGGCTCGGGTCCAAAAAGGGTAGCGAGGGTCTACCTGCTCCTAAAAAGGTCTGGTCCGGGTCAAAAAAAGGAAGGGAGGGTCGTCTACCTGCTCCTAAAAAGGTCTGGCTCGGGTCCAAAAAGGTCCGGCTCGGGTCCAAAAAGTCCGGCTCGGGTCCAAAAAGGGTAGCGAGGGTCTACCTGCTCCTAAAAAGGTCTGGTCCGGGTCAAAAAAGGTAGGGAGGGTCGTCTACCTGCTCCTTAAAAGGTCTGGCTCGGGTCCAAAAAGGTCCGGCTCGGGTCCAAAAAGGGGAGCGAGGGTCTACCTGCTCCTAAAAAGGTCTGGTGAGGGTCAAAAAAAGGTAGGGAGGGTCGTCTACCTGCTCCTAAAAAGGTCTGGCTCGGGTCCAAAAAGGTCTGGCTCGGGTCCAAAAAGGGTAGCGAGGGTCTACCTGCTCCTAAAAAGGTCTGGTGAGGGTCAAAAAAAGGTAGGGAGGGTCGTCTACCTGCTCCTAAAAAGGTCTGGCTCGGGTCCAAAAAGGTCCGGCTCGGGTCCAAAAAGGGGAGCGAGGGTCTACCTGCTCCTAAAAAGGTCTGGTGAGGGTCAAAAAAAGGTAGGGAGGGACGTCTACCTGCTCCTAAAAAGGTCTGGCTCGGGTCCAAAAAGGTCTGGCTCGGGTCCAAAAAGGGTAGCGAGGGTCTACCTGCTCCTAAAAAGGTCTGGTCCGGGTCAAAAAAAGGAAGGGAGGGTCGTCTACCTGCTCCTAAAAAGGTCTGGCTCGGGTCCAAAAAGGTCTGGCTCGGGTCCAAAAAGGGTAGCGAGGGTCTACCTGCTCCTAAAAAGGTCTGGTGAGGGTCAAAAAAAGGTAGGGAGGGTCATCTACCTGCTCCTAAAAAGGTCTGGCTCGGGTCCAAAAAGGTCTGGCTCGGGTCCAAAAAGGGTAGCGAGGGTCTACCTGCTCCTAAAAAGGTCTGGTGAGGGTCAAAAAAAGGTAGGGAGGGTCGTCTACCTGCTCCTAAAAAGGCCTGGCTCGGGTCCAAAAAGGTCTGGCTCGGGTCCAAAAAGGTCCGGCTCGGGTCCAAAAAGGGGAGCGAGGGTCTACCTGCTCCTAAAAAGGTCTGGTGAGGGTCAAAAAAAGGTAGGGAGGGACGTCTACCTGCTCCTAAAAAGGTCTGGCTCGGGTCCAAAAAGGTCTGGCTCGGGTCCAAAAAGGGTAGCGAGGGTCTACCTGCTCCTAAAAAGGTCTGGTGAGGGTCAAAAAAAGGTAGGGAGGGTCGTCTACCTGCTCCTAAAAAGGTCTGGCTCGGGTCCAAAAAGGTCTGGCTCGGGTCCAAAAAGGGTAGCGAGGGTCTACCTGCTCCTAAAAAGGTCTGGTGAGGGTCAAAAAAAGGTAGGGAGGGTCATCTACCTGCTCCTAAAAAGGTCTGGCTCGGGTCCAAAAAGGTCTGGCTCGGGTCCAAAAAGGGTAGCGAGGGTCTACCTGCTCCTAAAAAGGTCTGGTCCGGGTCAAAAAAAGGTAGGGAGGGTCGTCTACCTGCTCCTAAAAAGGTCTGGCTCGGGTCCAAAAAGTCCGGCTCGGGTCCAAAAAGGGTAGCGAGGGTCTACCTGCTCCTAAAAAGGTCTGGTGAGGGTCAAAAAAAGGTAGGGAGGGTCATCTACCTGCTCCTAAAAAGGTCTGGCTCGGGTCCAAAAAGGTCTGGCTCGGGTCCAAAAAGGGTAGCGAGGGTCTACCTGCTCCTAAAAAGGTCTGGTCCGGGTCAAAAAAAGGTAGGGAGGGTCGTCTACCTGCTCCTAAAAAGGTCTGGCTCAGGTCCAAAAAGGTCCGGCTCGGGTCCAAAAAGGGGAGCGAGGGTCTACCTGCTCCTAAAAAGGTCTGGTGAGGGTCAAAAAAAGGTAGGGAGGGACGTCTACCTGCTCCTAAAAAGGTCTGGCTCGGGTCCAAAAAGGTCTGGCTCGGGTCCAAAAAGGGTAGCGAGGGTCTACCTGCTCCTAAAAAGGTCTGGTCCGGGTCAAAAAAAGGAAGGGAGGGTCGTCTACCTGCTCCTAAAAAGGTCTGGCTCGGGTCCAAAAAGGTCCGGCTCGGGTCCAAAAAGTCCGGCTCGGGTCCAAAAAGGGTAGCGAGGGTCTACCTGCTCCTAAAAAGGTCTGGTCCGGGTCAAAAAAGGTAGGGAGGGTCGTCTACCTGCTCCTTAAAAGGTCTGGCTCGGGTCCAAAAAGGTCCGGCTCGGGTCCAAAAAGGGGAGCGAGGGTCTACCTGCTCCTAAAAAGGTCTGGTGAGGGTCAAAAAAAGGTAGGGAGGGACGTCTACCTGCTCCTAAAAAGGTCTGGCTCGGGTCCAAAAAGGTCTGGCTCGGGTCCAAAAAGGGTAGCGAGGGTCTACCTGCTCCTAAAAAGGTCTGGTCCGGGTCAAAAAAAGGAAGGGAGGGTCGTCTACCTGCTCCTAAAAAGGTCTGGCTCGGGTCCAAAAAGGTCTGGCTCGGGTCCAAAAAGGGTAGCGAGGGTCAAAAAAAGGTAGGGAGGGACGTCTACCTGCTCCTAAAAAGGTCTGGCTCGGGTCCAAAAAGGTCTGGTCCGGGTCAAAAAAAGGTAGGGAGGGTCGTCTACCTGCTCCTAAAAAGGTCTGGCTCGGGTCCAAAAAGGTCCGGCTCGGGTCCAAAAAGGGGAGCGAGGGTCTACCTGCTCCTAAAAAGGTCTGGTGAGGGTCAAAAAAAGGTAGGGAGGGACGTCTACCTGCTCCTAAAAAGGTAAAGCGGGCGGAATCGTCCTCCCGCCAACGTGGTAAACGGCACGAAATTCGCCGAGGGATATGCGGGGACCTTCGATGAGGCCATGCACGGGCTAGTTCATGCTCTGTGTCCGGACGACGATCCGTCTAAGGACACCGAGTACCACAGCCAGTTGCGGATCTCGGCCCTCGAACGCCCTGCAGGTCCCGCCGCCCTTCCTCCGACTAGTGAGCACCTGGGAGCCATGATTAGGCGCTTGCCTAACACGGCGCCTGGGCTCGACGGGGTGACCGCCAGGATTGTTCGCCAAGTCTGGGCCGCTGCATCGGTGGAGTTCCATCTGGTGTATGCCCGCTGTGTAGACGAAGGCGTATTCCCGGACGTCTGGAAAGACGGTCGTCTCGTGGTTCTGCCTAAAGGCAATTCAAAGCCGCTCACTGACCCAAAAGCGTATCGTCCGATCACGCTTCTCTCCGTCTTTGGCAAGTTACTTGAGCGCGTAATGTTATACTGTGCCCCTCAGATCACCACTGGGATCTCGGAGTGCCAACACGGTTTCACTCGTGGCAGGTCGACGGTGTCAGCGTTAAACGCTATTATTCGAGCCGGCAGAGCGTCCACGGCGCGATACGTCCAAGCGATCTTTCTTGACATCTCTGGTGCGTTCGACAATGCCTGGTGGCCCATGATTATGACCAAGGTGAAAAGCGGAGGGTGTCCTCCTAACATTTACAAAATGTTGGAGGAGTACTTCGCCGGACGCCGTGTTGGTCTGTTTGTGGGGGACCGGGTGTTGTGGAAAGTCTCCACCATGGGGTGTCCGCAGGGATCCGTGCTTGGGCCAACACTGTGGAACGTTCTCTTGGACGACTTGCTGCGAGCACCACTACCAGGGGGGGTCAGCATGGTGGCTTACGCCGACGATGTCACCGTTTTGATCGAGGCACAGTCGAGGGCGGCTATCGAGGCAGCTGCGGCTGAATCCCTCGCCACCATCCTCGACTGGGGCGCCCGTAATCGACTGGACTTTTCCCCTTCCAAGTCATCCACGATGACGATCAGGGGAAAACTCCAGAGGCCCCCAGTCATCCGCTTCGACGGTGCCTCGATCCGATCAGTGAACGCGACAACCGTGCTAGGGGTGGTGATCGACAGCAGTCTCCTGTTCACGCAGCACGCACAGGGGATAGTAGATCGCGCGGCCAAATGCTTCGGGAAGATGTCGAGAGTCTCGGCGTCTTCCTGGGGCATTCGATTTCCTGGCCTTCGTATTTTGTATAAGGGCACTTTTGTTGCAACCCTTGTGTATGCTGCGGCGTGCTGGTTCGAGCGCCTCAGGGTGCAGTCACTCTGCGGCACACTTCTCCGGGGGCAGCGGCCTGCACTCGTGCTGCTGACCAAGGCTTACCGGTCAGTCAGCACAGCCGCGCTCCCGGTGCTTGCCGGAGCATTGCCCGCCGACCTTGAGGTAGTCCGTGCCGGCATGACGGAGGTGGCACGCCAGTCCGCGGCCAAAGAGGAGATGAGCAGACGTAAGCGCGAAATTTTGGGAACAGTGCTGGATACCTGGCAGAACCGGTGGGAGAACGAGACGAAGGGTCGCGAGCTGTTTCAGTTTTTCCCCGACGTGGCTGGGAGACTCAGGATGTCCTGGGTCGAACCAGATTATGTTACCTCCCAGATTCTCACAGGGCACGGGTGCTTTAACAAGCGCCTGTGTGATATGAAGCTTAGGGATGACAGTGGATGCGAGTGTGGAGAGCGTGAGGAGGACAGGCACCACGTTCTGTGGTACTGTCCGCTGTATGAAAGTATACGCCAGGAGCTGCTGCAGGGGATCGTGAGGAAGGAATGCGGCCCCGCTTGGTACCCCGATCTCGTCTCGTCAAAGGCGAACTTCCGAAGGCTACGGGATTTCGCGCACGACTGGCACAAGACACGGAACCGCCCGGAGAGCTGCCCGGAGCAGGAGTCAGCAGCCCCAGAAGGGGGAGAATGCTGCATAGGGACATAGGAAAGAGAGAAAACTTGTAGGGAGTCAAGAATTGCGGCGCGGTGGAGTGCAGAGTGCCTAGCCACACGCAATATCCGCGCGCATCTCCCGCGATTCGGCCAATATAACCTAGGTTGGTTTGGCCATGGGTGGATGGTGGGATATGCTCCTAAAAAGGTCTGGCTCGGGTCCAAAAAGGTCTGGCTCGGGTCCAAAAAGGGTAGCGAGGGTCTACCTGCTCCTAAAAAGGTCTGGTCCGGGTCAAAAAAAGGAAGGGAGGGTCGTCTACCTGCTCCTAAAAAGGTCTGGCTCGGGTCCAAAAAGGTCCGGCTCGGGTCCAAAAAGTCCGGCTCGGGTCCAAAAAGGGTAGCGAGGGTCTACCTGCTCCTAAAAAGGTCTGGTCCGGGTCAAAAAAGGTAGGGAGGGTCGTCTACCTGCTCCTTAAAAGGTCTGGCTCGGGTCCAAAAAGGTCCGGCTCGGGTCCAAAAAGGGGAGCGAGGGTCTACCTGCTCCTAAAAAGGTCTGGTGAGGGTCAAAAAAAGGTAGGGAGGGTCGTCTACCTGCTCCTAAAAAGGTCTGGCTCGGGTCCAAAAAGGTCTGGCTCGGGTCCAAAAAGGGTAGCGAGGGTCTACCTGCTCCTAAAAAGGTCTGGTGAGGGTCAAAAAAAGGTAGGGAGGGTCGTCTACCTGCTCCTAAAAAGGTCTGGCTCGGGTCCAGAAGGTCCGGCTCGGGTCCAAAAAGGGGAGCGAGGGTCTACCTGCTCCTAAAAAGGTCTGGTGAGGGTCAAAAAAAGGTAGGGAGGGACGTCTACCTGCTCCTAAAAAGGTCTGGCTCGGGTCCAAAAAGGTCTGGCTCGGGTCCAAAAAGGGTAGCGAGGGTCTACCTGCTCCTAAAAAGGTCTGGTCCGGGTCAAAAAAAGGAAGGGAGGGTCGTCTACCTGCTCCTAAAAAGGTCTGGCTCGGGTCCAAAAAGGTCTGGCTCGGGTCCAAAAAGGGTAGCGAGGGTCAAAAAAAGGTAGGGAGGGACGTCTACCTGCTCCTAAAAAGGTCTGGCTCGGGTCCAAAAAGGTCTGGTCCGGGTCAAAAAAAGGTAGGGAGGGTCGTCTACCTGCTCCTAAAAAGGTCTGGCTCGGGTCCAAAAAGGTCCGGCTCGGGTCCAAAAAGGGGAGCGAGGGTCTACCTGCTCCTAAAAAGGTCTGGTGAGGGTCAAAAAAAGGTAGGGAGGGACGTCTACCTGCTTCTAAAAAGGTCTGGCTCGGGTCCAAAAAGGTCTGGCTCGGGTCCAAAAAGGGTAGCGAGGGTCTACCTGCTCCTAAAAAGGTCTGGTCCGGGTCAAAAAAAGGAAGGGAGGGTCGTCTACCTGCTCCTAAAAAGGTCTGGCTCGGGTCCAAAAAGGTCCGGCTCGGGTCCAAAAAGTCCGGCTCGGGTCCAAAAAGGGTAGCGAGGGTCTACCTGCTCCTAAAAAGGTCTGGTCCGGGTCAAAAAAGGTAGGGAGGGTCGTCTACCTGCTCCTTAAAAGGTCTGGCTCGGGTCCAAAAAGGTCCGGCTCGGGTCCAAAAAGGGGAGCGAGGGTCTACCTGCTCCTAAAAAGGTCTGGTGAGGGTCAAAAAAAGGTAGGGAGGGTCGTCTACCTGCTCCTAAAAAGGTCTGGCTCGGGTCCAAAAAGGTCTGGCTCGGGTCCAAAAAGGGTAGCGAGGGTCTACCTGCTCCTAAAAAGGTCTGGTGAGGGTCAAAAAAAGGTAGGGAGGGTCGTCTACCTGCTCCTAAAAAGGTCTGGCTCGGGTCCAAAAAGGTCCGGCTCGGGTCCAAAAAGGGGAGCGAGGGTCTACCTGCTCCTAAAAAGGTCTGGTGAGGGTCAAAAAAAGGTAGGGAGGGACGTCTACCTGCTCCTAAAAAGGTCTGGCTCGGGTCCAAAAAGGTCTGGCTCGGGTCCAAAAAGGGTAGCGAGGGTCTACCTGCTCCTAAAAAGGTCTGGTCCGGGTCAAAAAAAGGAAGGGAGGGTCGTCTACCTGCTCCTAAAAAGGTCTGGCTCGGGTCCAAAAAGGTCTGGCTCGGGTCCAAAAAGGGTAGCGAGGGTCTACCTGCTCCTAAAAAGGTCTGGTGAGGGTCAAAAAAAGGTAGGGAGGGTCATCTACCTGCTCCTAAAAAGGTCTGGCTCGGGTCCAAAAAGGTCTGGCTCGTGTCCAAAAAGGGTAGCGAGGGTCTACCTGCTCCTAAAAAGGTCTGGTGAGGGTCAAAAAAAGGTAGGGAGGGTCGTCTACCTGCTCCTAAAAAGGTCTGGCTCGGGTCCAAAAAGGTCTGGCTCGGGTCCAAAAAGGTCCGGCTCGGGTCCAAAAAGGGGAGCGAGGGTCTACCTGCTCCTAAAAAGGTCTGGTGAGGGTCAAAAAAAGGTAGGGAGGGACGTCTACCTGCTCCTAAAAAGGTCTGGCTCGGGTCCAAAAAGGTCTGGCTCGGGTCCAAAAAGGGTAGCGAGGGTCTACCTGCTCCTAAAAAGGTCTGGTCCGGGTCAAAAAAAGGTAGGGAGGGTCGTCTACCTGCTCCTAAAAAGGTCTGGCTCGGGTCCAAAAAGGTCCGGCTCGGGTCCAAAAAGGGGAGCGAGGGTCTACCTGCTCCTAAAAAGGTCTGGTGAGGGTCAAAAAAAGGTAGGGAGGGACGTCTACCTGCTCCTAAAAAGGTCTGGCTCGGGTCCAAAAAGGTCTGGCTCGGGTCCAAAAAGGGTAGCGAGGGTCTACCTGCTCCTAAAAAGGTCTGGTGAGGGTCAAAAAAAGGTAGGGAGGGTCGTCTACCTGCTCCTAAAAAGGTCTGGCTCGGGTCCAAAAAGGTCCGGCTCGGGTCCAAAAAGGGGAGCGAGGGTCTACCTGCTCCTAAAAAGGTCTGGTGAGGGTCAAAAAAAGGTAGGGAGGGACGTCTACCTGCTCCTAAAAAGGTCTGGCTCGGGTCCAAAAAGGTCTGGCTCGGGTCCAAAAAGGGTAGCGAGGGTCTACCTGCTCCTAAAAAGGTCTGGTCCGGGTCAAAAAAAGGAAGGGAGGGTCGTCTACCTGCTCCTAAAAAGGTCTGGCTCGGGTCCAAAAAGGTCTGGCTCGGGTCCAAAAAGGGTAGCGAGGGTCAAAAAAAGGTAGGGAGGGACGTCTACCTGCTCCTAAAAAGGTCTGGCTCGGGTCCAAAAAGGTCTGGTCCGGGTCAAAAAAAGGTAGGGAGGGTCGTCTACCTGCTCCTAAAAAGGTCTGGCTCGGGTCCAAAAAGGTCCGGCTCGGGTCCAAAAAGGGGAGCGAGGGTCTACCTGCTCCTAAAAAGGTCTGGTGAGGGTCAAAAAAAGGTAGGGAGGGACGTCTACCTGCTCCTAAAAAGGTCTGGCTCGGGTCCAAAAAGGTCTGGCTCGGGTCCAAAAAGGGTAGCGAGGGTCTACCTGCTCCTAAAAAGGTCTGGTCCGGGTCAAAAAAAGGAAGGGAGGGTCGTCTACCTGCTCCTAAAAAGGTCTGGCTCGGGTCCAAAAAGGTCCGGCTCGGGTCCAAAAAGTCCGGCTCGGGTCCAAAAAGGGTAGCGAGGGTCTACCTGCTCCTAAAAAGGTCTGGTCCGGGTCAAAAAAGGTAGGGAGGGTCGTCTACCTGCTCCTTAAAAGGTCTGGCTCGGGTCCAAAAAGGTCCGGCTCGGGTCCAAAAAGGGGAGCGAGGGTCTACCTGCTCCTAAAAAGGTCTGGTGAGGGTCAAAAAAAGGTAGGGAGGGTCGTCTACCTGCTCCTAAAAAGGTCTGGCTCGGGTCCAAAAAGGTCTGGCTCGGGTCCAAAAAGGGTAGCGAGGGTCTACCTGCTCCTAAAAAGGTCTGGTGAGGGTCAAAAAAAGGTAGGGAGGGTCGTCTACCTGCTCCTAAAAAGGTCTGGCTCGGGTCCAAAAAGGTCCGGCTCGGGTCCAAAAAGGGGAGCGAGGGTCTACCTGCTCCTAAAAAGGTCTGGTGAGGGTCAAAAAAAGGTAGGGAGGGACGTCTACCTGCTCCTAAAAAGGTCTGGCTCGGGTCCAAAAAGGTCTGGCTCGGGTCCAAAAAGGGTAGCGAGGGTCTACCTGCTCCTAAAAAGGTCTGGTCCGGGTCAAAAAAAGGAAGGGAGGGTCGTCTACCTGCTCCTAAAAAGGTCTGGCTCGGGTCCAAAAAGGTCTGGCTCGGTTACAAAAAGGGTAGCGAGGGTCTACCTGCTCCTAAAAAGGTCTGGTGAGGGTCAAAAAAAGGTAGGGAGGGTCATCTACCTGCTTCTAAAAAGGTCTGGCTCGGGTCCAAAAAGGTCTGGCTCGGGTCCAAAAAGGGTAGCGAGGGTCTACCTGCTCCTAAAAAGGTCTGGTGAGGGTCAAAAAAAGGTAGGGAGGGTCGTCTACCTGCTCCTAAAAAGGTCTGGCTCGGGTCCAAAAAGGTCTGGCTCGGGTCCAAAAAGGTCCGGCTCGGGTCCAAAAAGGGGAGCGAGGGTCTACCTGCTCCTAAAAAGGTCTGGTGAGGGTCAAAAAAAGGTAGGGAGGGACGTCTACCTGCTCCTAAAAAGGTCTGGCTCGGGTCCAAAAAGGTCTGGCTCGGGTCCAAAAAGGGTAGCGAGGGTCTACCTGCTCCTAAAAAGGTCTGGTCCGGGTCAAAAAAAGGTAGGGAGGGTCGTCTACCTGCTCCTAAAAAGGTCTGGCTCGGGTCCAAAAAGGTCTGGCTCGGGTCCAAAAAGGGTAGCGAGGGTCTACCTGCTCCTAAAAAGGTCTGGTGAGGGTCAAAAAAAGGTAGGGAGGGTCATCTACCTGCTCCTAAAAAGGTCTGGCTCGGGTCCAAAAAGGTCTGGCTCGGGTCCAAAAAGGGTAGCGAGGGTCTACCTGCTCCTAAAAAGGTCTGGTCCGGGTCAAAAAAAGGTAGGGAGGGTCGTCTACCTGCTCCTAAAAAGGTCTGGCTCGGGTCCAAAAAGTCCGGCTCGGGTCCAAAAAGGGTAGCGAGGGTCTACCTGCTCCTAAAAAGGTCTGGTGAGGGTCAAAAAAAGGTAGGGAGGGTCATCTACCTGCTCCTAAAAAGGTCTGGCTCGGGTCCAAAAAGGTCTGGCTCGGGTCCAAAAAGGGTAGCGAGGGTCTACCTGCTCCTAAAAAGGTCTGGTCCGGGTCAAAAAAAGGTAGGGAGGGTCGTCTACCTGCTCCTAAAAAGGTCTGGCTCGGGTCCAAAAAGGTCCGGCTCGGGTCCAAAAAGGGGAGCGAGGGTCTACCTGCTCCTAAAAAGGTCTGGTGAGGGTCAAAAAAAGGTAGGGAGGGACGTCTACCTGCTCCTAAAAAGGTCTGGCTCGGGTCCAAAAAGGTCTGGCTCGGGTCCAAAAAGGGTAGCGAGGGTCTACCTGCTCCTAAAAAGGTCTGGTCCGGGTCAAAAAAAGGAAGGGAGGGTCGTCTACCTGCTCCTAAAAAGGTCTGGCTCGGGTCCAAAAAGGTCCGGCTCGGGTCCAAAAAGTCCGGCTCGGGTCCAAAAAGGGTAGCGAGGGTCTACCTGCTCCTAAAAAGGTCTGGTCCGGGTCAAAAAAGGTAGGGAGGGTCGTCTACCTGCTCCTTAAAAGGTCTGGCTCGGGTCCAAAAAGGTCCGGCTCGGGTCCAAAAAGGGGAGCGAGGGTCTACCTGCTCCTAAAAAGGTCTGGTGAGGGTCAAAAAAAGGTAGGGAGGGTCGTCTACCTGCTCCTAAAAAGGTCTGGCTCGGGTCCAAAAAGGTCTGGCTCGGGTCCAAAAAGGGTAGCGAGGGTCTACCTGCTCCTAAAAAGGTCTGGTGAGGGTCAAAAAAAGGTAGGGAGGGTCGTCTACCTGCTCCTAAAAAGGTCTGGCTCGGGTCCAAAAAGGTCCGGCTCGGGTCCAAAAAGGGGAGCGAGGGTCTACCTGCTCCTAAAAAGGTCTGGTGAGGGTCAAAAAAAGGTAGGGAGGGACGTCTACCTGCTCCTAAAAAGGTCTGGCTCGGGTCCAAAAAGGTCTGGCTCGGGTCCAAAAAGGGTAGCGAGGGTCTACCTGCTCCTAAAAAGGTCTGGTCCGGGTCAAAAAAAGGAAGGGAGGGTCGTCTACCTGCTCCTAAAAAGGTCTGGCTCGGGTCCAAAAAGGTCTGGCTCGGGTCCAAAAAGGGTAGCGAGGGTCTACCTGCTCCTAAAAAGGTCTGGTGAGGGTCAAAAAAAGGTAGGGAGGGTCATCTACCTGCTCCTAAAAAGGTCTGGCTCGGGTCCAAAAAGGTCTGGCTCGGGTCCAAAAAGGGTAGCGAGGGTCTTCCTGCTCCTAAAAAGGTCTGGTGAGGGTCAAAAAAAGGTAGGGAGGGTCGTCTACCTGCTCCTAAAAAGGTCTGGCTCGGGTCCAAAAAGGTCTGGCTCGGGTCCAAAAAGGTCCGGCTCGGGTCCAAAAAGGGGAGCGAGGGTCTACCTGCTCCTAAAAAGGTCTGGTGAGGGTCAAAAAAAGGTAGGGAGGGACGTCTACCTGCTCCTAAAAAGGTCTGGCTCGGGTCCAAAAAGGTCTGGCTCGGGTCCAAAAAGGGTAGCGAGGGTCTACCTGCTCCTAAAAAGGTCTGGTGAGAGTCAAAAAAAGGTAGGGAGGGTCGTCTACCTGCTCCTAAAAAGGTCTGGCTCGGGTCCAAAAAGGTCTGGCTCGGGTCCAAAAAGGGTAGCGAGGGTCTACCTGCTCCTAAAAAGGTCTGGTGAGGGTCAAAAAAAGGTAGGGAGGGTCATCTACCTGCTCCTAAAAAGGTCTGGCTCGGGTCCAAAAAGGTCTGGCTCGGGTCCAAAAAGGGTAGCGAGGGTCTACCTGCTCCTAAAAAGGTCTGGTCCGGGTCAAAAAAAGGTAGGGAGGGTCGTCTACCTGCTCCTAAAAAGGTCTGGCTCGGGTCCAAAAAGTCCGGCTCGGGTCCAAAAAGGGTAGCGAGGGTCTACCTGCTCCTAAAAAGGTCTGGTGAGGGTCAAAAAAAGGTAGGGAGGGTCATCTACCTGCTCCTAAAAAGGTCTGGCTCGGGTCCAAAAAGGTCTGGCTCGGGTCCAAAAAGGGTAGCGAGGGTCTACCTGCTCCTAAAAAGGTCTGGTCCGGGTCAAAAAAAGGTAGGGAGGGTCGTCTACCTGCTCCTAAAAAGGTCTGGCTCGGGTCCAAAAAGGTCCGGCTCGGGTCCAAAAAGGGGAGCGAGGGTCTACCTGCTCCTAAAAAGGTCTGGTGAGGGTCAAAAAAAGGTAGGGAGGGACGTCTACCTGCTCCTAAAAAGGTCTGGCTCGGGTCCAAAAAGGTCTGGCTCGGGTCCAAAAAGGGTAGCGAGGGTCTACCTGCTCCTAAAAAGGTCTGGTCCGGGTCAAAAAAAGGAAGGGAGGGTCGTCTACCTGCTCCTAAAAAGGTCTGGCTCGGGTCCAAAAAGGTCCGGCTCGGGTCCAAAAAGTCCGGCTCGGGTCCAAAAAGGGTAGCGAGGGTCTACCTGCTCCTAAAAAGGTCTGGTCCGGGTCAAAAAAGGTAGGGAGGGTCGTCTACCTGCTCCTTAAAAGGTCTGGCTCGGGTCCAAAAAGGTCCGGCTCGGGTCCAAAAAGGGGAGCGAGGGTCTACCTGCTCCTAAAAAGGTCTGGTGAGGGTCAAAAAAAGGTAGGGAGGGTCGTCTACCTGCTCCTAAAAAGGTCTGGCTCGGGTCCAAAAAGGTCTGGCTCGGGTCCAAAAAGGGTAGCGAGGGTCTACCTGCTCCTAAAAAGGTCTGGTGAGGGTCAAAAAAAGGTAGGGAGGGTCGTCTACCTGCTCCTAAAAAGGTCTGGCTCGGGTCCAAAAAGGTCCGGCTCGGGTCCAAAAAGGGGAGCGAGGGTCTACCTGCTCCTAAAAAGGTCTGGTGAGGGTCAAAAAAAGGTAGGGAGGGACGTCTACCTGCTCCTAAAAAGGTCTGGCTCGGGTCCAAAAAGGTCTGGCTCGGGTCCAAAAAGGGTAGCGAGGGTCTACCTGCTCCTAAAAAGGTCTGGTCCGGGTCAAAAAAAGGAAGGGAGGGTCGTCTACCTGCTCCTAAAAAGGTCTGGCTCGGGTCCAAAAAGGTCTGGCTCGGGTCCAAAAAGGGTAGCGAGGGTCTACCTGCTCCTAAAAAGGTCTGGTGAGGGTCAAAAAAAGGTAGGGAGGGTCATCTACCTGCTCCTAAAAAGGTCTGGCTCGGGTCCAAAAAGGTCTGGCTCGGGTCCAAAAAGGGTAGCGAGGGTCTACCTGCTCCTAAAAAGGTCTGGTGAGGGTCAAAAAAAGGTAGGGAGGGTCGTCTACCTGCTCCTAAAAAGGTCTGGCTCGGGTCCAAAAAGGTCTGGCTCGGGTCCAAAAAGGTCCGGCTCGGGTCCAAAAAGGGGAGCGAGGGTCTACCTGCTCCTAAAAAGGTCTGGTGAGGGTCAAAAAAAGGTAGGGAGGGACGTCTACCTGCTCCTAAAAAGGTCTGGCTCGGGTCCAAAAAGGTCTGGCTCGGGTCCAAAAAGGGTAGCGAGGGTCTACCTGCTCCTAAAAAGGTCTGGTGAGGGTCAAAAAAAGGTAGGGAGGGTCGTCTACCTGCTCCTAAAAAGGTCTGGCTCGGGTCCAAAAAGGTCTGGCTCGGGTCCAAAAAGGGTAGCGAGGGTCTACCTGCTCCTAAAAAGGTCTGGTGAGGGTCAAAAAAAGGTAGGGAGGGTCATCTACCTGCTCCTAAAAAGGTCTGGCTCGGGTCCAAAAAGGTCTGGCTCGGGTCCAAAAAGGGTAGCGAGGGTCTACCTGCTCCTAAAAAGGTCTGGTCCGGGTCAAAAAAAGGTAGGGAGGGTCGTCTACCTGCTCCTAAAAAGGTCTGGCTCGGGTCCAAAAAGTCCGGCTCGGGTCCAAAAAGGGTAGCGAGGGTCTACCTGCTCCTAAAAAGGTCTGGTGAGGGTCAAAAAAAGGTAGGGAGGGTCATCTACCTGCTCCTAAAAAGGTCTGGCTCGGGTCCAAAAAGGTCTGGCTCGGGTCCAAAAAGGGTAGCGAGGGTCTACCTGCTCCTAAAAAGGTCTGGTCCGGGTCAAAAAAAGGTAGGGAGGGTCGTCTACCTGCTCCTAAAAAGGTCTGGCTCGGGTCCAAAAAGGTCCGGCTCGGGTCCAAAAAGGGGAGCGAGGGTCTACCTGCTCCTAAAAAGGTCTGGTGAGGGTCAAAAAAAGGTAGGGAGGGACGTCTACCTGCTCCTAAAAAGGTCTGGCTCGGGTCCAAAAAGGTCTGGCTCGGGTCCAAAAAGGGTAGCGAGGGTCTACCTGCTCCTAAAAAGGTCTGGTCCGGGTCAAAAAAAGGAAGGGAGGGTCGTCTACCTGCTCCTAAAAAGGTCTGGCTCGGGTCCAAAAAGGTCCGGCTCGGGTCCAAAAAGTCCGGCTCGGGTCCAAAAAGGGTAGCGAGGGTCTACCTGCTCCTAAAAAGGTCTGGTCCGGGTCAAAAAAGGTAGGAAGGGTCGTCTACCTGCTCCTTAAAAGGTCTGGCTCGGGTCCAAAAAGGTCCGGCTCGGGTCCAAAAAGGGGAGCGAGGGTCTACCTGCTCCTAAAAAGGTCTGGTGAGGGTCAAAAAAAGGTAGGGAGGGTCGTCTACCTGCTCCTAAAAAGGTCTGGCTCGGGTCCAAAAAGGTCTGGCTCGGGTCCAAAAAGGGTAGCGAGGGTCTACCTGCTCCTAAAAAGGTCTGGTGAGGGTCAAAAAAAGGTAGGGAGGGTCGTCTACCTGCTCCTAAAAAGGTCTGGCTCGGGTCCAAAAAGGTCCGGCTCGGGTCCAAAAAGGGGAGCGAGGGTCTACCTGCTCCTAAAAAGGTCTGGTGAGGGTCAAAAAAAGGTAGGGAGGGACGTCTACCTGCTCCTAAAAAGGTCTGGCTCGGGTCCAAAAAGGTCTGGCTCGGGTCCAAAAAGGGTAGCGAGGGTCTACCTGCTCCTAAAAAGGTCTGGTCCGGGTCAAAAAAAGGAAGGGAGGGTCGTCTACCTGCTCCTAAAAAGGTCTGGCTCGGGTCCAAAAAGGTCTGGCTCGGGTCCAAAAAGGGTAGCGAGGGTCTACCTGCTCCTAAAAAGGTCTGGTGAGGGTCAAAAAAAGGTAGGGAGGGTCATCTACCTGCTCCTAAAAAGGTCTGGCTCGGGTCCAAAAAGGTCTGGCTCGGGTCCAAAAAGGGTAGCGAGGGTCTACCTGCTCCTAAAAAGGTCTGGTGAGGGTCAAAAAAAGGTAGGGAGGGTCGTCTACCTGCTCCTAAAAAGGTCTGGCTCGGGTCCAAAAAGGTCTGGCTCGGGTCCAAAAAGGTCCGGCTCGGGTCCAAAAAGGGGAGCGAGGGTCTACCTGCTCCTAAAAAGGTCTGGTGAGGGTCAAAAAAAGGTAGGGAGGGACGTCTACCTGCTCCTAAAAAGGTCTGGCTCGGGTCCAAAAAGGTCTGGCTCGGGTCCAAAAAGGGTAGCGAGGGTCTACCTGCTCCTAAAAAGGTCTGGTCCGGGTCAAAAAAAGGTAGGGAGGGTCGTCTACCTGCTCCTAAAAAGGTCTGGCTCGGGTCCAAAAAGGTCTGGCTCGGGTCCAAAAAGGGTAGCGAGGGTCTACCTGCTCCTAAAAAGGTCTGGTGAGGGTCAAAAAAAGGTAGGGAGGGTCATCTACCTGCTCCTAAAAAGGTCTGGCTCGGGTCCAAAAAGGTCTGGCTCGGGTCCAAAAAGGGTAGCGAGGGTCTACCTGCTCCTAAAAAGGTCTGGTCCGGGTCAAAAAAGGTAGGGAGGGTCGTCTACCTGCTCCTAAAAAGGTCTGGCTCGGGTCCAAAAAGTCCGGCTCGGGTCCAAAAAGGGTAGCGAGGGTCTACCTGCTCCTAAAAAGGTCTGGTGAGGGTCAAAAAAAGGTAGGGAGGGTCATCTACCTGCTCCTAAAAAGGTCTGGCTCGGGTCCAAAAAGGTCTGGCTCGGGTCCAAAAAGGGTAGCGAGGGTCTACCTGCTCCTAAAAAGGTCTGGTCCGGGTCAAAAAAAGGTAGGGAGGGTCGTCTACCTGCTCCTAAAAAGGTCTGGCTCGGGTCCAAAAAGGTCCGGCTCGGGTCCAAAAAGGGGAGCGAGGGTCTACCTGCTCCTAAAAAGGTCTGGTGAGGGTCAAAAAAAGGTAGGGAGGGACGTCTACCTGCTCCTAAAAAGGTCTGGCTCGGGTCCAAAAAGGTCTGGCTCGGGTCCAAAAAGGGTAGCGAGGGTCTACCTGCTCCTAAAAAGGTCTGGTCCGGGTCAAAAAAAGGAAGGGAGGGTCGTCTACCTGCTCCTAAAAAGGTCTGGCTCGGGTCCAAAAAGGTCCGGCTCGGGTCCAAAAAGTCCGGCTCGGGTCCAAAAAGGGTAGCGAGGGTCTACCTGCTCCTAAAAAGGTCTGGTCCGGGTCAAAAAAGGTAGGGAGGGTCGTCTACCTGCTCCTTAAAAGGTCTGGCTCGGGTCCAAAAAGGTCCGGCTCGGGTCCAAAAAGGGGAGCGAGGGTCTACCTGCTCCTAAAAAGGTCTGGTGAGGGTCAAAAAAAGGTAGGGAGGGTCGTCTACCTGCTCCTAAAAAGGTCTGGCTCGGGTCCAAAAAGGTCTGGCTCGGGTCCAAAAAGGGTAGCGAGGGTCTACCTGCTCCTAAAAAGGTCTGGTGAGGGTCAAAAAAAGGTAGGGAGGGTCGTCTACCTGCTCCTAAAAAGGTCTGGCTCGGGTCCAAAAAGGTCCGGCTCGGGTCCAAAAAGGGGAGCGAGGGTCTACCTGCTCCTAAAAAGGCCTGGTGAGGGTCAAAAAAAGGTAGGGAGGGACGTCTACCTGCTCCTAAAAAGGTCTGGCTCGGGTCCAAAAAGGTCTGGCTCGGGTCCAAAAAGGGTAGCGAGGGTCTACCTGCTCCTAAAAAGGTCTGGTCCGGGTCAAAAAAAGGAAGGGAGGGTCGTCTACCTGCTCCTAAAAAGGTCTGGCTCGGGTCCAAAAAGGTCTGGCTCGGGTCCAAAAAGGGTAGCGAGGGTCTACCTGCTCCTAAAAAGGTCTGGTGAGGGTCAAAAAAAGGTAGGGAGGGTCATCTACCTGCTCCTAAAAAGGTCTGGCTCGGGTCCAAAAAGGTCTGGCTCGGGTCCAAAAAGGGTAGCGAGGGTCTACCTGCTCCTAAAAAGGTCTGGTGAGGGTCAAAAAAAGGTAGGGAGGGTCGTCTACCTGCTCCTAAAAAGGTCTGGCTCGGGTCCAAAAAGGTCTGGCTCGGGTCCAAAAAGGTCCGGCTCGGGTCCAAAAAGGGGAGCGAGGGTCTACCTGCTCCTAAAAAGGTCTGGTGAGGGTCAAAAAAAGGTAGGGAGGGACGTCTACCTGCTCCTAAAAAGGTCTGGCTCGGGTCCAAAAAGGTCTGGCTCGGGTCCAAAAAGGGTAGCGAGGGTCTACCTGCTCCTAAAAAGGTCTGGTGAGGGTCAAAAAAAGGTAGGGAGGGTCGTCTACCTGCTCCTAAAAAGGTCTGGCTCGGGTCCAAAAAGGTCTGGCTCGGGTCCAAAAAGGGTAGCGAGGGTCTACCTGCTCCTAAAAAGGTCTGGTGAGGGTCAAAAAAAGGTAGGGAGGGTCATCTACCTGCTCCTAAAAAGGTCTGGCTCGGGTCCAAAAAGGTCTGGCTCGGGTCCAAAAAGGGTAGCGAGGGTCTACCTGCTCCTAAAAAGGTCTGGTCCGGGTCAAAAAAAGGTAGGGAGGGTCGTCTACCTGCTCCTAAAAAGGTCTGGCTCGGGTCCAAAAAGTCCGGCTCGGGTCCAAAAAGGGTAGCGAGGGTCTACCTGCTCCTAAAAAGGTCTGGTGAGGGTCAAAAAAAGGTAGGGAGGGTCATCTACCTGCTCCTAAAAAGGTCTGGCTCGGGTCCAAAAAGGTCTGGCTCGGGTCCAAAAAGGGTAGCGAGGGTCTACCTGCTCCTAAAAAGGTCTGGTCCGGGTCAAAAAAAGGTAGGGAGGGTCGTCTACCTGCTCCTAAAAAGGTCTGGCTCGGGTCCAAAAAGGTCCGGCTCGGGTCCAAAAAGGGGAGCGAGGGTCTACCTGCTCCTAAAAAGGTCTGGTGAGGGTCAAAAAAAGGTAGGGAGGGACGTCTACCTGCTCCTAAAAAGGTCTGGCTCGGGTCCAAAAAGGTCTGGCTCGGGTCCAAAAAGGGTAGCGAGGGTCTACCTGCTCCTAAAAAGGTCTGGTCCGGGTCAAAAAAAGGAAGGGAGGGTCGTCTACCTGCTCCTAAAAAGGTCTGGCTCGGGTCCAAAAAGGTCCGGCTCGGGTCCAAAAAGTCCGGCTCGGGTCCAAAAAGGGTAGCGAGGGTCTACCTGCTCCTAAAAAGGTCTGGTCCGGGTCAAAAAAGGTAGGGAGGGTCGTCTACCTGCTCCTTAAAAGGTCTGGCTCGGGTCCAAAAAGGTCCGGCTCGGGTCCAAAAAGGGGAGCGAGGGTCTACCTGCTCCTAAAAAGGTCTGGTGAGGGTCAAAAAAAGGTAGGGAGGGTCGTCTACCTGCTCCTAAAAAGGTCTGGCTCGGGTCCAAAAAGGTCTGGCTCGGGTCCAAAAAGGGTAGCGAGGGTCTACCTGCTCCTAAAAAGGTCTGGTGAGGGTCAAAAAAAGGTAGGGAGGGTCGTCTACCTGCTCCTAAAAAGGTCTGGCTCGGGTCCAAAAAGGTCCGGCTCGGGTCCAAAAAGGGGAGCGAGGGTCTACCTGCTCCTAAAAAGGTCTGGTGAGGGTCAAAAAAAGGTAGGGAGGGACGTCTACCTGCTCCTAAAAAGGTCTGGCTCGGGTCCAAAAAGGTCTGGCTCGGGTCCAAAAAGGGTAGCGAGGGTCTACCTGCTCCTAAAAAGGTCTGGTCCGGGTCAAAAAAAGGAAGGGAGGGTCGTCTACCTGCTCCTAAAAAGGTCTGGCTCGGGTCCAAAAAGGTCTGGCTCGGGTCCAAAAAGGGTAGCGAGGGTCTACCTGCTCCTAAAAAGGTCTGGTGAGGGTCAAAAAAAGGTAGGGAGGGTCATCTACCTGCTCCTAAAAAGGTCTGGCTCGGGTCCAAAAAGGTCTGGCTCGGGTCCAAAAAGGGTAGCGAGGGTCTACCTGCTCCTAAAAAGGTCTGGTGAGGGTCAAAAAAAGGTAGGGAGGGTCGTCTACCTGCTCCTAAAAAGGTCTGGCTCGGGTCCAAAAAGGTCTGGCTCGGGTCCAAAAAGGTCCGGCTCGGGTCCAAAAAGGGGAGCGAGGGTCTACCTGCTCCTAAAAAGGTCTGGTGAGGGTCAAAAAAAGGTAGGGAGGGACGTCTACCTGCTCCTAAAAAGGTCTGGCTCGGGTCCAAAAAGGTCTGGCTCGGGTCCAAAAAGGGTAGCGAGGGTCTACCTGCTCCTAAAAAGGTCTGGTCCGGGTCAAAAAAAGGTAGGGAGGGTCGTCTACCTGCTCCTAAAAAGGTCTGGCTCGGGTCCAAAAAGGTCTGGCTCGGGTCCAAAAAGGGTAGCGAGGGTCTACCTGCTCCTAAAAAGGTCTGGTGAGGGTCAAAAAAAGGTAGGGAGGGTCATCTACCTGCTCCTAAAAAGGTCTGGCTCGGGTCCAAAAAGGTCTGGCTCGGGTCCAAAAAGGGTAGCGAGGGTCTACCTGCTCCTAAAAAGGTCTGGTCCGGGTCAAAAAAAGGTAGGGAGGGTCGTCTACCTGCTCCTAAAAAGGTCTGGCTCGGGTCCAAAAAGGTCTGGCTCGGGTCCAAAAAGGGTAGCGAGGGTCTACCTGCTCCTAAAAAGGTCTGGTCCGGGTCAAAAAAAGGTAGGGAGGGTCGTCTACCTGCTCCTAAAAAGGTCTGGCTCGGGTCCAAAAAGGTCCGGCTCGGGTCCAAAAAGGGGAGCGAGGGTCTACCTGCTCCTAAAAAGGTCTGGTGAGGGTCAAAAAAAGGTAGGGAGGGACGTCTACCTGCTCCTAAAAAGGTCTGGCTCGGGTCCAAAAAGGTCTGGCTCGGGTCCAAAAAGGGTAGCGAGGGTCTACCTGCTCCTAAAAAGGTCTGGTCCGGGTCAAAAAAAGGAAGGGAGGGTCGTCTACCTGCTCCTAAAAAGGTCTGGCTCGGGTCCAAAAAGGTCCGGCTCGGGTCCAAAAAGTCCGGCTCGGGTCCAAAAAGGGTAGCGAGGGTCTACCTGCTCCTAAAAAGGTCTGGTCCGGGTCAAAAAAGGTAGGGAGGGTCGTCTACCTGCTCCTTAAAAGGTCTGGCTCGGGTCCAAAAAGGTCCGGCTCGGGTCCAAAAAGGGGAGCGAGGGTCTACCTGCTCCTAAAAAGGTCTGGTGAGGGTCAAAAAAAGGTAGGGAGGGTCGTCTACCTGCTCCTAAAAAGGTCTGGCTCGGGTCCAAAAAGGTCTGGCTCGGGTCCAAAAAGGGTAGCGAGGGTCTACCTGCTCCTAAAAAGGTCTGGTGAGGGTCAAAAAAAGGTAGGGAGGGTCGTCTACCTGCTCCTAAAAAGGTCTGGCTCGGGTCCAAAAAGGTCCGGCTCGGGTCCAAAAAGGGGAGCGAGGGTCTACCTGCTCCTAAAAAGGTCTGGTGAGGGTCAAAAAAAGGTAGGGAGGGACGTCTACCTGCTTCTAAAAAGGTCTGGCTCGGGTCCAAAAAGGTCTGGCTCGGGTCCAAAAAGGGTAGCGAGGGTCTACCTGCTCCTAAAAAGGTCTGGTCCGGGTCAAAAAAAGGAAGGGAGGGTCGTCTACCTGCTCCTAAAAAGGTCTGGCTCGGGTCCAAAAAGGTCTGGCTCGGGTCCAAAAAGGTCTGGCTCGGGTCCAAAAAGGTCTGGCTCGGGTCCAAAAAGGGTAGCGAGGGTCTACCTGCTCCTAAAAAGGTCTGGTCCGGGTCAAAAAAAGGTAGGGAGGGTCGTCTACCTGCTCCTAAAAAGGTCTGGCTTGGGTCCAAAAAGGTCTGGCTCGGGTCCAAAAAGGTCTGGCTCGGGTCCAAAAAGGTCTGGCTCGGGTCCAAAAAGGGGAGCGAGGGTCTACCTGCTCCTAAAAAGGTCTGGTGAGGGTCAAAAAAAGGTAGGGAGGGACGTCTACCTGCTCCTAAAAAGGTCTGGCTCGGGTCCAAAAAGGTCTCGCTCGGGTCCAAAAAGGGTAGCGAGGGTCTACCTGCTCCTAAAAAGGTCTGGTCCGGTTCAAAAAAAGGTAGGGAGGGTCGTCTACCTGCTCCTAAAAAGGTCTGGCTCGGGTCCAAAAAGGGTAGCGAGGGTCTACCTGCTCCTAAAAAGGTCTGGTCCG
The DNA here is from genome assembly GCA_958496325.1 of Nomophila noctuella. NCBI lineage: Eukaryota > Metazoa > Arthropoda > Insecta > Lepidoptera > Crambidae > Nomophila > Nomophila noctuella. The sequence continues at coordinate 11,852,124 of OY292503.1, read as the reverse complement.
GGTCAAAAAAAGGTAGGGAGGGTCGTCTACCTGCTCCTAAAAAGGTCTGGCTCGGGTCCAAAAAGGTCTGGCTCGGGTCCAAAAAGGGTAGCGAGGGTCTACCTGCTCCTAAAAAGGTCTGGTCCGGGTCAAAAAAAGGAAGGGAGGGTCGTCTACCTGCTCCTAAAAAGGTCTGGCTCGGGTCCAAAAAGGTCTGGCTCGGGTCCAAAAAGGGTAGCGAGGGTCAAAAAAAGGTAGGGAGGGACGTCTACCTGCTCCTAAAAAGGTCTGGCTCGGGTCCAAAAAGGTCTGGTCCGGGTCAAAAAAAGGTAGGGAGGGTCGTCTACCTGCTCCTAAAAAGGTCTGGCTCGGGTCCAAAAAGGTCCGGCTCGGGTCCAAAAAGGGGAGCGAGGGTCTACCTGCTCCTAAAAAGGTCTGGTGAGGGTCAAAAAAAGGTAGGGAGGGACGTCTACCTGCTCCTAAAAAGGTCTGGCTCGGGTCCAAAAAGGTCTGGCTCGGGTCCAAAAAGGGTAGCGAGGGTCTACCTGCTCCTAAAAAGGTCTGGTCCGGGTCAAAAAAAGGAAGGGAGGGTCGTCTACCTGCTCCTAAAAAGGTCTGGCTCGGGTCCAAAAAGGTCCGGCTCGGGTCCAAAAAGTCCGGCTCGGGTCCAAAAAGGGTAGCGAGGGTCTACCTGCTCCTAAAAAGGTCTGGTCCGGGTCAAAAAAGGTAGGGAGGGTCGTCTACCTGCTCCTTAAAAGGTCTGGCTCGGGTCCAAAAAGGTCCGGCTCGGGTCCAAAAAGGGGAGCGAGGGTCTACCTGCTCCTAAAAAGGTCTGGTGAGGGTCAAAAAAAGGTAGGGAGGGTCGTCTACCTGCTCCTAAAAAGGTCTGGCTCGGGTCCAAAAAGGTCTGGCTCGGGTCCAAAAAGGGTAGCGAGGGTCTACCTGCTCCTAAAAAGGTCTGGTGAGGGTCAAAAAAAGGTAGGGAGGGTCGTCTACCTGCTCCTAAAAAGGTCTGGCTCGGGTCCAAAAAGGTCCGGCTCGGGTCCAAAAAGGGGAGCGAGGGTCTACCTGCTCCTAAAAAGGTCTGGTGAGGGTCAAAAAAAGGTAGGGAGGGACGTCTACCTGCTCCTAAAAAGGTCTGGCTCGGGTCCAAAAAGGTCTGGCTCGGGTCCAAAAAGGGTAGCGAGGGTCTACCTGCTCCTAAAAAGGTCTGGTCCGGGTCAAAAAAAGGAAGGGAGGGTCGTCTACCTGCTCCTAAAAAGGTCTGGCTCGGGTCCAAAAAGGTCTGGCTCGGTTACAAAAAGGGTAGCGAGGGTCTACCTGCTCCTAAAAAGGTCTGGTGAGGGTCAAAAAAAGGTAGGGAGGGTCATCTACCTGCTTCTAAAAAGGTCTGGCTCGGGTCCAAAAAGGTCTGGCTCGGGTCCAAAAAGGGTAGCGAGGGTCTACCTGCTCCTAAAAAGGTCTGGTGAGGGTCAAAAAAAGGTAGGGAGGGTCGTCTACCTGCTCCTAAAAAGGTCTGGCTCGGGTCCAAAAAGGTCTGGCTCGGGTCCAAAAAGGTCCGGCTCGGGTCCAAAAAGGGGAGCGAGGGTCTACCTGCTCCTAAAAAGGTCTGGTGAGGGTCAAAAAAAGGTAGGGAGGGACGTCTACCTGCTCCTAAAAAGGTCTGGCTCGGGTCCAAAAAGGTCTGGCTCGGGTCCAAAAAGGGTAGCGAGGGTCTACCTGCTCCTAAAAAGGTCTGGTCCGGGTCAAAAAAAGGTAGGGAGGGTCGTCTACCTGCTCCTAAAAAGGTCTGGCTCGGGTCCAAAAAGGTCTGGCTCGGGTCCAAAAAGGGTAGCGAGGGTCTACCTGCTCCTAAAAAGGTCTGGTGAGGGTCAAAAAAAGGTAGGGAGGGTCATCTACCTGCTCCTAAAAAGGTCTGGCTCGGGTCCAAAAAGGTCTGGCTCGGGTCCAAAAAGGGTAGCGAGGGTCTACCTGCTCCTAAAAAGGTCTGGTCCGGGTCAAAAAAAGGTAGGGAGGGTCGTCTACCTGCTCCTAAAAAGGTCTGGCTCGGGTCCAAAAAGTCCGGCTCGGGTCCAAAAAGGGTAGCGAGGGTCTACCTGCTCCTAAAAAGGTCTGGTGAGGGTCAAAAAAAGGTAGGGAGGGTCATCTACCTGCTCCTAAAAAGGTCTGGCTCGGGTCCAAAAAGGTCTGGCTCGGGTCCAAAAAGGGTAGCGAGGGTCTACCTGCTCCTAAAAAGGTCTGGTCCGGGTCAAAAAAAGGTAGGGAGGGTCGTCTACCTGCTCCTAAAAAGGTCTGGCTCGGGTCCAAAAAGGTCCGGCTCGGGTCCAAAAAGGGGAGCGAGGGTCTACCTGCTCCTAAAAAGGTCTGGTGAGGGTCAAAAAAAGGTAGGGAGGGACGTCTACCTGCTCCTAAAAAGGTCTGGCTCGGGTCCAAAAAGGTCTGGCTCGGGTCCAAAAAGGGTAGCGAGGGTCTACCTGCTCCTAAAAAGGTCTGGTCCGGGTCAAAAAAAGGAAGGGAGGGTCGTCTACCTGCTCCTAAAAAGGTCTGGCTCGGGTCCAAAAAGGTCCGGCTCGGGTCCAAAAAGTCCGGCTCGGGTCCAAAAAGGGTAGCGAGGGTCTACCTGCTCCTAAAAAGGTCTGGTCCGGGTCAAAAAAGGTAGGGAGGGTCGTCTACCTGCTCCTTAAAAGGTCTGGCTCGGGTCCAAAAAGGTCCGGCTCGGGTCCAAAAAGGGGAGCGAGGGTCTACCTGCTCCTAAAAAGGTCTGGTGAGGGTCAAAAAAAGGTAGGGAGGGTCGTCTACCTGCTCCTAAAAAGGTCTGGCTCGGGTCCAAAAAGGTCTGGCTCGGGTCCAAAAAGGGTAGCGAGGGTCTACCTGCTCCTAAAAAGGTCTGGTGAGGGTCAAAAAAAGGTAGGGAGGGTCGTCTACCTGCTCCTAAAAAGGTCTGGCTCGGGTCCAAAAAGGTCCGGCTCGGGTCCAAAAAGGGGAGCGAGGGTCTACCTGCTCCTAAAAAGGTCTGGTGAGGGTCAAAAAAAGGTAGGGAGGGACGTCTACCTGCTCCTAAAAAGGTCTGGCTCGGGTCCAAAAAGGTCTGGCTCGGGTCCAAAAAGGGTAGCGAGGGTCTACCTGCTCCTAAAAAGGTCTGGTCCGGGTCAAAAAAAGGAAGGGAGGGTCGTCTACCTGCTCCTAAAAAGGTCTGGCTCGGGTCCAAAAAGGTCTGGCTCGGGTCCAAAAAGGGTAGCGAGGGTCTACCTGCTCCTAAAAAGGTCTGGTGAGGGTCAAAAAAAGGTAGGGAGGGTCATCTACCTGCTCCTAAAAAGGTCTGGCTCGGGTCCAAAAAGGTCTGGCTCGGGTCCAAAAAGGGTAGCGAGGGTCTTCCTGCTCCTAAAAAGGTCTGGTGAGGGTCAAAAAAAGGTAGGGAGGGTCGTCTACCTGCTCCTAAAAAGGTCTGGCTCGGGTCCAAAAAGGTCTGGCTCGGGTCCAAAAAGGTCCGGCTCGGGTCCAAAAAGGGGAGCGAGGGTCTACCTGCTCCTAAAAAGGTCTGGTGAGGGTCAAAAAAAGGTAGGGAGGGACGTCTACCTGCTCCTAAAAAGGTCTGGCTCGGGTCCAAAAAGGTCTGGCTCGGGTCCAAAAAGGGTAGCGAGGGTCTACCTGCTCCTAAAAAGGTCTGGTGAGAGTCAAAAAAAGGTAGGGAGGGTCGTCTACCTGCTCCTAAAAAGGTCTGGCTCGGGTCCAAAAAGGTCTGGCTCGGGTCCAAAAAGGGTAGCGAGGGTCTACCTGCTCCTAAAAAGGTCTGGTGAGGGTCAAAAAAAGGAAGGGAGGGTCGTCTACCTGCTCCTAAAAAGGTCTGGCTCGGGTCCAAAAAGGTCCGGCTCGGGTCCAAAAAGTCCGGCTCGGGTCCAAAAAGGGTAGCGAGGGTCTACCTGCTCCTAAAAAGGTCTGGTCCGGGTCAAAAAAGGTAGGGAGGGTCGTCTACCTGCTCCTTAAAAGGTCTGGCTCGGGTCCAAAAAGGTCCGGCTCGGGTCCAAAAAGGGGAGCGAGGGTCTACCTGCTCCTAAAAAGGTCTGGTGAGGGTCAAAAAAAGGTAGGGAGGGTCGTCTACCTGCTCCTAAAAAGGTCTGGCTCGGGTCCAAAAAGGTCTGGCTCGGGTCCAAAAAGGGTAGCGAGGGTCTACCTGCTCCTAAAAAGGTCTGGTGAGGGTCAAAAAAAGGTAGGGAGGGTCGTCTACCTGCTCCTAAAAAGGTCTGGCTCGGGTCCAAAAAGGTCCGGCTCGGGTCCAAAAAGGGGAGCGAGGGTCTACCTGCTCCTAAAAAGGTCTGGTGAGGGTCAAAAAAAGGTAGGGAGGGACGTCTACCTGCTCCTAAAAAGGTCTGGCTCGGGTCCAAAAAGGTCTGGCTCGGGTCCAAAAAGGGTAGCGAGGGTCTACCTGCTCCTAAAAAGGTCTGGTCCGGGTCAAAAAAAGGAAGGGAGGGTCGTCTACCTGCTCCTAAAAAGGTCTGGCTCGGGTCCAAAAAGGTCTGGCTCGGGTCCAAAAAGGGTAGCGAGGGTCTACCTGCTCCTAAAAAGGTCTGGTGAGGGTCAAAAAAAGGTAGGGAGGGTCATCTACCTGCTCCTAAAAAGGTCTGGCTCGGGTCCAAAAAGGTCTGGCTCGGGTCCAAAAAGGGTAGCGAGGGTCTACCTGCTCCTAAAAAGGTCTGGTGAGGGTCAAAAAAAGGTAGGGAGGGTCGTCTACCTGCTCCTAAAAAGGTCTGGCTCGGGTCCAAAAAGGTCTGGCTCGGGTCCAAAAAGGTCCGGCTCGGGTCCAAAAAGGGGAGCGAGGGTCTACCTGCTCCTAAAAAGGTCTGGTGAGGGTCAAAAAAAGGTAGGGAGGGACGTCTACCTGCTCCTAAAAAGGTCTGGCTCGGGTCCAAAAAGGTCTGGCTCGGGTCCAAAAAGGGTAGCGAGGGTCTACCTGCTCCTAAAAAGGTCTGGTGAGGGTCAAAAAAAGGTAGGGAGGGTCGTCTACCTGCTCCTAAAAAGGTCTGGCTCGGGTCCAAAAAGGTCTGGCTCGGGTCCAAAAAGGGTAGCGAGGGTCTACCTGCTCCTAAAAAGGTCTGGTGAGGGTCAAAAAAAGGTAGGGAGGGTCATCTACCTGCTCCTAAAAAGGTCTGGCTCGGGTCCAAAAAGGTCTGGCTCGGGTCCAAAAAGGGTAGCGAGGGTCTACCTGCTCCTAAAAAGGTCTGGTCCGGGTCAAAAAAAGGTAGGGAGGGTCGTCTACCTGCTCCTAAAAAGGTCTGGCTCGGGTCCAAAAAGTCCGGCTCGGGTCCAAAAAGGGTAGCGAGGGTCTACCTGCTCCTAAAAAGGTCTGGTGAGGGTCAAAAAAAGGTAGGGAGGGTCATCTACCTGCTCCTAAAAAGGTCTGGCTCGGGTCCAAAAAGGTCTGGCTCGGGTCCAAAAAGGGTAGCGAGGGTCTACCTGCTCCTAAAAAGGTCTGGTCCGGGTCAAAAAAAGGTAGGGAGGGTCGTCTACCTGCTCCTAAAAAGGTCTGGCTCGGGTCCAAAAAGGTCCGGCTCGGGTCCAAAAAGGGGAGCGAGGGTCTACCTGCTCCTAAAAAGGTCTGGTGAGGGTCAAAAAAAGGTAGGGAGGGACGTCTACCTGCTCCTAAAAAGGTCTGGCTCGGGTCCAAAAAGGTCTGGCTCGGGTCCAAAAAGGGTAGCGAGGGTCTACCTGCTCCTAAAAAGGTCTGGTCCGGGTCAAAAAAAGGAAGGGAGGGTCGTCTACCTGCTCCTAAAAAGGTCTGGCTCGGGTCCAAAAAGGTCCGGCTCGGGTCCAAAAAGTCCGGCTCGGGTCCAAAAAGGGTAGCGAGGGTCTACCTGCTCCTAAAAAGGTCTGGTCCGGGTCAAAAAAGGTAGGAAGGGTCGTCTACCTGCTCCTTAAAAGGTCTGGCTCGGGTCCAAAAAGGTCCGGCTCGGGTCCAAAAAGGGGAGCGAGGGTCTACCTGCTCCTAAAAAGGTCTGGTGAGGGTCAAAAAAAGGTAGGGAGGGTCGTCTACCTGCTCCTAAAAAGGTCTGGCTCGGGTCCAAAAAGGTCTGGCTCGGGTCCAAAAAGGGTAGCGAGGGTCTACCTGCTCCTAAAAAGGTCTGGTGAGGGTCAAAAAAAGGTAGGGAGGGTCGTCTACCTGCTCCTAAAAAGGTCTGGCTCGGGTCCAAAAAGGTCCGGCTCGGGTCCAAAAAGGGGAGCGAGGGTCTACCTGCTCCTAAAAAGGTCTGGTGAGGGTCAAAAAAAGGTAGGGAGGGACGTCTACCTGCTCCTAAAAAGGTCTGGCTCGGGTCCAAAAAGGTCTGGCTCGGGTCCAAAAAGGGTAGCGAGGGTCTACCTGCTCCTAAAAAGGTCTGGTCCGGGTCAAAAAAAGGAAGGGAGGGTCGTCTACCTGCTCCTAAAAAGGTCTGGCTCGGGTCCAAAAAGGTCTGGCTCGGGTCCAAAAAGGGTAGCGAGGGTCTACCTGCTCCTAAAAAGGTCTGGTGAGGGTCAAAAAAAGGTAGGGAGGGTCATCTACCTGCTCCTAAAAAGGTCTGGCTCGGGTCCAAAAAGGTCTGGCTCGGGTCCAAAAAGGGTAGCGAGGGTCTACCTGCTCCTAAAAAGGTCTGGTGAGGGTCAAAAAAAGGTAGGGAGGGTCGTCTACCTGCTCCTAAAAAGGTCTGGCTCGGGTCCAAAAAGGTCTGGCTCGGGTCCAAAAAGGTCCGGCTCGGGTCCAAAAAGGGGAGCGAGGGTCTACCTGCTCCTAAAAAGGTCTGGTGAGGGTCAAAAAAAGGTAGGGAGGGACGTCTACCTGCTCCTAAAAAGGTCTGGCTCGGGTCCAAAAAGGTCTGGCTCGGGTCCAAAAAGGGTAGCGAGGGTCTACCTGCTCCTAAAAAGGTCTGGTCCGGGTCAAAAAAAGGTAGGGAGGGTCGTCTACCTGCTCCTAAAAAGGTCTGGCTCGGGTCCAAAAAGGTCTGGCTCGGGTCCAAAAAGGGTAGCGAGGGTCTACCTGCTCCTAAAAAGGTCTGGTGAGGGTCAAAAAAAGGTAGGGAGGGTCATCTACCTGCTCCTAAAAAGGTCTGGCTCGGGTCCAAAAAGGTCTGGCTCGGGTCCAAAAAGGGTAGCGAGGGTCTACCTGCTCCTAAAAAGGTCTGGTCCGGGTCAAAAAAGGTAGGGAGGGTCGTCTACCTGCTCCTAAAAAGGTCTGGCTCGGGTCCAAAAAGTCCGGCTCGGGTCCAAAAAGGGTAGCGAGGGTCTACCTGCTCCTAAAAAGGTCTGGTGAGGGTCAAAAAAAGGTAGGGAGGGTCATCTACCTGCTCCTAAAAAGGTCTGGCTCGGGTCCAAAAAGGTCTGGCTCGGGTCCAAAAAGGGTAGCGAGGGTCTACCTGCTCCTAAAAAGGTCTGGTCCGGGTCAAAAAAAGGTAGGGAGGGTCGTCTACCTGCTCCTAAAAAGGTCTGGCTCGGGTCCAAAAAGGTCCGGCTCGGGTCCAAAAAGGGGAGCGAGGGTCTACCTGCTCCTAAAAAGGTCTGGTGAGGGTCAAAAAAAGGTAGGGAGGGACGTCTACCTGCTCCTAAAAAGGTCTGGCTCGGGTCCAAAAAGGTCTGGCTCGGGTCCAAAAAGGGTAGCGAGGGTCTACCTGCTCCTAAAAAGGTCTGGTCCGGGTCAAAAAAAGGAAGGGAGGGTCGTCTACCTGCTCCTAAAAAGGTCTGGCTCGGGTCCAAAAAGGTCCGGCTCGGGTCCAAAAAGTCCGGCTCGGGTCCAAAAAGGGTAGCGAGGGTCTACCTGCTCCTAAAAAGGTCTGGTCCGGGTCAAAAAAGGTAGGGAGGGTCGTCTACCTGCTCCTTAAAAGGTCTGGCTCGGGTCCAAAAAGGTCCGGCTCGGGTCCAAAAAGGGGAGCGAGGGTCTACCTGCTCCTAAAAAGGTCTGGTGAGGGTCAAAAAAAGGTAGGGAGGGTCGTCTACCTGCTCCTAAAAAGGTCTGGCTCGGGTCCAAAAAGGTCTGGCTCGGGTCCAAAAAGGGTAGCGAGGGTCTACCTGCTCCTAAAAAGGTCTGGTGAGGGTCAAAAAAAGGTAGGGAGGGTCGTCTACCTGCTCCTAAAAAGGTCTGGCTCGGGTCCAAAAAGGTCCGGCTCGGGTCCAAAAAGGGGAGCGAGGGTCTACCTGCTCCTAAAAAGGCCTGGTGAGGGTCAAAAAAAGGTAGGGAGGGACGTCTACCTGCTCCTAAAAAGGTCTGGCTCGGGTCCAAAAAGGTCTGGCTCGGGTCCAAAAAGGGTAGCGAGGGTCTACCTGCTCCTAAAAAGGTCTGGTCCGGGTCAAAAAAAGGAAGGGAGGGTCGTCTACCTGCTCCTAAAAAGGTCTGGCTCGGGTCCAAAAAGGTCTGGCTCGGGTCCAAAAAGGGTAGCGAGGGTCTACCTGCTCCTAAAAAGGTCTGGTGAGGGTCAAAAAAAGGTAGGGAGGGTCATCTACCTGCTCCTAAAAAGGTCTGGCTCGGGTCCAAAAAGGTCTGGCTCGGGTCCAAAAAGGGTAGCGAGGGTCTACCTGCTCCTAAAAAGGTCTGGTGAGGGTCAAAAAAAGGTAGGGAGGGTCGTCTACCTGCTCCTAAAAAGGTCTGGCTCGGGTCCAAAAAGGTCTGGCTCGGGTCCAAAAAGGTCCGGCTCGGGTCCAAAAAGGGGAGCGAGGGTCTACCTGCTCCTAAAAAGGTCTGGTGAGGGTCAAAAAAAGGTAGGGAGGGACGTCTACCTGCTCCTAAAAAGGTCTGGCTCGGGTCCAAAAAGGTCTGGCTCGGGTCCAAAAAGGGTAGCGAGGGTCTACCTGCTCCTAAAAAGGTCTGGTGAGGGTCAAAAAAAGGTAGGGAGGGTCGTCTACCTGCTCCTAAAAAGGTCTGGCTCGGGTCCAAAAAGGTCTGGCTCGGGTCCAAAAAGGGTAGCGAGGGTCTACCTGCTCCTAAAAAGGTCTGGTGAGGGTCAAAAAAAGGTAGGGAGGGTCATCTACCTGCTCCTAAAAAGGTCTGGCTCGGGTCCAAAAAGGTCTGGCTCGGGTCCAAAAAGGGTAGCGAGGGTCTACCTGCTCCTAAAAAGGTCTGGTCCGGGTCAAAAAAAGGTAGGGAGGGTCGTCTACCTGCTCCTAAAAAGGTCTGGCTCGGGTCCAAAAAGTCCGGCTCGGGTCCAAAAAGGGTAGCGAGGGTCTACCTGCTCCTAAAAAGGTCTGGTGAGGGTCAAAAAAAGGTAGGGAGGGTCATCTACCTGCTCCTAAAAAGGTCTGGCTCGGGTCCAAAAAGGTCTGGCTCGGGTCCAAAAAGGGTAGCGAGGGTCTACCTGCTCCTAAAAAGGTCTGGTCCGGGTCAAAAAAAGGTAGGGAGGGTCGTCTACCTGCTCCTAAAAAGGTCTGGCTCGGGTCCAAAAAGGTCCGGCTCGGGTCCAAAAAGGGGAGCGAGGGTCTACCTGCTCCTAAAAAGGTCTGGTGAGGGTCAAAAAAAGGTAGGGAGGGACGTCTACCTGCTCCTAAAAAGGTCTGGCTCGGGTCCAAAAAGGTCTGGCTCGGGTCCAAAAAGGGTAGCGAGGGTCTACCTGCTCCTAAAAAGGTCTGGTCCGGGTCAAAAAAAGGAAGGGAGGGTCGTCTACCTGCTCCTAAAAAGGTCTGGCTCGGGTCCAAAAAGGTCCGGCTCGGGTCCAAAAAGTCCGGCTCGGGTCCAAAAAGGGTAGCGAGGGTCTACCTGCTCCTAAAAAGGTCTGGTCCGGGTCAAAAAAGGTAGGGAGGGTCGTCTACCTGCTCCTTAAAAGGTCTGGCTCGGGTCCAAAAAGGTCCGGCTCGGGTCCAAAAAGGGGAGCGAGGGTCTACCTGCTCCTAAAAAGGTCTGGTGAGGGTCAAAAAAAGGTAGGGAGGGTCGTCTACCTGCTCCTAAAAAGGTCTGGCTCGGGTCCAAAAAGGTCTGGCTCGGGTCCAAAAAGGGTAGCGAGGGTCTACCTGCTCCTAAAAAGGTCTGGTGAGGGTCAAAAAAAGGTAGGGAGGGTCGTCTACCTGCTCCTAAAAAGGTCTGGCTCGGGTCCAAAAAGGTCCGGCTCGGGTCCAAAAAGGGGAGCGAGGGTCTACCTGCTCCTAAAAAGGTCTGGTGAGGGTCAAAAAAAGGTAGGGAGGGACGTCTACCTGCTCCTAAAAAGGTCTGGCTCGGGTCCAAAAAGGTCTGGCTCGGGTCCAAAAAGGGTAGCGAGGGTCTACCTGCTCCTAAAAAGGTCTGGTCCGGGTCAAAAAAAGGAAGGGAGGGTCGTCTACCTGCTCCTAAAAAGGTCTGGCTCGGGTCCAAAAAGGTCTGGCTCGGGTCCAAAAAGGGTAGCGAGGGTCTACCTGCTCCTAAAAAGGTCTGGTGAGGGTCAAAAAAAGGTAGGGAGGGTCATCTACCTGCTCCTAAAAAGGTCTGGCTCGGGTCCAAAAAGGTCTGGCTCGGGTCCAAAAAGGGTAGCGAGGGTCTACCTGCTCCTAAAAAGGTCTGGTGAGGGTCAAAAAAAGGTAGGGAGGGTCGTCTACCTGCTCCTAAAAAGGTCTGGCTCGGGTCCAAAAAGGTCTGGCTCGGGTCCAAAAAGGTCCGGCTCGGGTCCAAAAAGGGGAGCGAGGGTCTACCTGCTCCTAAAAAGGTCTGGTGAGGGTCAAAAAAAGGTAGGGAGGGACGTCTACCTGCTCCTAAAAAGGTCTGGCTCGGGTCCAAAAAGGTCTGGCTCGGGTCCAAAAAGGGTAGCGAGGGTCTACCTGCTCCTAAAAAGGTCTGGTCCGGGTCAAAAAAAGGTAGGGAGGGTCGTCTACCTGCTCCTAAAAAGGTCTGGCTCGGGTCCAAAAAGGTCTGGCTCGGGTCCAAAAAGGGTAGCGAGGGTCTACCTGCTCCTAAAAAGGTCTGGTGAGGGTCAAAAAAAGGTAGGGAGGGTCATCTACCTGCTCCTAAAAAGGTCTGGCTCGGGTCCAAAAAGGTCTGGCTCGGGTCCAAAAAGGGTAGCGAGGGTCTACCTGCTCCTAAAAAGGTCTGGTCCGGGTCAAAAAAAGGTAGGGAGGGTCGTCTACCTGCTCCTAAAAAGGTCTGGCTCGGGTCCAAAAAGGTCTGGCTCGGGTCCAAAAAGGGTAGCGAGGGTCTACCTGCTCCTAAAAAGGTCTGGTCCGGGTCAAAAAAAGGTAGGGAGGGTCGTCTACCTGCTCCTAAAAAGGTCTGGCTCGGGTCCAAAAAGGTCCGGCTCGGGTCCAAAAAGGGGAGCGAGGGTCTACCTGCTCCTAAAAAGGTCTGGTGAGGGTCAAAAAAAGGTAGGGAGGGACGTCTACCTGCTCCTAAAAAGGTCTGGCTCGGGTCCAAAAAGGTCTGGCTCGGGTCCAAAAAGGGTAGCGAGGGTCTACCTGCTCCTAAAAAGGTCTGGTCCGGGTCAAAAAAAGGAAGGGAGGGTCGTCTACCTGCTCCTAAAAAGGTCTGGCTCGGGTCCAAAAAGGTCCGGCTCGGGTCCAAAAAGTCCGGCTCGGGTCCAAAAAGGGTAGCGAGGGTCTACCTGCTCCTAAAAAGGTCTGGTCCGGGTCAAAAAAGGTAGGGAGGGTCGTCTACCTGCTCCTTAAAAGGTCTGGCTCGGGTCCAAAAAGGTCCGGCTCGGGTCCAAAAAGGGGAGCGAGGGTCTACCTGCTCCTAAAAAGGTCTGGTGAGGGTCAAAAAAAGGTAGGGAGGGTCGTCTACCTGCTCCTAAAAAGGTCTGGCTCGGGTCCAAAAAGGTCTGGCTCGGGTCCAAAAAGGGTAGCGAGGGTCTACCTGCTCCTAAAAAGGTCTGGTGAGGGTCAAAAAAAGGTAGGGAGGGTCGTCTACCTGCTCCTAAAAAGGTCTGGCTCGGGTCCAAAAAGGTCCGGCTCGGGTCCAAAAAGGGGAGCGAGGGTCTACCTGCTCCTAAAAAGGTCTGGTGAGGGTCAAAAAAAGGTAGGGAGGGACGTCTACCTGCTTCTAAAAAGGTCTGGCTCGGGTCCAAAAAGGTCTGGCTCGGGTCCAAAAAGGGTAGCGAGGGTCTACCTGCTCCTAAAAAGGTCTGGTCCGGGTCAAAAAAAGGAAGGGAGGGTCGTCTACCTGCTCCTAAAAAGGTCTGGCTCGGGTCCAAAAAGGTCTGGCTCGGGTCCAAAAAGGTCTGGCTCGGGTCCAAAAAGGTCTGGCTCGGGTCCAAAAAGGGTAGCGAGGGTCTACCTGCTCCTAAAAAGGTCTGGTCCGGGTCAAAAAAAGGTAGGGAGGGTCGTCTACCTGCTCCTAAAAAGGTCTGGCTTGGGTCCAAAAAGGTCTGGCTCGGGTCCAAAAAGGTCTGGCTCGGGTCCAAAAAGGTCTGGCTCGGGTCCAAAAAGGGGAGCGAGGGTCTACCTGCTCCTAAAAAGGTCTGGTGAGGGTCAAAAAAAGGTAGGGAGGGACGTCTACCTGCTCCTAAAAAGGTCTGGCTCGGGTCCAAAAAGGTCTCGCTCGGGTCCAAAAAGGGTAGCGAGGGTCTACCTGCTCCTAAAAAGGTCTGGTCCGGTTCAAAAAAAGGTAGGGAGGGTCGTCTACCTGCTCCTAAAAAGGTCTGGCTCGGGTCCAAAAAGGGTAGCGAGGGTCTACCTGCTCCTAAAAAGGTCTGGTCCGGGTCAAAAAAAGGTAGGGAGGGTCGTCTACCTGCTCCTAAAAAGGTCTGGCTCGGGTCCAAAAAGGTCTGGCTCGGGTCCAAAAAGGGTAGCGAGGGTCTACCTGCTCCTAAAAAGGTCTGGTCCGGGTCAAAAAAAGGTAGGGAGGGTCGTCTACCTGCTCCTAAAAAGGTCTGGCTCGGGTCCAAAAAGGTCTGGCTCGGGTCCAAAAAGGTCTGGCTCGGGTCCAAAAAGGTCTGGCTCGGGTCCAAAAAGGGGAACGAGGGTCTACCTGCTCCTAAAAAGGTCTGGTGAGGGTCAAAAAAAGGTAGGGAGGGACGTCTACCTGCTCCTAAAAAGGTCTGGCTCGGGTCCAAAAAGGTCTGGCTCGGGTCCAAAAAGGTCTGGCTCGGGTCCAAAAAGGTCTGGCTCGGGTCCAAAAAGGTCTGGCTCGGGTCCAAAAAGGGTAGCGAGGGTCTACCTGCTCCTAAAAAGGTCTGGTCCGGGTCAAAAAAAGGTAGGGAGGGTCGTCTACCTGCTCCTAAAAAGGTCTGGCTCGGGTCCAAAAAGGGTAGCGAGGGTCTACCTGCTCCTAAAAAGGTCTGGTCCGGGTCAAAAAAAGGTAGGGAGGGACGTCTACCTGCTCCTAAAAAGGTCTGGCTCGGGTCCAAAAAGGTCTGGCTCGGGTCCAAAAAGGGTAGCGAGGGTCTACCTGCTCCTAAAAAGGTCTGGTCCGGTTCAAAAAAAGGTAGGGAGGGTCGTCTACCTGCTCCTAAAAAGGTCTGGCTCGGGTCCAAAAAGGGTAGCGAGGGTCTACCTGCTCCTAAAAAGGTCTGGTCCGGGTCAAAAAAAGGTAGGGAGGGTCGTCTACCTGCTCCTAAAAAGGTCTGGCTCGGGTCCAAAAAGGTCTGGCTCGGGTCCAAAAAGGGTAGCGAGGGTCTACCTGCTCCTAAAAAGGTCTGGTCCGGGTCAAAAAAAGGTAGGGAGGGTCGTCTACCTGCTCCTAAAAAGGTCTGGCTCGGGTCCAAAAAGGTCTGGCTCGGGTCCAAAAAGGTCTGGCTCGGGTCCAAAAAGGTCTGGCTCGGGTCCAAAAAGGGGAACGAGGGTCTACCTGCTCCTAAAAAGGTCTGGTGAGGGTCAAAAAAAGGTAGGGAGGGACGTCTACCTGCTCCTAAAAAGGTCTGGCTCGGGTCCAAAAAGGCCTGGCTCGGGTCCAAAAAGGTCTGGCTCGGGTCCAAAAAGGTCTGGCTCGGGTCCAAAAAGGTCTGGCTCGGGTCCAAAAAGGGTAGCGAGGGTCTACCTGCTCCTAAAAAGGTCTGGTCCGGGTCAAAAAAAGGTAGGGAGGGTCGTCTACCTGCTCCTAAAAAGGTCTGGCTCGGGTCCAAAAAGGGTAGCGAGGGTCTACCTGCTCCTAAAAAGGTCTGGTCCGGGTCAAAAAAAGGTAGGGAGGGTCGTCTACCTGCTCCTAAAAAGGTCTGGCTCGGGTCCAAAAAGGTCTGGCTCGGGTCCAAAAAGGTCTGGCTCGGGTCCAAAAAGGGTAGCGAGGGTCTACCTGCTCCTAAAAAGGTCTGGTCCGGGTCAAAAAAAGGTAGGGAGGGTCGTCTACCTGCTCCTAAAAAGGTCTGGCTTGGGTCCAAAAAGGTCTGGCTCGGGTCCAAAAAGGTCTGGCTCGGGTCCAAAAAGGTCTGGCTCGGGTCCAAAAAGGGTAGCGAGGGTCTACCTGCTCCTAAAAAGGTCTGGTGAGGGTCAAAAAAAGGTAGGGAGGGACGTCTACCTGCTCCTAAAAAGGTCTGGCTCGGGTCCAAAAAGGTCTGGCTCGGGTCCAAAAAGGGTAGCGAGGGTCTACCTGCTCCTAAAAAGGTCTGGTCCGGTTCAAAAAAAGGTAGGGAGGGTCGTCTACCTGCTCCTAAAAAGGTCTGGCTCGGGTCCAAAAAGGGTAGCGAGGGTCTACCTGCTCCTAAAAAGGTCTGGTCCGGGTCAAAAAAAGGTAGGGAGGGTCGTCTACCTGCTCCTAAAAAGGTCTGGCTCGGGTCCAAAAAGGTCTGGCTCGGGTCCAAAAAGGGTAGCGAGGGTCTACCTGCTCCTAAAAAGGTCTGGTCCGGGTCAAAAAAAGGTAGGGAGGGTCGTCTACCTGCTCCTAAAAAGGTCTGGCTCGGGTCCAAAAAGGTCTGGCTCGGGTCCAAAAAGGTCTGGCTCGGGTCCAAAAAGGTCTGGCTCGGGTCCAAAAAGGGGAACGAGGGTCTACCTGCTCCTAAAAAGGTCTGGTGAGGGTCAAAAAAAGGTAGGGAGGGACGTCTACCTGCTCCTAAAAAGGTCTGGCTCGGGTCCAAAAAGGTCTGGCTCGGGTCCAAAAAGGTCTGGCTCGGGTCCAAAAAGGTCTGGCTCGGGTCCAAAAAGGTCTGGCTCGGGTCCAAAAAGGGTAGCGAGGGTCTACCTGCTCCTAAAAAGGTCTGGTCCGGGTCAAAAAAAGGTAGGGAGGGTCGTCTACCTGCTCCTAAAAAGGTCTGGCTCGGGTCCAAAAAGGGTAGCGAGGGTCTACCTGCTCCTAAAAAGGTCTGGTCCGGGTCAAAAAAAGGTAGGGAGGGTCGTCTACCTGCTCCTAAAAAGGTCTGGCTCGGGTCCAAAAAGGTCTGGCTCGGGTCCAAAAAGGTCTGGCTCGGGTCCAAAAAGGGGAGCGAGGGTCTACCTGCTCCTAAAAAGGTCTGGTGAGGGTCAAAAAAAGGTAGGGAGGGACGTCTACCTGCTCCTAAAAAGGTCTGGCTCGGGTCCAAAAAGGTCTGGCTCGGGTCCAAAAAGGGTAGCGAGGGTCTACCTGCTCCTAAAAAGGTCTGGTCCGGTTCAAAAAAAGGTAGGGAGGGTCGTCTACCTGCTCCTAAAAAGGTCTGGCTCGGGTCCAAAAAGGGTAGCGAGGGTCTACCTGCTCCTAAAAAGGTCTGGTCCGGGTCAAAAAAAGGTAGGGAGGGTCGTCTACCTGCTCCTAAAAAGGTCTGGCTCGGGTCCAAAAAGGTCTGGCTCGGGTCCAAAAAGGGTAGCGAGGGTCTACCTGCTCCTAAAAAGGTCTGGTCCGGGTCAAAAAAAGGTAGGGAGGGTCGTCTACCTGCACCTAAAAAGGTCTGGCTCGGGTCCAAAAAGGTCTGGCTCGGGTCCAAAAAGGTCTGGCTCGGGTCCAAAAAGGTCTGGCTCGGGTCCAAAAAGGGGAACGAGGGTCTACCTGCTCCTAAAAAGGTCTGGTGAGGGTCAAAAAAAGGTAGGGAGGGACGTCTACCTGCTCCTGAAAAGGTCTGGCTCGGGTCCAAAAAGGTCTGGCTCGGGTCCAAAAAGGTCTGGCTCGGGTCCAAAAAGGTCTGGCTCGGGTCCAAAAAGGTCTGGCTCGGGTCCAAAAAGGGTAGCGAGGGTCTACCTGCTCCTAAAAAGGTCTGGTCCGGGTCAAAAAAAGGTAGGGAGGGTCGTCTACCTGCTCCTAAAAAGGTCTGGCTCGGGTCCAAAAAGGTCTGGCTCGGGTCCAAAAAGGGTAGCGAGGGTCTACCTGCTCCTAAAAAGGTCTGGTCCGGGTCAAAAAAAGGTAGGGAGGGACGTCTACCTGCTCCTAAAAAGGTCTGGCTCGGGTCCAAAAAGGTCTGGCTCGGGTCCAAAAAGGTCTGGCTCGGGTCCAAAAAGGTCTGGCTCGGGTCCAAAAAGGGGAACGAGGGTCTACCTGCTCCTAAAAAGGTCTGGTGAGGGTCAAAAAAAGGTAGGGAGGGACGTCTACCTGCTCCTAAAAAGGTCTGGCTCGGGTCCAAAAAGGTCTGGCTCGGGTCCAAAAAGGTCTGGCTCGGGTCCAAAAAGGTCTGGCTCGGGTCCAAAAAGGTCTGGCTCGGGTCCAAAAAGGGTAGCGAGGGTCTACCTGCTCCTAAAAAGGTCTGGTCCGGGTCAAAAAAAGGTAGGGAGGGTCGTCTACCTGCTCCTAAAAAGGTCTGGCTCGGGTCCAAAAAGGGTAGCGAGGGTCTACCTGCTCCTAAAAAGGTCTGGTCCGGGTCAAAAAAAGGTAGGGAGGGTCGTCTACCTGCTCCTAAAAAGGTCTGGCTCGGGTCCAAAAAGGTCTGGCTCGGGTCCAAAAAGGTCTGGCTCGGGTCCAAAAAGGTCTGGCTCGGGTCCAAAAAGGGGAACGAGGGTCTACCTGCTCCTAAAAAGGTCTGGTGAGGGTCAAAAAAAGGTAGGGAGGGACGTCTACCTGCTCCTAAAAAGGTCTGGCTCGGGTCCAAAAAGGTCTGGCTCGGGTCCAAAAAGGTCTGGCTCGGGTCCAAAAAGGTCTGGCTCGGGTCCAAAAAGGTCTGGCTCGGGTCCAAAAAGGGTAGCGAGGGTCTACCTGCTCCTAAAAAGGTCTGGTCCGGGTCAAAAAAAGGTAGGGAGGGTCGTCTACCTGCTCCTAAAAAGGTCTGGCTCGGGTCCAAAAAGGGTAGCGAGGGTCTACCTGCTCCTAAAAAGGTCTGGTCCGGGTCAAAAAAAGGTAGGGAGGGTCGTCTACCTGCTCCTAAAAAGGTCTGGCTCGGGTCCAAAAAGGTCTGGCTCGGGTCCAAAAAGGTCTGGCTCGGGTCCAAAAAGGGGAGCGAGGGTCTACCTGCTCCTAAAAAGGTCTGGTGAGGGTCAAAAAAAGGTAGGGAGGGACGTCTACCTGCTCCTAAAAAGGTCTGGCTCGGGTCCAAAAAGGTCTGGCTCGTGTCCAAAAAGGGTAGCGAGGGTCTACCTGCTCCTAAAAAGGTCTGGTCCGGTTCAAAAAAAGGTAGGGAGGGTCGTCTACCTGCTCCTAAAAAGGTCTGGCTCGGGTCCAAAAAGGGTAGCGAGGGTCTACCTGCTCCTAAAAAGGTCTGGTCCGGGTCAAAAAAAGGTAGGGAGGGTCGTCTACCTGCTCCTAAAAAGGTCTGGCTCGGGTCCAAAAAGGTCTGGCTCGGGTCCAAAAAGGGTAGCGAGGGTCTACCTGCTCCTAAAAAGGTCTGGTCCGGGTCAAAAAAAGGTAGGGAGGGTCGTCTACCTGCTCCTAAAAAGGTCTGGCTCGGGTCCAAAAAGGTCTGGCTCGGGTCCAAAAAGGTCTGGCTCGGGTCCAAAAAGGTCTGGCTCGGGTCCAAAAAGGGGAACGAGGGTCTACCTGCTCCTAAAAAGGTCTGGTGAGGGTCAAAAAAAGGTAGGGAGGGACGTCTACCTGCTCCTGAAAAGGTCTGGCTCGGGTCCAAAAAGGTCTGGCTCGGGTCCAAAAAGGTCTGGCTCGGGTCCAAAAAGGTCTGGCTCGGGTCCAAAAAGGTCTGGCTCGGGTCCAAAAAGGGTAGCGAGGGTCTACCTGCTCCTAAAAAGGTCTGGTCCGGGTCAAAAAAAGGTAGGGAGGGTCGTCTACCTGCTCCTAAAAAGGTCTGGCTCGGGTCCAAAAAGGTCTGGCTCGGGTCCAAAAAGGGTAGCGAGGGTCTACCTGCTCCTAAAAAGGTCTGGTCCGGGTCAAAAAAAGGTAGGGAGGGTCGTCTACCTGCTCCTAAAAAGGTCTGGCTCGGGTCCAAAAAGGTCTGGCTCGGGTCCAAAAAGGTCTGGCTCGGGTCCAAAAAGGTCTGGCTCGGGTCCAAAAAGGGGAACGAGGGTCTACCTGCTCCTAAAAAGGTCTGGTGAGGGTCAAAAAAAGGTAGGGAGGGACGTCTACCTGCTCCTAAAAAGGTCTGGCTCGGGTCCAAAAAGGTCTGGCTCGGGTCCAAAAAGGTCTGGCTCGGGTCCAAAAAGGTCTGGCTCGGGTCCAAAAAGGTCTGGCTCGGGTCCAAAAAGGGTAGCGAGGGTCTACCTGCTCCTAAAAAGGTCTGGTCCGGGTCAAAAAAAGGTAGGGAGGGTCGTCTACCTGCTCCTAAAAAGGTCTGGCTCGGGTCCAAAAAGGGTAGCGAGGGTCTACCTGCTCCTAAAAAGGTCTGGTCCGGGTCAAAAAAAGGTAGGGAGGGACGTCTACCTGCTCCTAAAAAGGTCTGGCTCGGGTCCAAAAAGGTCTGGCTCGGGTCCAAAAAGGGTAGCGAGGGTCTACCTGCTCCTAAAAAGGTCTGGTCCGGTTCAAAAAAAGGTAGGGAGGGTCGTCTACCTGCTCCTAAAAAGGTCTGGCTCGGGTCCAAAAAGGGTAGCGAGGGTCTACCTGCTCCTAAAAAGGTCTGGTCCGGGTCAAAAAAAGGTAGGGAGGGTCGTCTACCTGCTCCTAAAAAGGTCTGGCTCGGGTCCAAAAAGGTCTGGCTCGGGTCCAAAAAGGGTAGCGAGGGTCTACCTGCTCCTAAAAAGGTCTGGTCCGGGTCAAAAAAAGGTAGGGAGGGTCGTCTACCTGCTCCTAAAAAGGTCTGGCTCGGGTCCAAAAAGGTCTGGCTCGGGTCCAAAAAGGTCTGGCTCGGGTCCAAAAAGGTCTGGCTCGGGTCCAAAAAGGGGAACGAGGGTCTACCTGCTCCTAAAAAGGTCTGGTGAGGGTCAAAAAAAGGTAGGGAGGGACGTCTACCTGCTCCTAAAAAGGTCTGGCTCGGGTCCAAAAAGGTCTGGCTCGGGTCCAAAAAGGTCTGGCTCGGGTCCAAAAAGGTCTGGCTCGGGTCCAAAAAGGTCTGGCTCGGGTCCAAAAAGGGTAGCGAGGGTCTACCTGCTCCTAAAAAGGTCTGGTCCGGGTCAAAAAAAGGTAGGGAGGGTCGTCTACCTGCTCCTAAAAAGGTCTGGCTCGGGTCCAAAAAGGGTAGCGAGGGTCTACCTGCTCCTAAAAAGGTCTGGTCCGGGTCAAAAAAAGGTAGGGAGGGTCGTCTACCTGCTCCTAAAAAGGTCTGGCTCGGGTCCAAAAAGGGTAGCGAGGGTCTACCTGCTCCTAAAAAGGTCTGGTCCGGGTCAAAAAAAGGTAGGGAGGGTCGTCTACCTGCTCCTAAAAAGGTCTGGCTCGGGTCCAAAAAGGTCTGGCTCGGGTCCAAAAAGGTCTGGCTCGGGTCCAAAAAGGTCTGGCTCGGGTCCAAAAAGGGTAGCGAGGGTCTACCTGCTCCTAAAAAGGTCTGGTCCGGGTCAAAAAAAGGTAGGGAGGGTCGTCTACCTGCTCCTAAAAAGGTCTGGCTTGGGTCCAAAAAGGTCTGGCTCGGGTCCAAAAAGGTCTGGCTCGGGTCCAAAAAGGTCTGGCTCGGGTCCAAAAAGGGGAGCGAGGGTCTACCTGCTCCTAAAAAGGTCTGGTGAGGGTCAAAAAAGGTAGGGAGGGACGTCTACCTGCTCCTAAAAAGGTCTGGCTCGGGTCCAAAAAGGTCTGGCTCGGGTCAAAAAAGGTCTGGCTCGGGTCCAAAAAGGGTAGCGAGGGTCTACCTGCTCCTAAAAAGGTCTGGTCCGGGTCAAAAAAAGGTAGGGAGGGTCGTCTACCTGCTCCTAAAAAGGTCTGGCTTGGGTCCAAAAAGGTCTGGCTCGGGTCCAAAAAGGTCTGGCTCGGGTCCAAAAAGGTCTGGCTCGGGTCCAAAAAGGGGAGCGAGGGTCTACCTGCTCCTAAAAAGGTCTGGTGAGGGTCAAAAAAAGGTAGGGAGGGACGTCTACCTGCTCCTAAAAAGGTCTGGCTCGGGTCCAAAAAGGTCTGGCTCGGGTCCAAAAAGGGTAGCGAGGGTCTACCTGCTCCTAAAAAGATCTGGTCCGGTTCAAAAAAAGGTAGGGAGGGTCGTCTACCTGCTCCTAAAAAGGTCTGGCTCGGGTCCAAAAAGGGTAGCGAGGGTCTACCTGCTCCTAAAAAGGTCTGGTCCGGGTCAAAAAAAGGTAGGGAGGGTCGTCTACCTGCTCCTAAAAAGGTCTGGCTCGGGTCCAAAAAGGTCTGGCTCGGGTCCAAAAAGGGTAGCGAGGGTCTACCTGCTCCTAAAAAGGTCTGGTCCGGGTCAAAAAAAGGTAGGGAGGGTCGTCTACCTGCTCCTAAAAAGGTCTGGCTCGGGTCCAAAAAGGTCTGGCTCGGGTCCAAAAAGGTCTGGCTCGGGTCCAAAAAGGTCTGGCTCGGGTCCAAAAAGGGGAACGAGGGTCTACCTGCTCCTAAAAAGGTCTGGTGAGGGTCAAAAAAAGGTAGGGAGGGACGTCTACCTGCTCCTAAAAAGGTCTGGCTCGGGTCCAAAAAGGTCTGGCTCGGGTCCAAAAAGGTCTGGCTCGGGTCCAAAAAGGTCTGGCTCGGGTCCAAAAAGGTCTGGCTCGGGTCCAAAAAGGGTAGCGAGGGTCTACTTGCTCCTAAAAAGGTCTGGTCCGGGTCAAAAAAAGGTAGGGAGGGTCGTCTACCTGCTCCTAAAAAGGTCTGGCTCGGGTCCAAAAAGGGTAGCGAGGGTCTACCTGCTCCTAAAAAGGTCTGGTCCGGGTCAAAAAAAGGTAGGGAGGGTCGTCTACCTGCTCCTAAAAAGGTCTGGCTCGGGTCCAAAAAGGTCTGGCTCGGGTTCAAAAAGGTCTGGCTCGGGTCCAAAAAGGTCTGGCTCGGGTCCAAAAAGGGTAGCGAGGGTCTACCTGCTCCTAAAAAGGTCTGGTCCGGGTCAAAAAAAGGTAGGGAGGGTCGTCTACCTGCTCCTAAAAAGGTCTGGCTTGGGTCCAAAAAGGTCTGGCTCGGGTCCAAAAAGGTCTGGCTCGGGTCCAAAAAGGTCTGGCTCGGGTCCAAAAAGGGGAGCGAGGGTCTACCTGCTCCTAAAAAGGTCTGGTGAGGGTCAAAAAAGGTAGGGAGGGACGTCTACCTGCTCCTAAAAAGGTCTGGCTCGGGTCCAAAAAGGTCTGGCTCGGGTCCAAAAAGGGTAGCGAGGGTCTACCTGCTCCTAAAAAGGTCTGGTCCGGGTCAAAAAAAGGTAGGGAGGGTCGTCTACCTGCTCCTAAAAAGGTCTGGCTCGGGTCCAAAAAGGTCTGGCTCGGGTCCAAAAAGGGTAGCGAGGGTCTACCTGCTCCTAAAAAGGTCTGGTCCGGGTCAAAAAAAGGTAGGGAGGGTCGTCTACCTGCTCCTAAAAAGGTCTGGCTCGGGTCCAAAAAGGTCTGGCTCAGGTCCAAAAAGGTCTGGCTCGGGTCCAAAAAGGTCTGGCTCGGGTCCAAAAAGGGGAACGAGGGTCTACCTGCTCCTAAAAAGGTCTGGTGAGGGTCAAAAAAAGGTAGGGAGGGACGTCTACCTGCTCCTAAAAAGGTCTGGCTCGGGTCCAAAAAGGTCTGGCTCGGGTCCAAAAAGGTCTGGCTCGGGTCCAAAAAGGTCTGGCTCGGGTCCAAAAAGGTCTGGCTCGGGTCCAAAAAGGGTAGCGAGGGTCTACCTGCTCCTAAAAAGGTCTGGTCCGGGTCAAAAAAAGGTAGGGAGGGTCGTCTACCTGCTCCTAAAAAGGTCTGGCTCGGGTCCAAAAAGGTCTGGCTCGGGTCCAAAAAGGGTAGCGAGGGTCTACCTGCTCCTAAAAAGGTCTGGTCCGGGTCAAAAAAAGGTAGGGAGGGTCGTCTACCTGCTCCTAAAAAGGTCTGGCTCGGGTCCAAAAAGGTCTGGCTCGGGTCCAAAAAGGTCTGGCTCGGGTCCAAAAAGGTCTGGCTCGGGTCCAAAAAGGGGAACGAGGGTCTACCTGCTCCTAAAAAGGTCTGGTGAGGGTCAAAAAAAGGTAGGGAGGGACGTCTACCTGCTCCTAAAAAGGTCTGGCTCGGGTCCAAAAAGGTCTGGCTCGGGTCCAAAAAGGTCTGGCTCGGGTCCAAAAAGGTCTGGCTCGGGTCCAAAAAGGTCTGGCTCGGGTCCAAAAAGGGTAGCGAGGGTCTACCTGCTCCTAAAAAGGTCTGGTCCGGGTCAAAAAAAGGTAGGGAGGGTCGTCTACCTGCTCCTAAAAAGGTCTGGCTCGGGTCCAAAAAGGTCTGGCTCGGGTCCAAAAAGGTCTGGCTCGGGTCCAAAAAGGTCTGGCTCGGGTCCAAAAAGGGTAGCGAGGGTCTACCTGCTCCTAAAAAGGTCTGGTCCGGGTCAAAAAAAGGTAGGGAGGGTCGTCTACCTGCTCCTAAAAAGGTCTGGCTTGGGTCCAAAAAGGTCTGGCTCGGGTCCAAAAAGGTCTGGCTCGGGTCCAAAAAGGTCTGGCTCGGGTCCAAAAAGGGGAGCGAGGGTCTACCTGCTCCTAAAAAGGTCTGGTGAGGGTCAAAAAAAGGTAGGGAGGGACGTCTACCTGCTCCTAAAAAGGTCTGGCTCGGGTCCAAAAAGGTCTGGCTCGGGTCCAAAAAGGGTAGCGAGGGTCTACCTGCTCCTAAAAAGGTCTGGTCCGGTTCAAAAAAAGGTAGGGAGGGTCGTCTACCTGCTCCTAAAAAGGTCTGGCTCGGGTCCAAAAAGGGTAGCGAGGGTCTACCTGCTCCTAAAAAGGTCTGGTCCGGGTCAAAAAAAGGTAGGGAGGGTCGTCTACCTGCTCCTAAAAAGGTCTGGCTCGGGTCCAAAAAGGTCTGGCTCGGGTCCAAAAAGGGTAGCGAGGGTCTACCTGCTCCTAAAAAGGTCTGGTCCGGGTCAAAAAAAGGTAGGGAGGGTCGTCTACCTGCTCCTAAAAAGGTCTGGCTCGGGTCCAAAAAGGTCTGGCTCGGGTCCAAAAAGGTCTGGCTCGGGTCCAAAAAGGTCTGGCTCGGGTCCAAAAAGGGGAACGAGGGTCTACCTGCTCCTAAAAAGGTCTGGTGAGGGTCAAAAAAAGGTAGGGAGGGACGTCTACCTGCTCCTAAAAAGGTCTGGCTCGGGTCCAAAAAGGTCTGGCTCGGGTCCAAAAAGGTCTGGCTCGGGTCCAAAAAGGTCTGGCTCGGGTCCAAAAAGGTCTGGCTCGGGTCCAAAAAGGGTAGCGAGGGTCTACCTGCTCCTAAAAAGGTCTGGTCCGGGTCAAAAAAAGGTAGGGAGGGTCGTCTACCTGCTCCTAAAAAGGTCTGGCTCGGGTCCAAAAAGGGTAGCGAGGGTCTACCTGCTCCTAAAAAGGTCTGGTCCGGGTCAAAAAAAGGTAGGGAGGGACGTCTACCTGCTCCTAAAAAGGTCTGGCTCGGGTCCAAAAAGGTCTGGCTCGGGTCCAAAAAGGGTAGCGAGGGTCTACCTGCTCCTAAAAAGGTCTGGTCCGGTTCAAAAAAAGGTAGGGAGGGTCGTCTACCTGCTCCTAAAAAGGTCTGGCTCGGGTCCAAAAAGGGTAGCGAGGGTCTACCTGCTCCTAAAAAGGTCTGGTCCGGGTCAAAAAAAGGTAGGGAGGGTCGTCTACCTGCTCCTAAAAAGGTCTGGCTCGGGTCCAAAAAGGTCTGGCTCGGGTCCAAAAAGGGTAGCGAGGGTCTACCTGCTCCTAAAAAGGTCTGGTCCGGGTCAAAAAAAGGTAGGGAGGGTCGTCTACCTGCTCCTAAAAAGGTCTGGCTCGGGTCCAAAAAGGTCTGGCTCGGGTCCAAAAAGGTCTGGCTCGGGTCCAAAAAGGTCTGGCTCGGGTCCAAAAAGGGGAACGAGGGTCTACCTGCTCCTAAAAAGGTCTGGTGAGGGTCAAAAAAAGGTAGGGAGGGACGTCTACCTGCTCCTAAAAAGGTCTGGCTCGGGTCCAAAAAGGTCTGGCTCGGGTCCAAAAAGGTCTGGCTCGGGTCCAAAAAGGTCTGGCTCGGGTCCAAAAAGGTCTGGCTCGGGTCCAAAAAGGGTAGCGAGGGTCTACCTGCTCCTAAAAAGGTCTGGTCCGGGTCAAAAAAAGGTAGGGAGGGTCGTCTACCTGCTCCTAAAAAGGTCTGGCTCGGGTCCAAAAAGGGTAGCGAGGGTCTACCTGCTCCTAAAAAGGTCTGGTCCGGGTCAAAAAAAGGTAGGGAGGGTCGTCTACCTGCTCCTAAAAAGGTCTGGCTCGGGTCCAAAAAGGTCTGGCTCGGGTCCAAAAAGGTCTGGCTCGGGTCCAAAAAGGTCTGGCTCGGGTCCAAAAAGGGTAGCGAGGGTCTACCTGCTCCTAAAAAGGTCTGGTCCGGGTCAAAAAAAGGTAGGGAGGGTCGTCTACCTGCTCCTAAAAAGGTCTGGCTTGGGTCCAAAAAGGTCTGGCTCGGGTCCAAAAAGGTCTGGCTCGGGTCCAAAAAGGTCTGGCTCGGGTCCAAAAAGGGTAGCGAGGGTCTACCTGCTCCTAAAAAGGTCTGGTCCGGGTCAAAAAAAGGTAGGGAGGGTCGTCTACCTGCTCCTAAAAAGGTCTGGCTTGGGTCCAAAAAGGTCTGGCTCGGGTCCAAAAAGGTCTGGCTCGGGTCCAAAAAGGTCTGGCTCGGGTCCAAAAAGGGGAGCGAGGGTCTACCTGCTCCTAAAAAGGTCTGGTGAGGGTCAAAAAAAGGTAGGGAGGGACGTCTACCTGCTCCTAAAAAGGTCTGGCTCGGGTCCAAAAAGGTCTGGCTCGGGTCCAAAAAGGGTAGCGAGGGTCTACCTGCTCCTAAAAAGGTCTGGTCCGGTTCAAAAAAAGGTAGGGAGGGTCGTCTACCTGCTCCTAAAAAGGTCTGGCTCGGGTCCAAAAAGGGTAGCGAGGGTCTACCTGCTCCTAAAAAGGTCTGGTCCGGGTCAAAAAAAGGTAGGGAGGGTCGTCTACCTGCTCCTAAAAAGGTCTGGCTCGGGTCCAAAAAGGTCTGGCTCGGGTCCAAAAAGGGTAGCGAGGGTCTACCTGCTCCTAAAAAGGTCTGGTCCGGGTCAAAAAAAGGTAGGGAGGGTCGTCTACCTGCTCCTAAAAAGGTCTGGCTCGGGTCCAAAAAGGTCTGGCTCGGGTCCAAAAAGGTCTGGCTCGGGTCCAAAAAGGTCTGGCTCGGGTCCAAAAAGGGGAACGAGGGTCTACCTGCTCCTAAAAAGGTCTGGTGAGGGTCAAAAAAAGGTAGGGAGGGACGTCTACCTGCTCCTAAAAAGGTCTGGCTCGGGTCCAAAAAGGTCTGGCTCGGGTCCAAAAAGGTCTGGCTCGGGTCCAAAAAGGTCTGGCTCGGGTCCAAAAAGGTCTGGCTCGGGTCCAAAAAGGGTAGCGAGGGTCTACCTGCTCCTAAAAAGGTCTGGTCCGGGTCAAAAAAAGGTAGGGAGGGTCGTCTACCTGCTCCTAAAAAGGTCTGGCTCGGGTCCAAAAAGGGTAGCGAGGGTCTACCTGCTCCTAAAAAGGTCTGGTCCGGGTCAAAAAAAGGTAGGGAGGGTCGTCTACCTGCTCCTAAAAAGGTCTGGCTCGGGTCCAAAAAGGTCTGGCTCGGGTCCAAAAAGGTCTGGCTCGGGTCCAAAAAGGTCTGGCTCGGGTCCAAAAAGGGTAGCGAGGGTCTACCTGCTCCTAAAAAGGTCTGGTCCGGGTCAAAAAAAGGTAGGGAGGGTCGTCTACCTGCTCCTAAAAAGGTCTGGCTTGGGTCCAAAAAGGTCTGGCTCGGGTCCAAAAAGGTCTGGCTCGGGTCCAAAAAGGTCTGGCTCGGGTCCAAAAAGGGGAGCGAGGGTCTACCTGCTCCTAAAAAGGTCTGGTGAGGGTCAAAAAAGGTAGGGAGGGACGTCTACCTGCTCCTAAAAAGGTCTGGCTCGGGTCCAAAAAGGTCTGGCTCGGGTCCAAAAAGGGTAGCGAGGGTCTACCTGCTCCTAAAAAGGTCTGGTCCGGTTCAAAAAAAGGTAGGGAGGGTCGTCTACCTGCTCCTAAAAAGGTCTGGCTCGGGTCCAAAAAGGGTAGCGAGGGTCTACCTGCTCCTAAAAAGGTCTGGTCCGGGTCAAAAAAAGGTAGGGAGGGTCGTCTACCTGCTCCTAAAAAGGTCTGGCTCGGGTCCAAAAAGGTCTGGCTCGGGTCCAAAAAGGGTAGCGAGGGTCTACCTGCTCCTAAAAAGGTCTGGTCCGGGTCAAAAAAAGGTAGGGAGGGTCGTCTACCTGCTCCTAAAAAGGTCTGGCTCGGGTCCAAAAAGGTCTGGCTCGGGTCCAAAAAGGTCTGGCTCGGGTCCAAAAAGGTCTGGCTCGGGTCCAAAAAGGGGAACGAGGGTCTACCTGCTCCTAAAAAGGTCTGGTGAGGGTCAAAAAAAGGTAGGGAGGGACGTCTACCTGCTCCTAAAAAGGTCTGGCTCGGGTCCAAAAAGGTCTGGCTCGGGTCCAAAAAGGTCTGGCTCGGGTCCAAAAAGGTCTGGCTCGGGTCCAAAAAGGTCTGGCTCGGGTCCAAAAAGGGTAGCGAGGGTCTACCTGCTCCTAAAAAGGTCTGGTCCGGGTCAAAAAAAGGTAGGGAGGGTCGTCTACCTGCTCCTAAAAAGGTCTGGCTCGGGTCCAAAAAGGTCTGGCTCGGGTCCAAAAAGGGTAGCGAGGGTCTACCTGCTCCTAAAAAGGTCTGGTCCGGGTCAAAAAAAGGTAGGGAGGGTCGTCTACCTGCTCCTAAAAAGGTCTGGCTCGGGTCCAAAAAGGTCTGGCTCGGGTCCAAAAAGGTCTGGCTCGGGTCCAAAAAGGTCTGGCTCGGGTCCAAAAAGGGGAACGAGGGTCTACCTGCTCCTAAAAAGGTCTGGTGAGGGTCAAAAAAAGGTAGGGAGGGACGTCTACCTGCTCCTAAAAAGGTCTGGCTCGGGTCCAAAAAGGTCTGGCTCGGGTCCAAAAAGGTCTGGCTCGGGTCCAAAAAGGTCTGGCTCGGGTCCAAAAAGGTCTGGCTCGGGTCCAAAAAGGGTAGCGAGGGTCTACCTGCTCCTAAAAAGGTCTGGTCCGGGTCAAAAAAAGGTAGGGAGGGTCGTCTACCTGCTCCTAAAAAGGTCTGGCTCGGGTCCAAAAAGGTCTGGCTCGGGTCCCAAAAGGTCTGGCTCGGGTCCAAAAAGGTCTGGCTCGGGTCCAAAAAGGGTAGCGAGGGTCTACCTGCTCCTAAAAAGGTCTGGTCCGGGTCAAAAAAAGGTAGGGAGGGTCGTCTACCTGCTCCTAAAAAGGTCTGGCTTGGGTCCAAAAAGGTCTGGCTCGGGTCCAAAAAGGTCTGGCTCGGGTCCAAAAAGGTCTGGCTCGGGTCCAAAAAGGGGAGCGAGGGTCTACCTGCTCCTAAAAAGGTCTGGTGAGGGTCAAAAAAAGGTAGGGAGGGACGTCTACCTGCTCCTAAAAAGGTCTGGCTCGGGTCCAAAAAGGTCTGGCTCGGGTCCAAAAAGGGTAGCGAGGGTCTACCTGCTCCTAAAAAGGTCTGGTCCGGTTCAAAAAAAGGTAGGGAGGGTCGTCTACCTGCTCCTAAAAAGGTCTGGCTCGGGTCCAAAAAGGGTAGCGAGGGTCTACCTGCTCCTAAAAAGGTCTGGTCCGGGTCAAAAAAAGGTAGGGAGGGTCGTCTACCTGCTCCTAAAAAGGTCTGGCTCGGGTCCAAAAAGGTCTGGCTCGGGTCCAAAAAGGGTAGCGAGGGTCTACCTGCTCCTAAAAAGGTCTGGTCCGGGTCAAAAAAAGGTAGGGAGGGTCGTCTACCTGCTCCTAAAAAGGTCTGGCTCGGGTCCAAAAAGGTCTGGCTCGGGTCCAAAAAGGTCTGGCTCGGGTCCAAAAAGGTCTGGCTCGGGTCCAAAAAGGGGAACGAGGGTCTACCTGCTCCTAAAAAGGTCTGGTGAGGGTCAAAAAAAGGTAGGGAGGGACGTCTACCTGCTCCTAAAAAGGTCTGGCTCGGGTCCAAAAAGGTCTGGCTCGGGTCCAAAAAGGTCTGGCTCGGGTCCAAAAAGGTCTGGCTCGGGTCCAAAAAGGGTAGCGAGGGTCTACCTGCTATTAAAAAGGTCTGGTCCGGGTCAAAAAAAGGTAGGGAGGGTCGTCTACCTGCTCCTAAAAAGGTCTGGCTCGGGTCCAAAAAGGGTAGCGAGGGTCTACCTGCTCCTAAAAAGGTCTGGTCCGGGTCAAAAAAAGGTAGGGAGGGACGTCTACCTGCTCCTAAAAAGGTCTGGCTCGGGTCCAAAAAGGTCTGGCTCGGGTCCAAAAAGGGTAGCGAGGGTCTACCTGCTCCTAAAAAGGTCTGGTCCGGTTCAAAAAAAGGTAGGGAGGGTCGTCTACCTGCTCCTAAAAAGGTCTGGCTCGGGTCCAAAAAGGGTAGCGAGGGTCTACCTGCTCCTAAAAAGGTCTGGTCCGGGTCAAAAAAAGGTAGGGAGGGTCGTCTACCTGCTCCTAAAAAGGTCTGGCTCGGGTCCAAAAAGGTCTGGCTCGGGTCCAAAAAGGGTAGCGAGGGTCTACCTGCTCCTAAAAAGGTCTGGTCCGGGTCAAAAAAAGGTAGGGAGGGTCGTCTACCTGCTCCTAAAAAGGTCTGGCTCGGGTCCAAAAAGGTCTGGCTCGGGTCCAAAAAGGTCTGGCTCGGGTCCAAAAAGGTCTGGCTCGGGTCCAAAAAGGGGAACGAGGGTCTACCTGCTCCTAAAAAGGTCTGGTGAGGGTCAAAAAAAGGTAGGGAGGGACGTCTACCTGCTCCTAAAAAGGTCTGGCTCGGGTCCAAAAAGGTCTGGCTCGGGTCCAAAAAGGTCTGGCTCGGGTCCAAAAAGGTCTGGCTCGGGTCCAAAAAGGTCTGGCTCGGGTCCAAAAAGGGTAGCGAGGGTCTACCTGCTCCTAAAAAGGTCTGGTCCGGGTCAAAAAAAGGTAGGGAGGGTCGTCTACCTGCTCCTAAAAAGGTCTGGCTCGGGTCCAAAAAGGGTAGCGAGGGTCTACCTGCTCCTAAAAAGGTCTGGTCCGGGTCAAAAAAAGGTAGGGAGGGTCGTCTACCTGCTCCTAAAAAGGTCTGGCTCGGGTCCAAAAAGGTCTGGCTCGGGTCCAAAAAGGTCTGGCTCGGGTCCAAAAAGGGTAGCGAGGGTCTACCTGCTCCTAAAAAGGTCTGGTCCGGGTCAAAAAAAGGTAGGGAGGGTCGTCTACTTGCTCCTAAAAAGGTCTGGCTTGGGTCCAAAAAGGTCTGGCTCGGGTCCAAAAAGGTCTGGCTCGGGTCCAAAAAGGTCTGGCTCGGGTCCAAAAAGGGGAGCGAGGGTCTACCTGCTCCTAAAAAGGTCTGGTGAGGGTCAAAAAAAGGTAGGGAGGGACGTCTACCTGCTCCTAAAAAGGTCTGGCTCGGGTCCAAAAAGGTCTGGCTCGGGTCCAAAAAGGGTAGCGAGGGTCTACCTGCTCCTAAAAAGGTCTGGTCCGGTTCAAAAAAAGGTAGGGAGGGTCGTCTACCTGCTCCTAAAAAGGTCTGGCTCGGGTCCAAAAAGGGTAGCGAGGGTCTACCTGCTCCTAAAAAGGTCTGGTCCGGGTCAAAAAAAGGTAGGGAGGGTCGTCTACCTGCTCCTAAAAAGGTCTGGCTCGGGTCCAAAAAGGTCTGGCTCGGGTCCAAAAAGGGTAGCGAGGGTCTACCTGCTCCTAAAAAGGTCTGGTCCGGGTCAAAAAAAGGTAGGGAGGGTCGTCTACCTGCTCCTAAAAAGGTCTGGCTCGGGTCCAAAAAGGTCTGGCTCGGGTCCAAAAAGGTCTGGCTCGGGTCCAAAAAGGTCTGGCTCGGGTCCAAAAAGGGGAACGAGGGTCTACCTGCTCCTAAAAAGGTCTGGTGAGGGTCAAAAAAAGGTAGGGAGGGACGTCTACCTGCTCCTAAAAAGGTCTGGCTCGGGTCCAAAAAGGTCTGGCTCGGGTCCAAAAAGGTCTGGCTCGGGTCCAAAAAGGTCTGGCTCGGGTCCAAAAAGGTCTGGCTCGGGTCCAAAAAGGGTAGCGAGGGTCTACCTGCTCCTAAAAAGGTCTGGTCCGGGTCAAAAAAAGGTAGGGAGGGTCGTCTACCTGCTCCTAAAAAGGTCTGGCTCGGGTCCAAAAAGGGTAGCGAGGGTCTACCTGCTCCTAAAAAGGTCTGGTCCGGGTCAAAAAAAGGTAGGGAGGGTCGTCTACCTGCTCCTAAAAAGGTCTGGCTCGGGTCCAAAAAGGTCTGGCTCGGGTCCAAAAAGGTCTGGCTCGGGTCCAAAAAGGGGAGCGAGGGTCTACCTGCTCCTAAAAAGGTCTGGTGAGGGTCAAAAAAAGGTAGGGAGGGACGTCTACCTGCTCCTAAAAAGGTCTGGCTCGGGTCCAAAAAGGTCTGGCTCGGGTCCAAAAAGGGTAGCGAGGGTCTACCTGCTCCTAAAAAGGTCTGGTCCGGTTCAAAAAAAGGTAGGGAGGGTCGTCTACCTGCTCCTAAAAAGGTCTGGCTCGGGTCCAAAAAGGGTAGCGAGGGTCTACCTGCTCCTAAAAAGGTCTGGTCCGGGTCAAAAAAAGGTAGGGAGGGTCGTCTACCTGCTCCTAAAAAGGTCTGGCTCGGGTCCAAAAAGGTCTGGCTCGGGTCCAAAAAGGGTAGCGAGGGTCTACCTGCTCCTAAAAAGGTCTGGTCCGGGTCAAAAAAAGGTAGGGAGGGTCGTCTACCTGCTCCTAAAAAGGTCTGGCTCGGGTCCAAAAAGGTCTGGCTCGGGTCCAAAAAGGTCTGGCTCGGGTCCAAAAAGGTCTGGCTCGGGTCCAAAAAGGGGAACGAGGGTCTACCTGCTCCTAAAAAGGTCTGGTGAGGGTCAAAAAAAGGTAGGGAGGGACGTCTACCTGCTCCTGAAAAGGTCTGGCTCGGGTCCAAAAAGGTCTGGCTCGGGTCCAAAAAGGTCTGGCTCGGGTCCAAAAAGGTCTGGCTCGGGTCCAAAAAGGTCTGGCTCGGGTCCAAAAAGGGTAGCGAGGGTCTACCTGCTCCTAAAAAGGTCTGGTCCGGGTCAAAAAAAGGTAGGGAGGGTCGTCTACCTGCTCCTAAAAAGGTCTGGCTCGGGTCCAAAAAGGTCTGGCTCGGGTCCAAAAAGGGTAGCGAGGGTCTACCTGCTCCTAAAAAGGTCTGGTCCGGGTCAAAAAAAGGTAGGGAGGGTCGTCTACCTGCTCCTAAAAAGGTCTGGCTCGGGTCCAAAAAGGTCTGGCTCGGGTCCAAAAAGGTCTGGCTCGGGTCCAAAAAGGGGAACGAGGGTCTACCTGCTCCTAAAAAGGTCTGGTGAGGGTCAAAAAAAGGTAGGGAGGGACGTCTACCTGCTCCTAAAAAGGTCTGGCTCGGGTCCAAAAAGGTCTGGCTCGGGTCCAAAAAGGTCTGGCTCGGGTCCAAAAAGGTCTGGCTCGGGTCCAAAAAGGTCTGGCTCGGGTCCAAAAAGGGTAGCGAGGGTCTACCTGCTCCTAAAAAGGTCTGGTCCGGGTCAAAAAAAGGTAGGGAGGGTCGTCTACCTGCTCCTAAAAAGGTCTGGCTCGGGTCCAAAAAGGGTAGCGAGGGTCTACCTGCTCCTAAAAAGGTCTGGTCCGGGTCAAAAAAAGGTAGGGAGGGACGTCTACCTGCTCCTAAAAAGGTCTGGCTCGGGTCCAAAAAGGTCTGGCTCGGGTCCAAAAAGGGTAGCGAGGGTCTACCTGCTCCTAAAAAGGTCTGGTCCGGGTCAAAAAAAGGTAGGGAGGGTCGTCTACCTGCTCCTAAAAAGGTCTGGCTCGGGTCCAAAAAGGGTAGCGAGGGTCTACCTGCTCCTAAAAAGGTCTGGTCCGGGTCAAAAAAAGGTAGGGAGGGTCGTCTACCTGCTCCTAAAAAGGTCTGGCTCGGGTCCAAAAAGGTCTGGCTCGGGTCCAAAAAGGGTAGCGAGGGTCTACCTGCTCCTAAAAAGGTCTGGTCCGGGTCAAAAAAAAGGTAGGGAGGGTCGTCTACCTGCTCCTAAAAAGGTCTGGCTCGGGTCCAAAAAGGTCTGGCTCGGGTCCAAAAAGGTCTGGCTCGGGTCCAAAAAGGTCTGGCTCGGGTCCAAAAAGGGGAACGAGGGTCTACCTGCTCCTAAAAAGGTCTGGTGAGGGTAAAAAAAAGGTAGGGAGGGACGTCTACCTGCTCCTAAAAAGGTCTGGCTCGGGTCCAAAAAGGTCTGGCTCGGGTCCAAAAAGGTCTGGCTCGGGTCCAAAAAGGTCTGGCTCGGGTCCAAAAAGGTCTGGCTCGGGTCCAAAAAGGGTAGCGAGGGTCTACCTGCTCCTAAAAAGGTCTGGTCCGGGTCAAAAAAAGGTAGGGAGGGTCGTCTACCTGCTCCTAAAAAGGTCTGGCTCGGGTCCAAAAAGGGTAGCGAGGGTCTACCTGCTCCTAAAAAGGTCTGGTCCGGGTCAAAAAAAGGTAGGGAGGGTCGTCTACCTGCTCCTAAAAAGGTCTGGCTCGGGTCCAAAAAGGTCTGGCTCGGGTCCAAAAAGGTCTGGCTCGGGTCCAAAAAGGTCTGGCTCGGGTCCAAAAAGGGTAGCGAGGGTCTACCTGCTCCTAAAAAGGTCTGGTCCGGGTCAAAAAAAGGTAGGGAGGGTCGTCTACCTGCTCCTAAAAAGGTCTGGCTTGGGTCCAAAAAGGTCTGGCTCGGGTCCAAAAAGGTCTGGCTCGGGTCCAAAAAGGTCTGGCTCGGGTCCAAAAAGGGGAGCGAGGGTCTACCTGCTCCTAAAAAGGTCTGGTGAGGGTCAAAAAAAGGTAGGGAGGGACGTCTACCTGCTCCTAAAAAGGTCTGGCTCGGGTCCAAAAAGGTCTGGCTCGGGTCCAAAAAGGGTAGCGAGGGTCTACCTGCTCCTAAAAAGGTCTGGTCCGGTTCAAAAAAAGGTAGGGAGGGTCGTCTACCTGCTCCTAAAAAGGTCTGGCTCGGGTCCAAAAAGGGTAGCGAGGGTCTACCTGCTCCTAAAAAGGTCTGGTCCGGGTCAAAAAAAAGGTAGGGAGGGTCGTCTACCTGCTCCTAAAAAGGTCTGGCTCGGGTCCAAAAAGGTCTGGCTCGGGTCCAAAAAGGGTAGCGAGGGTCTACCTGCTCCTAAAAAGGTCTGGTCCGGGTCAAAAAAAGGTAGGGAGGGTCGTCTACCTGCTCCTAAAAAGGTCTGGCTCGGGTCCAAAAAGGTCTGGCTCGGGTCCAAAAAGGTCTGGCTCGGGTCCAAAAAGGTCTGGCTCGGGTCCAAAAAGGGGAACGAGGGTCTACCTGCTCCTAAAAAGGTCTGGTGAGGGTCAAAAAAAGGTAGGGAGGGACGTCTACCTGCTCCTAAAAAGGTCTGGCTCGGGTCCAAAAAGGTCTGGCTCGGGTCCAAAAAGGTCTGGCTCGGGTCCAAAAAGGTCTGGCTCGGGTCCAAAAAGGTCTGGCTCGGGTCCAAAAAGGGTAGCGAGGGTCTACCTGCTCCTAAAAAGGTCTGGTCCGGGTCAAAAAAAGGTAGGGAGGGTCGTCTACCTGCTCCTAAAAAGGTCTGGCTCGGGTCCAAAAAGGGTAGCGAGGGTCTACCTGCTCCTAAAAAGGTCTGGTCCGGGTCAAAAAAAGGTAGGGAGGGTCGTCTACCTGCTCCTAAAAAGGTCTGGCTCGGGTCCAAAAAGGTCTGGCTCGGGTCCAAAAAGGTCTGGCTCGGGTCCAAAAAGGTCTGGCTCGGGTCCAAAAAGGGTAGCGAGGGTCTACCTGCTCCTAAAAAGGTCTGGTCCGGGTCAAAAAAAGGTAGGGAGGGTCGTCTACCTGCTCCTAAAAAGGTCTGGCTTGGGTCCAAAAAGGTCTGGCTCGGGTCCAAAAAGGTCTGGCTCGGGTCCAAAAAGGTCTGGCTCGGGTCCAAAAAGGGGAGCGAGGGTCTACCTGCTCCTAAAAAGGTCTGGTGAGGGTCAAAAAAAGGTAGGGAGGGACGTCTACCTGCTCCTAAAAAGGTCTGGCTCGGGTCCAAAAAGGTCTGGCTCGGGTCCAAAAAGGGTAGCGAGGGTCTACCTGCTCCTAAAAAGGTCTGGTCCGGTTCAAAAAAAGGTAGGGAGGGTCGTCTACCTGCTCCTAAAAAGGTCTGGCTCGGGTCCAAAAAGGGTAGCGAGGGTCTACCTGCTCCTAAAAAGGTCTGGTCCGGGTCAAAAAAAGGTAGGGAGGGTCGTCTACCTGCTCCTAAAAAGGTCTGGCTCGGGTCCAAAAAGGTCTGGCTCGGGTCCAAAAAGGGTAGCGAGGGTCTACCTGCTCCTAAAAAGGTCTGGTCCGGGTCAAAAAAAGGTAGGGAGGGTCGTCTACCTGCTCCTAAAAAGGTCTGGCTCGGGTCCAAAAAGGTCTGGCTCGGGTCCAAAAAGGTCTGGCTCGGGTCCAAAAAGGTCTGGCTCGGGTCCAAAAAGGGGAACGAGGGTCTACCTGCTCCTAAAAAGGTCTGGTGAGGGTCAAAAAAAGGTAGGGAGGGACGTCTACCTGCTCCTAAAAAGGTCTGGCTCGGGTCCAAAAAGGTCTGGCTCGGGTCCAAAAAGGTCTGGCTCGGGTCCAAAAAGGTCTGGCTCGGGTCCAAAAAGGTCTGGCTCGGGTCCAAAAAGGGTAGCGAGGGTCTACCTGCTCCTAAAAAGGTCTGGTCCGGGTCAAAAAAAGGTAGGGAGGGTCGTCTACCTGCTCCTAAAAAGGTCTGGCTCGGGTCCAAAAAGGGTAGCGAGGGTCTACCTGCTCCTAAAAAGGTCTGGTCCGGGTCAAAAAAAGGTAGGGAGGGACGTCTACCTGCTCCTAAAAAGGTCTGGCTCGGGTCCAAAAAGGTCTGGCTCGGGTCCAAAAAGGGTAGCGAGGGTCTACCTGCTCCTAAAAAGGTCTGGTCCGGTTCAAAAAAAGGTAGGGAGGGTCGTCTACCTGCTCCTAAAAAGGTCTGGCTCGGGTCCAAAAAGGGTAGCGAGGGTCTACCTGCTCCTAAAAAGGTCTGGTCCGGGTCAAAAAAAGGTAGGGAGGGTCGTCTACCTGCTCCTAAAAAGGTCTGGCTCGGGTCCAAAAAGGTCTGGCTCGGGTCCAAAAAGGGTAGCGAGGGTCTACCTGCTCCTAAAAAGGTCTGGTCCGGGTCAAAAAAAGGTAGGGAGGGTCGTCTACCTGCTCCTAAAAAGGTCTGGCTCGGGTCCAAAAAGGTCTGGCTCGGGTCCAAAAAGGTCTGGCTCGGGTCCAAAAAGGTCTGGCTCGGGTCCAAAAAGGGGAACGAGGGTCTACCTGCTCCTAAAAAGGTCTGGTGAGGGTCAAAAAAAGGTAGGGAGGGACGTCTACCTGCTCCTAAAAAGGTCTGGCTCGGGTCCAAAAAGGTCTGGCTCGGGTCCAAAAAGGTCTGGCTCGGGTCCAAAAAGGTCTGGCTCGGGTCCAAAAAGGTCTGGCTCGGGTCCAAAAAGGGTAGCGAGGGTCTACCTGCTCCTAAAAAGGTCTGGTCCGGGTCAAAAAAAGGTAGGGAGGGTCGTCTACCTGCTCCTAAAAAGGTCTGGCTCGGGTCCAAAAAGGGTAGCGAGGGTCTACCTGCTCCTAAAAAGGTCTGGTCCGGGTCAAAAAAAGGTAGGGAGGGACGTCTACCTGCTCCTAAAAAGGTCTGGCTCGGGTCCAAAAAGGTCTGGCTCGGGTCCAAAAAGGGTAGCGAGGGTCTACCTGCTCCTAAAAAGGTCTGGTCCGGTTCAAAAAAAGGTAGGGAGGGTCGTCTACCTGCTCCTAAAAAGGTCTGGCTCGGGTCCAAAAAGGGTAGCGAGGGTCTACCTGCTCCTAAAAAGGTCTGGTCCGGGTCAAAAAAAGGTAGGGAGGGTCGTCTACCTGCTCCTAAAAAGGTCTGGCTCGGGTCCAAAAAGGTCTGGCTCGGGTCCAAAAAGGGTAGCGAGGGTCTACCTGCTCCTAAAAAGGTCTGGTCCGGGTCAAAAAAAGGTAGGGAGGGTCGTCTACCTGCTCCTAAAAAGGTCTGGCTCGGGTCCAAAAAGGTCTGGCTCGGGTCCAAAAAGGGTAGCGAGGGTCTACCTGCTCCTAAAAAGGTCTGATCCGGGTCAAAAAAAGGTAGGGAGGGTCGTCTACCTGCTCCTAAAAAGGTCTGGCTCGGGTCCAAAAAGGGTAGCGAGGGTCTACCTGCTCCTAAAAAGGTCTGGTCCGGGTCAAAAAAAGGTAGGGAGGGACGTCTACCTGCTCCTAAAAAGGTCTGGCTCGGGTCCAAAAAGGTCTGGCTCGGGTCCAAAAAGGGTAGCGAGGGTCTACCTGCTCCTAAAAAGGTCTGGTCCGGGTCAAAAAAAGGTAGGGAGGGTCGTCTACCTGCTCCTAAAAAGGTCTGGCTCGGGTCCAAAAAGGTCTGGCTCGGGTCCAAAAAGGTCTGGCTCGGGTCCAAAAAGGTCTGGCTCGGGTCCAAAAAGGGGAACGAGGGTCTACCTGCTCCTAAAAAGGTCTGGTGAGGGTCAAAAAAAGGTAGGGAGGGACGTCTACCTGCTCCTAAAAAGGTCTGGCTCGGGTCCAAAAAGGTCTGGCTCGGGTCCAAAAAGGTCTGGCTCGGGTCCAAAAAGGTCTGGCTCGGGTCCAAAAAGGTCTGGCTCGGGTCCAAAAAGGGTAGCGAGGGTCTACCTGCTCCTAAAAAGGTCTGGTCCGGGTCAAAAAAAGGTAGGGAGGGTCGTCTACCTGCTCCTAAAAAGGTCTGGCTCGGGTCCAAAAAGGTCTGGCTCGGGTCCAAAAAGGGTAGCGAGGGTCTACCTGCTCCTAAAAAGGTCTGGTCCGGGTCAAAAAAAGGTAGGGAGGGTCGTCTACCTGCTCCTAAAAAGGTCTGGCTCGGGTCCAAAAAGGTCTGGCTCGGGTCCAAAAAGGTCTGGCTCGGGTCCAAAAAGGTCTGGCTCGGGTCCAAAAAGGGTAGCGAGGGTCTACCTGCTCCTAAAAAGGTCTGGTCCGGGTCAAAAAAAGGTAGGGAGGGTCGTCTACCTGCTCCTAAAAAGGTCTGGCTCGGGTCCAAAAAGGTCTGGCTCGGGTCCAAAAAGGGTAGCGAGGGTCTACCTGCTCCTAAAAAGGTCTGGTCCGGGTCAAAAAAAGGTAGGGAGGGTCGTCTACCTGCTCCTAAAAAGGTCTGGCTCGGGTCCAAAAAGGTCTGGCTCGGGTCCAAAAAGGTCTGGCTCGGGTCCAAAAAGGGGAACGAGGGTCTACCTGCTCCTAAAAAGGTCTGGTGAGGGTCAAAAAAAGGTAGGGAGGGACGTCTACCTGCTCCTAAAAAGGTCTGGCTCGGGTCCAAAAAGGTCTGGCTCGGGTCCAAAAAGGTCTGGCTCGGGTCCAAAAAGGTCTGGCTCGGGTCCAAAAAGGTCTGGCTCGGGTCCAAAAAGGGTAGCGAGGGTCTACCTGCTCCTAAAAAGGTCTGGTCCGGGTCAAAAAAAGGTAGGGAGGGTCGTCTACCTGCTCCTAAAAAGGTCTGGCTCGGGTCCAAAAAGGGTAGCGAGGGTCTACCTGCTCCTAAAAAGGTCTGGTCCGGGTCAAAAAAAGGTAGGGAGGGACGTCTACCTGCTCCTAAAAAGGTCTGGCTCGGGTCCAAAAAGGTCTGGCTCGGGTCCAAAAAGGGTAGCGAGGGTCTACCTGCTCCTAAAAAGGTCTGGTCCGGTTCAAAAAAAGGTAGGGAGGGTCGTCTACCTGCTCCTAAAAAGGTCTGGCTCGGGTCCAAAAAGGGTAGCGAGGGTCTACCTGCTCCTAAAAAGGTCTGGTCCGGGTCAAAAAAAGGTAGGGAGGGTCGTCTACCTGCTCCTAAAAAGGTCTGGCTCGGGTCCAAAAAGGTCTGGCTCGGGTCCAAAAAGGGTAGCGAGGGTCTACCTGCTCCTAAAAAGGTCTGGTCCGGGTCAAAAAAAGGTAGGGAGGGTCGTCTACCTGCTCCTAAAAAGGTCTGGCTCGGGTCCAAAAAGGTCTGGCTCGGGTCCAAAAAGGTCTGGCTCGGGTCCAAAAAGGTCTGGCTCGGGTCCAAAAAGGGGAACGAGGGTCTACCTGCTCCTAAAAAGGTCTGGTGAGGGTAAAAAAAAGGTAGGGAGGGACGTCTACCTGCTCCTAAAAAGGTCTGGCTCGGGTCCAAAAAGGTCTGGCTCGGGTCCAAAAAGGTCTGGCTCGGGTCCAAAAAGGTCTGGCTCGGGTCCAAAAAGGTCTGGCTCGGGTCCAAAAAGGGTAGCGAGGGTCTACCTGCTCCTAAAAAGGTCTGGTCCGGGTCAAAAAAAGGTAGGGAGGGTCGTCTACCTGCTCCTAAAAAGGTCTGGCTCGGGTCCAAAAAGGGTAGCGAGGGTCTACCTGCTCCTAAAAAGGTCTGGTCCGGGTCAAAAAAAGGTAGGGAGGGTCGTCTACCTGCTCCTAAAAAGGTCTGGCTCGGGTCCAAAAAGGTCTGGCTCGGGTCCAAAAAGGTCTGGCTCGGGTCCAAAAAGGGTAGCGAGGGTCTACCTGCTCCTAAAAAGGTCTGGTCCGGGTCAAAAAAAGGTAGGGAGGGTCGTCTACCTGCTCCTAAAAAGGTCTGGCTTGGGTCCAAAAAGGTCTGGCTCGGGTCCAAAAAGGTCTGGCTCGGGTCCAAAAAGGTCTGGCTCGGGTCCAAAAAGGGGAGCGAGGGTCTACCTGCTCCTAAAAAGGTCTGGTGAGGGTCAAAAAAAGGTAGGGAGGGACGTCTACCTGCTCCTAAAAAGGTCTGGCTCGGGTCCAAAAAGGTCTGGCTCGGGTCCAAAAAGGGTAGCGAGGGTCTACCTGCTCCTAAAAAGGTCTGGTCCGGTTCAAAAAAAGGTAGGGAGGGTCGTCTACCTGCTCCTAAAAAGGTCTGGCTCGGGTCCAAAAAGGGTAGCGAGGGTCTACCTGCTCCTAAAAAGGTCTGGTCCGGGTCAAAAAAAAGGTAGGGAGGGTCGTCTACCTGCTCCTAAAAAGGTCTGGCTCGGGTCCAAAAAGGTCTGGCTCGGGTCCAAAAAGGGTAGCGAGGGTCTACCTGCTCCTAAAAAGGTCTGGTCCGGGTCAAAAAAAGGTAGGGAGGGTCGTCTACCTGCTCCTAAAAAGGTCTGGCTCGGGTCCAAAAAGGTCTGGCTCGGGTCCAAAAAGGTCTGGCTCGGGTCCAAAAAGGTCTGGCTCGGGTCCAAAAAGGGGAACGAGGGTCTACCTGCTCCTAAAAAGGTCTGGTGAGGGTCAAAAAAAGGTAGGGAGGGACGTCTACCTGCTCCTAAAAAGGTCTGGCTCGGGTCCAAAAAGGTCTGGCTCGGGTCCAAAAAGGTCTGGCTCGGGTCCAAAAAGGTCTGGCTCGGGTCCAAAAAGGTCTGGCTCGGGTCCAAAAAGGGTAGCGAGGGTCTACCTGCTCCTAAAAAGGTCTGGTCCGGGTCAAAAAAAGGTAGGGAGGGTCGTCTACCTGCTCCTAAAAAGGTCTGGCTCGGGTCCAAAAAGGGTAGCGAGGGTCTACCTGCTCCTAAAAAGGTCTGGTCCGGGTCAAAAAAAGGTAGGGAGGGTCGTCTACCTGCTCCTAAAAAGGTCTGGCTCGGGTCCAAAAAGGTCTGGCTCGGGTCCAAAAAGGTCTGGCTCGGGTCCAAAAAGGTCTGGCTCGGGTCCAAAAAGGGTAGCGAGGGTCTACCTGCTCCTAAAAAGGTCTGGTCCGGGTCAAAAAAAGGTAGGGAGGGTCGTCTACCTGCTCCTAAAAAGGTCTGGCTTGGGTCCAAAAAGGTCTGGCTCGGGTCCAAAAAGGTCTGGCTCGGGTCCAAAAAGGTCTGGCTCGGGTCCAAAAAGGGGAGCGAGGGTCTACCTGCTCCTAAAAAGGTCTGGTGAGGGTCAAAAAAAGGTAGGGAGGGACGTCTACCTGCTCCTAAAAAGGTCTGGCTCGGGTCCAAAAAGGTCTGGCTCGGGTCCAAAAAGGGTAGCGAGGGTCTACCTGCTCCTAAAAAGGTCTGGTCCGGTTCAAAAAAAGGTAGGGAGGGTCGTCTACCTGCTCCTAAAAAGGTCTGGCTCGGGTCCAAAAAGGGTAGCGAGGGTCTACCTGCTCCTAAAAAGGTCTGGTCCGGGTCAAAAAAAGGTAGGGAGGGTCGTCTACCTGCTCCTAAAAAGGTCTGGCTCGGGTCCAAAAAGGTCTGGCTCGGGTCCAAAAAGGGTAGCGAGGGTCTACCTGCTCCTAAAAAGGTCTGGTCCGGGTCAAAAAAAGGTAGGGAGGGTCGTCTACCTGCTCCTAAAAAGGTCTGGCTCGGGTCCAAAAAGGTCTGGCTCGGGTCCAAAAAGGTCTGGCTCGGGTCCAAAAAGGTCTGGCTCGGGTCCAAAAAGGGGAACGAGGGTCTACCTGCTCCTAAAAAGGTCTGGTGAGGGTCAAAAAAAGGTAGGGAGGGACGTCTACCTGCTCCTAAAAAGGTCTGGCTCGGGTCCAAAAAGGTCTGGCTCGGGTCCAAAAAGGTCTGGCTCGGGTCCAAAAAGGTCTGGCTCGGGTCCAAAAAGGTCTGGCTCGGGTCCAAAAAGGGTAGCGAGGGTCTACCTGCTCCTAAAAAGGTCTGGTCCGGGTCAAAAAAAGGTAGGGAGGGACGTCTACCTGCTCCTAAAAAGGTCTGGCTCGGGTCCAAAAAGGTCTGGCTCGGGTCCAAAAAGGGTAGCGAGGGTCTACCTGCTCCTAAAAAGGTCTGGCTCGGGTCCAAAAAGGTCTGGCTCGGGTCCAAAAAGGTCTGGCTCGGGTCCAAAAAGGTCTGGCTCGGGTCCAAAAAGGGGAACGAGGGTCTACCTGCTCCTAAAAAGGTCTGGTGAGGGTCAAAAAAAGGTAGGGAGGGACGTCTACCTGCTCCTAAAAAGGTCTGGCTCGGGTCCAAAAAGGTCTGGCTCGGGTCCAAAAAGGTCTGGCTCGGGTCCAAAAAGGTCTGGCTCGGGTCCAAAAAGGTCTGGCTCGGGTCCAAAAAGGGTAGCGAGGGTCTACCTGCTCCTAAAAAGGTCTGGTCCGGGTCAAAAAAAGGTAGGGAGGGTCGTCTACCTGCTCCTAAAAAGGTCTGGCTCGGGTCCAAAAAGGGTAGCGAGGGTCTACCTGCTCCTAAAAAGGTCTGGTCCGGGTCAAAAAAAGGTAGGGAGGGACGTCTACCTGCTCCTAAAAAGGTCTGGCTCGGGTCCAAAAAGGTCTGGCTCGGGTCCAAAAAGGGTAGCGAGGGTCTACCTGCTCCTAAAAAGGTCTGGTCCGGTTCAAAAAAAGGTAGGGAGGGTCGTCTACCTGCTCCTAAAAAGGTCTGGCTCGGGTCCAAAAAGGGTAGCGAGGGTCTACCTGCTCCTAAAAAGGTCTGGTCCGGGTCAAAAAAAGGTAGGGAGGGTCGTCTACCTGCTCCTAAAAAGGTCTGGCTCGGGTCCAAAAAGGTCTGGCTCGGGTCCAAAAAGGGTAGCGAGGGTCTACCTGCTCCTAAAAAGGTCTGGTCCGGGTCAAAAAAAGGTAGGGAGGGTCGTCTACCTGCTCCTAAAAAGGTCTGGCTCGGGTCCAAAAAGGTCTGGCTCGGGTCCAAAAAGGTCTGGCTCGGGTCCAAAAAGGTCTGGCTCGGGTCCAAAAAGGGGAACGAGGGTCTACCTGCTCCTAAAAAGGTCTGGTGAGGGTCAAAAAAAGGTAGGGAGGGACGTCTACCTGCTCCTAAAAAGGTCTGGCTCGGGTCCAAAAAGGTCTGGCTCGGGTCCAAAAAGGTCTGGCTCGGGTCCAAAAAGGTCTGGCTCGGGTCCAAAAAGGTCTGGCTCGGGTCCAAAAAGGGGAGCGAGGGTCTACCTGCTCCTAAAAAGGTCTGGTGAGGGTCAAAAAAAGGTAGGGAGGGACATCTACCTGCTCCTAAAAAGGTCTGGCTCGGGTCCAAAAAGGTCTGGCTCGGGTCCAAAAAGGGTAGCGAGGGTCTACCTGCTCCTAAAAAGGTCTGGTCCGGTTCAAAAAAAGGTAGGGAGGGTCGTCTACCTGCTCCTAAAAAGGTCTGGCTCGGGTCCAAAAAGGGTAGCGAGGGTCTACCTGCTCCTAAAAAGGTCTGGTCCGGGTCAAAAAAAGGTAGGGAGGGTCGTCTACCTGCTCCTAAAAAGGTCTGGCTCGGGTCCAAAAAGGGTAGCGAGGGTCTACCTGCTCCTAAAAAGGTCTGGTCCGGGTCAAAAAAAGGTAGGGAGGGTCGTCTACCTGCTCCTAAAAAGGTCTGGCTCGGGTCCAAAAAGGGTAGCGAGGGTCTACCTGCTCCTAAAAAGGTCTGGTCCGGGTCAAAAAAAGGTAGGGAGGGACGTCTACCTGCTCCTAAAAAGGTCTGGCTCGGGTCCAAAAAGGTCTGGCTCGGGTCCAAAAAGGGTAGCGAGGGTCTACCTGCTCCTAAAAAGGTCTGGTCCGGGTCAAAAAAAGGTAGGGAGGGTCGTCTACCTGCTCCTAAAAAGGTCTGGCTCGGGTCCAAAAAGGTCTGGCTCGGGTCCAAAAAGGTCTGGCTCGGGTCCAAAAAGGTCTGGCTCGGGTCCAAAAAGGGGAACGAGGGTCTACCTGCTCCTAAAAAGGTCTGGTGAGGGTCAAAAAAAGGTAGGGAGGGACGTCTACCTGCTCCTAAAAAGGTCTGGCTCGGGTCCAAAAAGGTCTGGCTCGGGTCCAAAAAGGTCTGGCTCGGGTCCAAAAAGGTCTGGCTCGGGTCCAAAAAGGTCTGGCTCGGGTCCAAAAAGGTCTGGCTCGGGTCCAAAAAGGGTAGCGAGGGTCTACCTGCTCCTAAAAAGGTCTGGTCCGGGTCAAAAAAAGGTAGGGAGGGTCGTCTACCTGCTCCTAAAAAGGTCTGGCTCGGGTCCAAAAAGGTCTGGCTCGGGTCCAAAAAGGGTAGCGAGGGTCTACCTGCTCCTAAAAAGGTCTGGTCCGGGTCAAAAAAAGGTAGGGAGGGTCGTCTACCTGCTCCTAAAAAGGTCTGGCTCGGGTCCAAAAAGGTCTGGCTCGGGTCCAAAAAGGTCTGGCTCGGGTCCAAAAAGGTCTGGCTCGGGTCCAAAAAGGGGAACGAGGGTCTACCTGCTCCTAAAAAGGTCTGGTGAGGGTCAAAAAAAGGTAGGGAGGGACGTCTACCTGCTCCTAAAAAGGTCTGGCTCGGGTCCAAAAAGGTCTGGCTCGGGTCCAAAAAGGTCTGGCTCGGGTCCAAAAAGGTCTGGCTCGGGTCCAAAAAGGTCTGGCTCGGGTCCAAAAAGGGTAGCGAGGGTCTACCTGCTCCTAAAAAGGTCTGGTCCGGGTCAAAAAAAGGTAGGGAGGGTCGTCTACCTGCTCCTAAAAAGGTCTGGCTCGGGTCCAAAAAGGGTAGCGAGGGTCTACCTGCTCCTAAAAAGGTCTGGTCCGGGTCAAAAAAAGGTAGGGAGGGTCGTCTACCTGCTCCTAAAAAGGTCTGGCTCGGGTCCAAAAAGGTCTGGCTCGGGTCCAAAAAGGTCTGGCTCGGGTCCAAAAAGGTCTGGCTCGGGTCCAAAAAGGGTAGCGAGGGTCTACCTGCTCCTAAAAAGGTCTGGTCCGGGTCAAAAAAAGGTAGGGAGGGTCGTCTACCTGCTCCTAAAAAGGTCTGGCTTGGGTCCAAAAAGGTCTGGCTCGGGTCCAAAAAGGTCTGGCTCGGGTCCAAAAAGGTCTGGCTCGGGTCCAAAAAGGGGAGCGAGGGTCTACCTGCTCCTAAAAAGGTCTGGTGAGGGTCAAAAAAAGGTAGGGAGGGACGTCTACCTGCTCCTAAAAAGGTCTGGCTCGGGTCCAAAAAGGTCTGGCTCGGGTCCAAAAAGGGTAGCGAGGGTCTACCTGCTCCTAAAAAGGTCTGGTCCGGTTCAAAAAAAGGTAGGGAGGGTCGTCTACCTGCTCCTAAAAAGGTCTGGCTCGGGTCCAAAAAGGGTAGCGAGGGTCTACCTGCTCCTAAAAAGGTCTGGTCCGGGTCAAAAAAAGGTAGGGAGGGTCGTCTACCTGCTCCTAAAAAGGTCTGGCTCGGGTCCAAAAAGGTCTGGCTCGGGTCCAAAAAGGGTAGCGAGGGTCTACCTGCTCCTAAAAAGGTCTGGTCCGGGTCAAAAAAAGGTAGGGAGGGTCGTCTACCTGCTCCTAAAAAGGTCTGGCTCGGGTCCAAAAAGGTCTGGCTCGGGTCCAAAAAGGTCTGGCTCGGGTCCAAAAAGGTCTGGCTCGGGTCCAAAAAGGGGAACGAGGGTCTACCTGCTCCTAAAAAGGTCTGGTGAGGGTCAAAAAAAGGTAGGGAGGGACGTCTACCTGCTCCTAAAAAGGTCTGGCTCGGGTCCAAAAAGGTCTGGCTCGGGTCCAAAAAGGTCTGGCTCGGGTCCAAAAAGGTCTGGCTCGGGTCCAAAAAGGTCTGGCTCGGGTCCAAAAAGGTCTGGCTCGGGTCCAAAAAGGTCTGGCTCGGGTCCAAAAAGGTCTGGCTCGGGTCCAAAAAGGTCTGGCTCGGGTCCAAAAAGGTCTGGCTCGGGTC
This sequence comes from Nomophila noctuella, assembly GCA_958496325.1. NCBI lineage: Eukaryota > Metazoa > Arthropoda > Insecta > Lepidoptera > Crambidae > Nomophila > Nomophila noctuella. The sequence continues at coordinate 11,807,701 of OY292503.1, read as the reverse complement.
CAAAAAGGTCTGGCTCGGGTCCAAAAAGGTCTGGCTCGGGTCCAAAAAGGTCTGGCTCGGGTCCAAAAAGGGTAGCGAGGGTCTACCTGCTCCTAAAAAGGTCTGGTCCGGGTCAAAAAAAGGTAGGGAGGGTCGTCTACCTGCTCCTAAAAAGGTCTGGCTCGGGTCCAAAAAGGTCTGGCTCGGGTCCAAAAAGGGTAGCGAGGGTCTACCTGCTCCTAAAAAGGTCTGGTCCGGGTCAAAAAAAGGTAGGGAGGGTCGTCTACCTGCTCCTAAAAAGGTCTGGCTCGGGTCCAAAAAGGTCTGGCTCGGGTCCAAAAAGGTCTGGCTCGGGTCCAAAAAGGTCTGGCTCGGGTCCAAAAAGGGGAACGAGGGTCTACCTGCTCCTAAAAAGGTCTGGTGAGGGTCAAAAAAAGGTAGGGAGGGACGTCTACCTGCTCCTAAAAAGGTCTGGCTCGGGTCCAAAAAGGTCTGGCTCGGGTCCAAAAAGGTCTGGCTCGGGTCCAAAAAGGTCTGGCTCGGGTCCAAAAAGGTCTGGCTCGGGTCCAAAAAGGGTAGCGAGGGTCTACCTGCTCCTAAAAAGGTCTGGTCCGGGTCAAAAAAAGGTAGGGAGGGTCGTCTACCTGCTCCTAAAAAGGTCTGGCTCGGGTCCAAAAAGGGTAGCGAGGGTCTACCTGCTCCTAAAAAGGTCTGGTCCGGGTCAAAAAAAGGTAGGGAGGGTCGTCTACCTGCTCCTAAAAAGGTCTGGCTCGGGTCCAAAAAGGTCTGGCTCGGGTCCAAAAAGGTCTGGCTCGGGTCCAAAAAGGTCTGGCTCGGGTCCAAAAAGGTCTGGCTCGGGTCCAAAAAGGGTAGCGAGGGTCTACCTGCTCCTAAAAAGGTCTGGTCCGGGTCAAAAAAAGGTAGGGAGGGTCGTCTACCTGCTCCTAAAAAGGTCTGGCTTGGGTCCAAAAAGGTCTGGCTCGGGTCCAAAAAGGTCTGGCTCGGGTCCAAAAAGGTCTGGCTCGGGTCCAAAAAGGGGAGCGAGGGTCTACCTGCTCCTAAAAAGGTCTGGTGAGGGTCAAAAAAAGGTAGGGAGGGACGTCTACCTGCTCCTAAAAAGGTCTGGCTCGGGTCCAAAAAGGTCTGGCTCGGGTCCAAAAAGGGTAGCGAGGGTCTACCTGCTCCTAAAAAGGTCTGGTCCGGTTCAAAAAAAGGTAGGGAGGGTCGTCTACCTGCTCCTAAAAAGGTCTGGCTCGGGTCCAAAAAGGGTAGCGAGGGTCTACCTGCTCCTAAAAAGGTCTGGTCCGGGTCAAAAAAAGGTAGGGAGGGTCGTCTACCTGCTCCTAAAAAGGTCTGGCTCGGGTCCAAAAAGGTCTGGCTCGGGTCCAAAAAGGGTAGCGAGGGTCTACCTGCTCCTAAAAAGGTCTGGTCCGGGTCAAAAAAAGGTAGGGAGGGTCGTCTACCTGCTCCTAAAAAGGTCTGGCTCGGGTCCAAAAAGGTCTGGCTCGGGTCCAAAAAGGTCTGGCTCGGGTCCAAAAAGGTCTGGCTCGGGTCCAAAAAGGGGAACGAGGGTCTACCTGCTCCTAAAAAGGTCTGGTGAGGGTCAAAAAAAGGTAGGGAGGGACGTCTACCTGCTCCTAAAAAGGTCTGGCTCGGGTCCAAAAAGGTCTGGCTCGGGTCCAAAAAGGTCTGGCTCGGGTCCAAAAAGGTCTGGCTCGGGTCCAAAAAGGTCTGGCTCGGGTCCAAAAAGGGTAGCGAGGGTCTACCTGCTCCTAAAAAGGTCTGGTCCGGGTCAAAAAAAGGTAGGGAGGGTCGTCTACCTGCTCCTAAAAAGGTCTGGCTCGGGTCCAAAAAGGGTAGCGAGGGTCTACCTGCTCCTAAAAAGGTCTGGTCCGGGTCAAAAAAAGGTAGGGAGGGTCGTCTACCTGCTCCTAAAAAGGTCTGGCTCGGGTCCAAAAAGGTCTGGCTCGGGTCCAAAAAGGTCTGGCTCGGGTCCAAAAAGGTCTGGCTCGGGTCCAAAAAGGGTAGCGAGGGTCTACCTGCTCCTAAAAAGGTCTGGTCCGGGTCAAAAAAAGGTAGGGAGGGTCGTCTACCTGCTCCTAAAAAGGTCTGGCTTGGGTCCAAAAAGGTCTGGCTCGGGTCCAAAAAGGTCTGGCTCGGGTCCAAAAAGGTCTGGCTCGGGTCCAAAAAGGGGAGCGAGGGTCTACCTGCTCCTAAAAAGGTCTGGTGAGGGTCAAAAAAGGTAGGGAGGGACGTCTACCTGCTCCTAAAAAGGTCAGGCTCGGGTCCAAAAAGGTCTGGCTCGGGTCCAAAAAGGGTAGCGAGGGTCTACCTGCTCCTAAAAAGGTCTGGTCCGGTTCAAAAAAAGGTAGGGAGGGTCGTCTACCTGCTCCTAAAAAGGTCTGGCTCGGGTCCAAAAAGGGTAGCGAGGGTCTACCTGCTCCTAAAAAGGTCTGGTCCGGGTCAAAAAAAGGTAGGGAGGGTCGTCTACCTGCTCCTAAAAAGGTCTGGCTCGGGTCCAAAAAGGTCTGGCTCGGGTCCAAAAAGGGTAGCGAGGGTCTACCTGCTCCTAAAAAGGTCTGGTCCGGGTCAAAAAAAGGTAGGGAGGGTCGTCTACCTGCTCCTAAAAAGGTCTGGCTCGGGTCCAAAAAGGTCTGGCTCGGGTCCAAAAAGGTCTGGCTCGGGTCCAAAAAGGTCTGGCTCGGGTCCAAAAAGGGGAACGAGGGTCTACCTGCTCCTAAAAAGGTCTGGTGAGGGTCAAAAAAAGGTAGGGAGGGACGTCTACCTGCTCCTAAAAAGGTCTGGCTCGGGTCCAAAAAGGTCTGGCTCGGGTCCAAAAAGGTCTGGCTCGGGTCCAAAAAGGTCTGGCTCGGGTCCAAAAAGGTCTGGCTCGGGTCCAAAAAGGGTAGCGAGGGTCTACCTGCTCCTAAAAAGGTCTGGTCCGGGTCAAAAAAAGGTAGGGAGGGTCGTCTACCTGCTCCTAAAAAGGTCTGGCTCGGGTCCAAAAAGGTCTGGCTCGGGTCCAAAAAGGTCTGGCTCGGGTCCAAAAAGGTCTGGCTCGGGTCCAAAAAGGTCTGGCTCGGGTCCAAAAAGGGTAGCGAGGGTCTACCTGCTCCTAAAAAGGTCTGGTCCGGGTCAAAAAAAGGTAGGGAGGGTCGTCTACCTGCTCCTAAAAAGGTCTGGCTCGGGTCCAAAAAGGGTAGCGAGGGTCTACCTGCTCCTAAAAAGGTCTGGTCCGGGTCAAAAAAAGGTAGGGAGGGTCGTCTACCTGCTCCTAAAAAGGTCTGGCTCGGGTCCAAAAAGGTCTGGCTCGGGTCCAAAAAGGTCTGGCTCGGGTCCAAAAAGGTCTGGCTCGGGTCCAAAAAGGGTAGCGAGGGTCTACCTGCTCCTAAAAAGGTCTGGTCCGGGTCAAAAAAAGGTAGGGAGGGTCGTCTACCTGCTCCTAAAAAGGTCTGGCTTGGGTCCAAAAAGGTCTGGCTCGGGTCCAAAAAGGTCTGGCTCGGGTCCAAAAAGGTCTGGCTCGGGTCCAAAAAGGGGAGCGAGGGTCTACCTGCTCCTAAAAAGGTCTGGTGAGGGTCAAAAAAAGGTAGGGAGGGACGTCTACCTGCTCCTAAAAAGGTCTGGCTCGGGTCCAAAAAGGTCTGGCTCGGGTCCAAAAAGGGTAGCGAGGGTCTACCTGCTCCTAAAAAGGTCTGGTCCGGTTCAAAAAAAGGTAGGGAGGGTCGTCTACCTGCTCCTAAAAAGGTCTGGCTCGGGTCCAAAAAGGGTAGCGAGGGTCTACCTGCTCCTAAAAAGGTCTGGTCCGGGTCAAAAAAAGGTAGGGAGGGTCGTCTACCTGCTCCTAAAAAGGTCTGGCTCGGGTCCAAAAAGGTCTGGCTCGGGTCCAAAAAGGGTAGCGAGGGTCTACCTGCTCCTAAAAAGGTCTGGTCCGGGTCAAAAAAAGGTAGGGAGGGTCGTCTACCTGCTCCTAAAAAGGTCTGGCTCGGGTCCAAAAAGGTCTGGCTCGGGTCCAAAAAGGTCTGGCTCGGGTCCAAAAAGGTCTGGCTCGGGTCCAAAAAGGGGAACGAGGGTCTACCTGCTCCTAAAAAGGTCTGGTGAGGGTCAAAAAAAGGTAGGGAGGGACGTCTACCTGCTCCTAAAAAGGTCTGGCTCGGGTCCAAAAAGGTCTGGCTCGGGTCCAAAAAGGTCTGGCTCGGGTCCAAAAAGGTCTGGCTCGGGTCCAAAAAGGTCTGGCTCGGGTCCAAAAAGGTCTGGCTCGGGTCCAAAAAGGTCTGGCTCGGGTCCAAAAAGGTCTGGCTCGGGTCCAAAAAGGTCTGGCTCGGGTCCAAAAAGGTCTGGCTCGGGTCCAAAAAGGTCTGGCTCGGGTCCAAAAAGGTCTGGCTCGGGTCCAAAAAGGTCTGGCTCGGGTCCAAAAAGGGTAGCGAGGGTCTACCTGCTCCTAAAAAGGTCTGGTCCGGGTCAAAAAAAGGTAGGGAGGGTCGTCTACCTGCTCCTAAAAAGGTCTGGCTCGGGTCCAAAAAGGTCTGGCTCGGGTCCAAAAAGGGTAGCGAGGGTCTACCTGCTCCTAAAAAGGTCTGGTCCGGGTCAAAAAAAGGTAGGGAGGGTCGTCTACCTGCTCCTAAAAAGGTCTGGCTCGGGTCCAAAAAGGTCTGGCTCGGGTCCAAAAAGGTCTGGCTCGGGTCCAAAAAGGTCTGGCTCGGGTCCAAAAAGGGGAACGAGGGTCTACCTGCTCCTAAAAAGGTCTGGTGAGGGTCAAAAAAAGGTAGGGAGGGACGTCTACCTGCTCCTAAAAAGGTCTGGCTCGGGTCCAAAAAGGTCTGGCTCGGGTCCAAAAAGGTCTGGCTCGGGTCCAAAAAGGTCTGGCTCGGGTCCAAAAAGGTCTGGCTCGGGTCCAAAAAGGGTAGCGAGGGTCTACCTGCTCCTAAAAAGGTCTGGTCCGGGTCAAAAAAAGGTAGGGAGGGTCGTCTACCTGCTCCTAAAAAGGTCTGGCTCGGGTCCAAAAAGGGTAGCGAGGGTCTACCTGCTCCTAAAAAGGTCTGGTCCGGGTCAAAAAAAGGTAGGGAGGGTCGTCTACCTGCTCCTAAAAAGGTCTGGCTCGGGTCCAAAAAGGTCTGGCTCGGGTCCAAAAAGGTCTGGCTCGGGTCCAAAAAGGTCTGGCTCGGGTCCAAAAAGGTCTGGCTCGGGTCCAAAAAGGGTAGCGAGGGTCTACCTGCTCCTAAAAAGGTCTGGTCCGGGTCAAAAAAAGGTAGGGAGGGTCGTCTACCTGCTCCTAAAAAGGTCTGGCTTGGGTCCAAAAAGGTCTGGCTCGGGTCCAAAAAGGTCTGGCTCGGGTCCAAAAAGGTCTGGCTCGGGTCCAAAAAGGGGAGCGAGGGTCTACCTGCTCCTAAAAAGGTCTGGTGAGGGTCAAAAAAAGGTAGGGAGGGACGTCTACCTGCTCCTAAAAAGGTCTGGCTCGGGTCCAAAAAGGTCTGGCTCGGGTCCAAAAAGGGTAGCGAGGGTCTACCTGCTCCTAAAAAGGTCTGGTCCGGTTCAAAAAAAGGTAGGGAGGGTCGTCTACCTGCTCCTAAAAAGGTCTGGCTCGGGTCCAAAAAGGGTAGCGAGGGTCTACCTGCTCCTAAAAAGGTCTGGTCCGGGTCAAAAAAAGGTAGGGAGGGTCGTCTACCTGCTCCTAAAAAGGTCTGGCTCGGGTCCAAAAAGGTCTGGCTCGGGTCCAAAAAGGGTAGCGAGGGTCTACCTGCTCCTAAAAAGGTCTGGTCCGGGTCAAAAAAAGGTAGGGAGGGTCGTCTACCTGCTCCTAAAAAGGTCTGGCTCGGGTCCAAAAAGGTCTGGCTCGGGTCCAAAAAGGTCTGGCTCGGGTCCAAAAAGGTCTGGCTCGGGTCCAAAAAGGGGAACGAGGGTCTACCTGCTCCTAAAAAGGTCTGGTGAGGGTCAAAAAAAGGTAGGGAGGGACGTCTACCTGCTCCTAAAAAGGTCTGGCTCGGGTCCAAAAAGGTCTGGCTCGGGTCCAAAAAGGTCTGGCTCGGGTCCAAAAAGGTCTGGCTCGGGTCCAAAAAGGTCTGGCTCGGGTCCAAAAAGGGTAGCGAGGGTCTACCTGCTCCTAAAAAGGTCTGGTCCGGGTCAAAAAAAGGTAGGGAGGGTCGTCTACCTGCTCCTAAAAAGGTCTGGCTCGGGTCCAAAAAGGGTAGCGAGGGTCTACCTGCTCCTAAAAAGGTCTGGTCCGGGTCAAAAAAAGGTAGGGAGGGTCGTCTACCTGCTCCTAAAAAGGTCTGGCTCGGGTCCAAAAAGGTCTGGCTCGGGTCCAAAAAGGTCTGGCTCGGGTCCAAAAAGGTCTGGCTCGGGTCCAAAAAGGGTAGCGAGGGTCTACCTGCTCCTAAAAAGGTCTGGTCCGGGTCAAAAAAAGGTAGGGAGGGTCGTCTACCTGCTCCTAAAAAGGTCTGGCTTGGGTCCAAAAAGGTCTGGCTCGGGTCCAAAAAGGTCTGGCTCGGGTCCAAAAAGGTCTGGCTCGGGTCCAAAAAGGGGAGCGAGGGTCTACCTGCTCCTAAAAAGGTCTGGTGAGGGTCAAAAAAGGTAGGGAGGGACGTCTACCTGCTCCTAAAAAGGTCTGGCTCGGGTCCAAAAAGGTCTGGCTCGGGTCCAAAAAGGGTAGCGAGGGTCTACCTGCTCCTAAAAAGGTCTGGTCCGGTTCAAAAAAAGGTAGGGAGGGTCGTCTACCTGCTCCTAAAAAGGTCTGGCTCGGGTCCAAAAAGGGTAGCGAGGGTCTACCTGCTCCTAAAAAGGTCTGGTCCGGGTCAAAAAAAGGTAGGGAGGGTCGTCTACCTGCTCCTAAAAAGGTCTGGCTCGGGTCCAAAAAGGTCTGGCTCGGGTCCAAAAAGGGTAGCGAGGGTCTACCTGCTCCTAAAAAGGTCTGGTCCGGGTCAAAAAAAGGTAGGGAGGGTCGTCTACCTGCTCCTAAAAAGGTCTGGCTCGGGTCCAAAAAGGTCTGGCTCGGGTCCAAAAAGGTCTGGCTCGGGTCCAAAAAGGTCTGGCTCGGGTCCAAAAAGGGGAACGAGGGTCTACCTGCTCCTAAAAAGGTCTGGTGAGGGTCAAAAAAAGGTAGGGAGGGACGTCTACCTGCTCCTAAAAAGGTCTGGCTCGGGTCCAAAAAGGTCTGGCTCGGGTCCAAAAAGGTCTGGCTCGGGTCCAAAAAGGTCTGGCTCGGGTCCAAAAAGGTCTGGCTCGGGTCCAAAAAGGGTAGCGAGGGTCTACCTGCTCCTAAAAAGGTCTGGTCCGGGTCAAAAAAAGGTAGGGAGGGTCGTCTACCTGCTCCTAAAAAGGTCTGGCTCGGGTCCAAAAAGGTCTGGCTCGGGTCCAAAAAGGGTAGCGAGGGTCTACCTGCTCCTAAAAAGGTCTGGTCCGGGTCAAAAAAAGGTAGGGAGGGTCGTCTACCTGCTCCTAAAAAGGTCTGGCTCGGGTCCAAAAAGGTCTGGCTCGGGTCCAAAAAGGTCTGGCTCGGGTCCAAAAAGGTCTGGCTCGGGTCCAAAAAGGGGAACGAGGGTCTACCTGCTCCTAAAAAGGTCTGGTGAGGGTCAAAAAAAGGTAGGGAGGGACGTCTACCTGCTCCTAAAAAGGTCACGCTCCGGCGCTCGTCGAGGACGGACGTGTCGCCGCGTACGCTCCGTGTGCCGTAGTGTGTTTAGTGCGGGACCGCGTGGAATTTTTCCATTGTTTCCGTGTTTTCCCTGTGTTTTCTTTGCGTTTTTCGCCAATTTTCTGCTGATCTGCTATAGCTACTTGTAGTTATAGCATCGTATCGCGTGGTTGGCGAATTCCTGCGAATTAGACGCTTTTGTGATATACTTTGTGGCAGTTGCGGTGTGGCTCCGAGGAGTCAAATCGCCTGAAAACTGTGGATTTTTGTGAAGTGCGACCAGACGCGTAGTGTTTCAGTGCTGTGTGCGTGTAGTGCGAGCTGATCCCGGGGGAATTCGTGCTGAAAAGCCCGAATTTGTGCGGTTATTGCGACCACGCGGTCGCATAACCTCACTTTCCCCGCGTGTCGGCACGTGCTCCGGAGTGCGGTGACAGCGGCTGTCAGCCGACGGTGCTGCCCTCTGCGCTCCGTGCTTGCGGCGCTGGAACAGGACGGTTTGAGCCGGAGTTCAGGTAACGGGCCGACCATCTTGGCCAGCCCGGTTTCCTTTATTTCTTGGACTCACTAGTGTGTAGTGTGCACGTGGTGTTGTGTGTGATAGGTGGCGCTGTCAGTTTGACATCTGTCATCTATCACATTACAAGTGACAGTTGACGTCTGACAGTGACGTTGTGACAGTGACACTGACGTGAACGTTGACGTCTGTCAAATTGATTTTGGCAGATTGTTGGTGTTCACGAAGACAGTTAGTTTAGTTTTTGGTCATAGTTTTTAGTTAAATCTTGGATTTATTTTCGTTTTATTTTTATTTTTACTTTGTTTTATATTGTTTTATTATTTTGTTGCGAATGTTCGCAAACCTCGAATAATGAGTGACCGTAACGAGGAGTTGGGTGCGTTCGCCCCGCGAACGAGCCTGGCCCACAGTCCACCCCGGACGCCGACCCAGGACCTTCTGGGACCGCTTCCCTCCGCAGGGGAGAAGCGTGCCCTGGGTTCGCCCGAGGACCTGCCCCCGCAGCGTCCGTGTATCCAGCCGCGCAGGACCACGTCCGCGCGAGGATCCGCGCCCCCAGTGGGGGGCATCTTGACATCGGCTCCAATGGAACCACCAGCACCGACCGCACCAGCAGCCGCAGCCAGGACCCCGCCTAGGACCGCCTACACTCCGGCTGAAGTTCAGTCGAGCAATTGGCTGACCACGGCCAGCATGGGAGAACTATTTGAAAGGATGGACACGATACTGAAAAAGTCTGTAGCAATAGTGAGCGGCCCGGGCAGCAAATTAAATAAAGGGGACGTGGCGATGATCAGCGCCATCGCGCAGGAGGCCCTCGCCATCCATGGCACTACGGGATTTAGGGCGGTCGACGAGTCCACCAGGAGCCGCATCTTGGAGGAGCAGTTGTCGCGAAAGGACGCCGAGATCGCCGAGCTCCGCCGCCAACTAGACGTCGCCAACGCCAGGGAGGATCGCCATCAGGAACCGAGGACCGAAGCGCCGAGCTACGCCTCGGTGATCAGGAGTCGCCAGGCCACGATCCCCATTCCGCCCCCAGCCGGTCCCATCATTGCGGTTTACCCTGCAGAGGGGAACACGGAGCTCAAGACAGCGGAGGAGACGAAGGCAGCACTGAAGAAGGCCATCGACCCGTGCACCGCCAAGGTGCAAGTGCGCCAGGTGCGCAAGGTGGGGAACGCCGGCGTCGTGGTGCAGACGGCAAACGAGGACAGCGCACGCAGGATCCGGGCAGCAGTACCAGCGACTCTTCGGGTCACCGAGCCACGCGCGCGCCTGCCGCGAGTTGTGGTGCACGGAGTGCAGGGGCCCATCAGGGAGGAGGGTTTGTTCATGGAAGAAATCCATGAACAGAACTTCGAGGACGACGCGGATTGGCCCCTGGCCAAATTTAAGAAGGAGCTGAAGGTGGCCTTCAAGAGGTCAAGACAGGGCAGCCAACAGATTTCGGTGGTCATGGAGTGCTCGCCGAAGATGAGGGCCGCCATGCTGAAGAGGGAGACGCTCTACCACGGTTGGAACCTCTGCAGGGTCGAGGACTTTATAAGTGTTACGTGCTGCTCGAAGTGCCAGCTCTACGGACACCCAGAAAGGTACTGCAAGAGTAAGGAGGCCTACTGCGGACGCTGCTGCAGCACCAGCCACCGGACAGCGGACTGCACGGCGACAACGAAGAGCTGCGCGACGTGCTCGCGCTTCAAGAAGACCGACGCCGCCACCCACGCTACTGCCTCGCGCGATTGCCCCGCAAGGGCCTACGCAGAAGGCAGGATGGTTGCCGCCACCCAGTACATTCACTGTTGATGCACTGAAGGTGGGGCAACTCAACCTCGCGGGGGCGGCGCTCGCCACCGAGGAGCTGCCGGCGCTGGCCCGTGGATTGGGACTCGATATTGTTCTGGTTCAGGAACAGTATTCGATGTCCCACCTCATCGTCCAGTCCGGCCCCTCGGCGCAGGCGGGCGCCTTCATCGTGAGGAGCGACCTGGCGGTGGCCGTACTACAAGACCTCAGCGGGGACTTCTGCCTGGTGCTGCACGTGCCCGCGTACGACGTCTACCTAGTGTCGGCGTATTTTAAATACTCCGACAACATCGACCCGCACGTTGAGCAGATGGAACGGATCTTGGACCGGCTGAAGGGGCGGAGAGTGGTGGTCGCAGCGGACTGCAACGCGCACTCGCCGTTGTGGTTCTGCCGGGAGGAGCAGTGCGCGGGGAGGGGGGTAGTCGCTGACCACAGGAGACGAACCGTGGAGGAGCTCATACTTGGCCGCAACCTTGTCCTCCACAATGTGGAGGGCCAGCCGGCCACGTTTAGCACCGCCAACGGGGAGTCGAATGTGGACATCACCGTCTCCACCAGAGGGGTGGAGATCGTGGATTGGAGGGTCCACGAGGAGGAGAGCTCCAGCGACCACCGGCTTATATCATTTGCGGTCAGCCAGTCGACCAGGAGAGGAGGAGCGGTTCCGAAGTGCGCAGAGCCCGACGAAGAGCCAGCGGCGTTTCGGGATCGGGGTGTCGATTGGGATCGTTTCCGGAATCTGGTCCACGCGAGGATGGGACGGGTTGATTTCAGGAAGCCTGCCAACGTGGTAAGCAGAGCCTTCACCGATGTGGTGATACGCTCTGCTCAACAATCCCTCGGACAAAAGAGGAAGACCCGGGAAGCAGGCTATGAATGGTGGACGCCTGAACTTGACCAGCTCCGTAGGCGTAACGGCGCAGCGCGCCGTGCATGGCAGAGCACGCGCAAGCGTGGTGGAGTGGCAGAGGAGGCCTCTAAGGAGGCCTTTCATGCAGTTAGGGCTGAATATCGGAGGAGGAAGGAAGAAGTCGAACTCGCGTATTTCCGGGGGCTTGCCGAGTCCGGCAACGCAGACCCATGGGGTCTCGCCTACCGAGCAGCTAGCGGGCGGAACCGTCCTCCCGCCAACGTGGTAAACGGCACGAAATTCGCCGAGGGATATGCGGGGACCTTCGATGAGGCCATGCACGGGCTAGTTCATGCTCTGTGTCCGGACGACGATCCGTCTAAGGACACCGAGTACCACAGCCAGTTGCGGATCTCGGCCCTCGAACGCCCTGCAGGTCCCGCCGCCCTTCCTCCGACTAGTGAGCACCTGGGAGCCATGATTAGGCGCTTGCCTAACACGGCGCCTGGGCTCGACGGGGTGACCGCCAGGATTGTTCGCCAAGTCTGGGCCGCTGCATCGGTGGAGTTCCATCTGGTGTATGCCCGCTGTGTAGACGAAGGCGTATTCCCGGACGTCTGGAAAGACGGTCGTCTCGTGGTTCTGCCTAAAGGCAATTCAAAGCCGCTCACTGACCCAAAAGCGTATCGTCCGATCACGCTTCTCTCCGTCTTTGGCAAGTTACTTGAGCGCGTAATGTTATACTGTGCCCCTCAGATCACCACTGGGATCTCGGAGTGCCAACACGGTTTCACTCGTGGCAGGTCGACGGTGTCAGCGTTAAACGCTATTATTCGAGCCGGCAGAGCGTCCACGGCGCGATACGTCCAAGCGATCTTTCTTGACATCTCTGGTGCGTTCGACAATGCCTGGTGGCCCATGATTATGACCAAGGTGAAAAGCGGAGGGTGTCCTCCTAACATTTACAAAATGTTGGAGGAGTACTTCGCCGGACGCCGTGTTGGTCTGTTTGTGGGGGACCGGGTGTTGTGGAAAGTCTCCACCATGGGGTGTCCGCAGGGATCCGTGCTTGGGCCAACACTGTGGAACGTTCTCTTGGACGACTTGCTGCGAGCACCACTACCAGGGGGGGTCAGCATGGTGGCTTACGCCGACGATGTCACCGTTTTGATCGAGGCACAGTCGAGGGCGGCTATCGAGGCAGCTGCGGCTGAATCCCTCGCCACCATCCTCGACTGGGGCGCCCGTAATCGACTGGACTTTTCCCCTTCCAAGTCATCCACGATGACGATCAGGGGAAAACTCCAGAGGCCCCCAGTCATCCGCTTCGACGGTGCCTCGATCCGATCAGTGAACGCGACAACCGTGCTGGGGGTGGTGATCGACAGCAGTCTCCTGTTCACGCAGCACGCACAGGGGATAGTAGATCGCGCGGCCAAATGCTTCGGGAAGATGTCGAGAGTCTCGGCGTCTTCCTGGGGCATTCGATTTCCTGGCCTTCGTATTTTGTATAAGGGCACTTTTGTTGCAACCCTTGTGTATGCTGCGGCGTGCTGGTTCGAGCGCCTCAGGGTGCAGTCACTCTGCGGCACACTTCTCCGGGGGCAGCGGCCTGCACTCGTGCTGCTGACCAAGGCTTACCGGTCAGTCAGCACAGCCGCGCTCCCGGTGCTTGCCGGAGCATTGCCCGCCGACCTTGAGGTAGTCCGTGCCGGCATGACGGAGGTGGCACGCCAGTCCGCGGCCAAAGAGGAGATGAGCAGACGTAAGCGCGAAATTTTGGGAACAGTGCTGGATACCTGGCAGAACCGGTGGGAGAACGAGACGAAGGGTCGCGAGCTGTTTCAGTTTTTCCCCGACGTGGCTGGGAGACTCAGGATGTCCTGGGTCGAACCAGATTATGTTACCTCCCAGATTCTCACAGGGCACGGGTGCTTTAACAAGCGCCTGTGTGATATGAAGCTTAGGGATGACAGTGGATGCGAGTGTGGAGAGCGCGAGGAGGACAGGCACCACGTTCTGTGGTACTGTCCACTGTATGATAGTATACGCCAGGAGCTGCTGCAGGGGATCGTGAGGAAGGAATGCGGCCCCGCTTGGTACCCCGATCTCGTTTCGTCGAAGGCGAACTTCCGAAGGCTACGGGATTTCGCGCACGGCTGGCACAAGAAACGGAACCGCCCGGAGAGCTGCCCGGAGCAGGAGTCAGCAGCCCCAGAAGGGGGAGAATGCTGCATAGGGACATAGGAAAGAGAGAAAACTTGTAGGGAGTCAAGAATTGCGGCGCGGTGGAGTGCAGAGTGCCTAGCCACACGCAATATCCGCGCGCATCTCCCGCGATTCGGCCAATATAACCTAGGTTGGTTTGGCCATGGGTGGTTGGTGGGATATGCTCCTAAAAAGGTCTGGCTCGGGTCCAAAAAGGTCTGGCTCGGGTCCAAAAAGGTCTGGCTCGGGTCCAAAAAGGTCTGGCTCGGGTCCAAAAAGGTCTGGCTCGGGTCCAAAAAGGGTAGCGAGGGTCTACCTGCTCCTAAAAAGGTCTGGTCCGGGTCAAAAAAAGGTAGGGAGGGTCGTCTACCTGCTCCTAAAAAGGTCTGGCTCGGGTCCAAAAAGGTCTGGCTCGGGTCCCAAAAGGTCTGGCTCGGGTCCAAAAAGGTCTGGCTCGGGTCCAAAAAGGGTAGCGAGGGTCTACCTGCTCCTAAAAAGGTCTGGTCCGGGTCAAAAAAAGGTAGGGAGGGTCGTCTACCTGCTCCTAAAAAGGTCTGGCTTGGGTCCAAAAAGGTCTGGCTCGGGTCCAAAAAGGTCTGGCTCGGGTCCAAAAAGGTCTGGCTCGGGTCCAAAAAGGGGAGCGAGGGTCTACCTGCTCCTAAAAAGGTCTGGTGAGGGTCAAAAAAAGGTAGGGAGGGACGTCTACCTGCTCCTAAAAAGGTCTGGCTCGGGTCCAAAAAGGTCTGGCTCGGGTCCAAAAAGGGTAGCGAGGGTCTACCTGCTCCTAAAAAGGTCTGGTCCGGTTCAAAAAAAGGTAGGGAGGGTCGTCTACCTGCTCCTAAAAAGGTCTGGCTCGGGTCCAAAAAGGGTAGCGAGGGTCTACCTGCTCCTAAAAAGGTCTGGTCCGGGTCAAAAAAAGGTAGGGAGGGTCGTCTACCTGCTCCTAAAAAGGTCTGGCTCGGGTCCAAAAAGGTCTGGCTCGGGTCCAAAAAGGGTAGCGAGGGTCTACCTGCTCCTAAAAAGGTCTGGTCCGGGTCAAAAAAAGGTAGGGAGGGTCGTCTACCTGCTCCTAAAAAGGTCTGGCTCGGGTCCAAAAAGGTCTGGCTCGGGTCCAAAAAGGTCTGGCTCGGGTCCAAAAAGGTCTGGCTCGGGTCCAAAAAGGGGAACGAGGGTCTACCTGCTCCTAAAAAGGTCTGGTGAGGGTCAAAAAAAGGTAGGGAGGGACGTCTACCTGCTCCTAAAAAGGTCTGGCTCGGGTCCAAAAAGGTCTGGCTCGGGTCCAAAAAGGTCTGGCTCGGGTCCAAAAAGGGTAGCGAGGGTCTACCTGCTATTAAAAAGGTCTGGTCCGGGTCAAAAAAAGGTAGGGAGGGTCGTCTACCTGCTCCTAAAAAGGTCTGGCTCGGGTCCAAAAAGGGTAGCGAGGGTCTACCTGCTCCTAAAAAGGTCTGGTCCGGGTCAAAAAAAGGTAGGGAGGGACGTCTACCTGCTCCTAAAAAGGTCTGGCTCGGGTCCAAAAAGGTCTGGCTCGGGTCCAAAAAGGGTAGCGAGGGTCTACCTGCTCCTAAAAAGGTCTGGTCCGGTTCAAAAAAAGGTAGGGAGGGTCGTCTACCTGCTCCTAAAAAGGTCTGGCTCGGGTCCAAAAAGGGTAGCGAGGGTCTACCTGCTCCTAAAAAGGTCTGGTCCGGGTCAAAAAAAGGTAGGGAGGGTCGTCTACCTGCTCCTAAAAAGGTCTGGCTCGGGTCCAAAAAGGTCTGGCTCGGGTCCAAAAAGGGTAGCGAGGGTCTACCTGCTCCTAAAAAGGTCTGGTCCGGGTCAAAAAAAGGTAGGGAGGGTCGTCTACCTGCTCCTAAAAAGGTCTGGCTCGGGTCCAAAAAGGTCTGGCTCGGGTCCAAAAAGGTCTGGCTCGGGTCCAAAAAGGTCTGGCTCGGGTCCAAAAAGGGGAACGAGGGTCTACCTGCTCCTAAAAAGGTCTGGTGAGGGTCAAAAAAAGGTAGGGAGGGACGTCTACCTGCTCCTAAAAAGGTCTGGCTCGGGTCCAAAAAGGTCTGGCTCGGGTCCAAAAAGGTCTGGCTCGGGTCCAAAAAGGTCTGGCTCGGGTCCAAAAAGGTCTGGCTCGGGTCCAAAAAGGGTAGCGAGGGTCTACCTGCTCCTAAAAAGGTCTGGTCCGGGTCAAAAAAAGGTAGGGAGGGTCGTCTACCTGCTCCTAAAAAGGTCTGGCTCGGGGCCAAAAAGGGTAGCGAGGGTCTACCTGCTCCTAAAAAGGTCTGGTCCGGGTCAAAAAAAGGTAGGGAGGGTCGTCTACCTGCTCCTAAAAAGGTCTGGCTCGGGTCCAAAAAGGTCTGGCTCGGGTCCAAAAAGGTCTGGCTCGGGTCCAAAAAGGGTAGCGAGGGTCTACCTGCTCCTAAAAAGGTCTGGTCCGGGTCAAAAAAAGGTAGGGAGGGTCGTCTACTTGCTCCTAAAAAGGTCTGGCTTGGGTCCAAAAAGGTCTGGCTCGGGTCCAAAAAGGTCTGGCTCGGGTCCAAAAAGGTCTGGCTCGGGTCCAAAAAGGGGAGCGAGGGTCTACCTGCTCCTAAAAAGGTCTGGTGAGGGTCAAAAAAAGGTAGGGAGGGACGTCTACCTGCTCCTAAAAAGGTCTGGCTCGGGTCCAAAAAGGTCTGGCTCGGGTCCAAAAAGGGTAGCGAGGGTCTACCTGCTCCTAAAAAGGTCTGGTCCGGTTCAAAAAAAGGTAGGGAGGGTCGTCTACCTGCTCCTAAAAAGGTCTGGCTCGGGTCCAAAAAGGGTAGCGAGGGTCTACCTGCTCCTAAAAAGGTCTGGTCCGGGTCAAAAAAAGGTAGGGAGGGTCGTCTACCTGCTCCTAAAAAGGTCTGGCTCGGGTCCAAAAAGGTCTGGCTCGGGTCCAAAAAGGGTAGCGAGGGTCTACCTGCTCCTAAAAAGGTCTGGTCCGGGTCAAAAAAAGGTAGGGAGGGTCGTCTACCTGCTCCTAAAAAGGTCTGGCTCGGGTCCAAAAAGGTCTGGCTCGGGTCCAAAAAGGTCTGGCTCGGGTCCAAAAAGGTCTGGCTCGGGTCCAAAAAGGGGAACGAGGGTCTACCTGCTCCTAAAAAGGTCTGGTGAGGGTCAAAAAAAGGTAGGGAGGGACGTCTACCTGCTCCTAAAAAGGTCTGGCTCGGGTCCAAAAAGGTCTGGCTCGGGTCCAAAAAGGTCTGGCTCGGGTCCAAAAAGGTCTGGCTCGGGTCCAAAAAGGTCTGGCTCGGGTCCAAAAAGGGTAGCGAGGGTCTACCTGCTCCTAAAAAGGTCTGGTCCGGGTCAAAAAAAGGTAGGGAGGGTCGTCTACCTGCTCCTAAAAAGGTCTGGCTCGGGTCCAAAAAGGTCTGGCTCGGGTCCAAAAAGGTCTGGCTCGGGTCCAAAAAGGTCTGGCTCGGGTCCAAAAAGGGTAGCGAGGGTCTACCTGCTCCTAAAAAGGTCTGGTCCGGGTCAAAAAAAGGTAGGGAGGGTCGTCTACCTGCTCCTAAAAAGGTCTGGCTTGGGTCCAAAAAGGTCTGGCTCGGGTCCAAAAAGGTCTGGCTCGGGTCCAAAAAGGTCTGGCTCGGGTCCAAAAAGGGGAGCGAGGGTCTACCTGCTCCTAAAAAGGTCTGGTGAGGGTCAAAAAAAGGTAGGGAGGGACGTCTACCTGCTCCTAAAAGGTCTGGCTCGGGTCCAAAAAGGTCTGGCTCGGGTCCAAAAAGGGTAGCGAGGGTCTACCTGCTCCTAAAAAGGTCTGGTCCGGTTCAAAAAAAGGTAGGGAGGGTCGTCTACCTGCTCCTAAAAAGGTCTGGCTCGGGTCCAAAAAGGGTAGCGAGGGTCTACCTGCTCCTAAAAAGGTCTGGTCCGGGTCAAAAAAAGGTAGGGAGGGTCGTCTACCTGCTCCTAAAAAGGTCTGGCTCGGGTCCAAAAAGGTCTGGCTCGGGTCCAAAAAGGTCTGGCTCGGGTCCAAAAAGGTCTGGCTCGGGTCCAAAAAGGGGAACGAGGGTCTACCTGCTCCTAAAAAGTTCTGGTGAGGGTCAAAAAAAGGTAGGGAGGGACGTCTACCTGCTCCTAAAAAGGTCTGGCTCGGGTCCAAAAAGGTCTGGCTCGGGTCCAAAAAGGGTAGCGAGGGTCTACCTGCTCCTAAAAAGGTCTGGTCCGGGTCAAAAAAAGGTAGGGAGGGTCGTCTACCTGCTCCTAAAAAGGTCTGGCTCGGGTCCAAAAAGGTCTGGCTCGGGTCCAAAAAGGTCTGGCTCGGGTCCAAAAAGGTCTGGCTCGGGTCCAAAAAGGGGAACGAGGGTCTACCTGCTCCTAAAAAGGTCTGGTGAGGGTCAAAAAAAGGTAGGGAGGGTCGTCTACCTGCTCCTAAAAAGGTCTGGCTCGGGTCCAAAAAGGTCTGGCTCGGGTCCAAAAAGGTCTGGCTCGGGTCCAAAAAGGTCTGGCTCGGGTCCAAAAAGGGGAACGAGGGTCTACCTGCTCCTAAAAAGGTCTGGTGAGGGTCAAAAAAAGGTAGGGAGGGACGTCTACCTGCTCCTAAAAAGGTCTGGCTCGGGTCCAAAAAGGTCTGGCTCGGGTCCAAAAAGGTCTGGCTCGGGTCCAAAAAGGTCTGGCTCGGGTCCAAAAAGGTCTGGCTCGGGTCCAAAAAGGTCTGGCTCGGGTCCAAAAAGGGTAGCGAGGGTCTACCTGCTCCTAAAAAGGTCTGGTCCGGGTCAAAAAAAGGTAGGGAGGGTCGTCTACCTGCTCCTAAAAAGGTCTGGCTCGGGTCCAAAAAGGGTAGCGAGGGTCTACCTGCTCCTAAAAAGGTCTGGTCCGGGTCAAAAAAAGGTAGGGAGGGACGTCTACCTGCTCCTAAAAAGGTCTGGCTCGGGTCCAAAAAGGTCTGGCTCGGGTCCAAAAAGGGTAGCGAGGGTCTACCTGCTCCTAAAAAGGTCTGGTCCGGTTCAAAAAAAGGTAGGGAGGGTCGTCTTCCTGCTCCTAAAAAGGTCTGGCTCGGGTCCAAAAAGGGTAGCGAGGGTCTACCTGCTCCTAAAAAGGTCTGGTCCGGGTCAAAAAAAGGTAGGGAGGGTCGTCTACCTGCTCCTAAAAAGGTCTGGCTCGGGTCCAAAAAGGTCTGGCTCGGGTCCAAAAAGGGTAGCGAGGGTCTACCTGCTCCTAAAAAGGTCTGGTCCGGGTCAAAAAAAGGTAGGGAGGGTCGTCTACCTGCTCCTAAAAAGGTCTGGCTCGGGTCCAAAAAGGTCTGGCTCGGGTCCAAAAAGGTCTGGCTCGGGTCCAAAAAGGTCTGGCTCGGGTCCAAAAAGGGGAACGAGGGTCTACCTGCTCCTAAAAAGGTCTGGTGAGGGTCAAAAAAAGGTAGGGAGGGACGTCTACCTGCTCCTAAAAAGGTCTGGCTCGGGTCCAAAAAGGTCTGGCTCGGGTCCAAAAAGGTCTGGCTCGGGTCCAAAAAGGTCTGGCTCGGGTCCAAAAAGGTCTGGCTCGGGTCCAAAAAGGGTAGCGAGGGTCTACCTGCTCCTAAAAAGGTCTGGTCCGGGTCAAAAAAAGGTAGGGAGGGTCGTCTACCTGCTCCTAAAAAGGTCTGGCTCGGGTCCAAAAAGGGTAGCGAGGGTCTACCTGCTCCTAAAAAGGTCTGGTCCGGGTCAAAAAAAGGTAGGGAGGGACGTCTACCTGCTCCTAAAAAGGTCTGGCTCGGGTCCAAAAAGGTCTGGCTCGGGTCCAAAAAGGGTAGCGAGGGTCTACCTGCTCCTAAAAAGGTCTGGTCCGGGTCAAAAAAAGGTAGGGAGGGTCGTCTACCTGCTCCTAAAAAGGTCTGGCTCGGGTCCAAAAAGGTCTGGCTCGGGTCCAAAAAGGGTAGCGAGGGTCTACCTGCTCCTAAAAAGGTCTGGTCCGGGTCAAAAAAAGGTAGGGAGGGTCGTCTACCTGCTCCTAAAAAGGTCTGGCTCGGGTCCAAAAAGGTCTGGCTCGGGTCCAAAAAGGTCTGGCTCGGGTCCAAAAAGGTCTGGCTCGGGTCCAAAAAGGGGAACGAGGGTCTACCTGCTCCTAAAAAGGTCTGGTGAGGGTCAAAAAAAGGTAGGGAGGGACGTCTACCTGCTCCTAAAAAGGTCTGGCTCGGGTCCAAAAAGGTCTGGCTCGGGTCCAAAAAGGTCTGGCTCGGGTCCAAAAAGGTCTGGCTCGGGTCCAAAAAGGTCTGGCTCGGGTCCAAAAAGGTCTGGCTCGGGTCCAAAAAGGGTAGCGAGGGTCTACCTGCTCCTAAAAAGGTCTGGTCCGGGTCAAAAAAAGGTAGGGAGGGTCGTCTACCTGCTCCTAAAAAGGTCTGGCTCGGGTCCAAAAAGGGTAGCGAGGGTCTACCTGCTCCTAAAAAGGTCTGGTCCGGGTCAAAAAAAGGTAGGGAGGGTCGTCTACCTGCTCCTAAAAAGGTCTGGCTCGGGTCCAAAAAGGTCTGGCTCGGGTCCAAAAAGGTCTGGCTCGGGTCCAAAAAGGTCTGGCTCGGGTCCAAAAAGGGGAACGAGGGTCTACCTGCTCCTAAAAAGGTCTGGTGAGGGTCAAAAAAAGGTAGGGAGGGTCGTCTACCTGCTCCTAAAAAGGTCTGGCTCGGGTCCAAAAAGGTCTGGCTCGGGTCCAAAAAGGTCTGGCTCGGGTCCAAAAAGGTCTGGCTCGGGTCCAAAAAGGGGAACGAGGGTCTACCTGCTCCTAAAAAGGTCTGGTGAGGGTCAAAAAAAGGTAGGGAGGGACGTCTACCTGCTCCTAAAAAGGTCTGGCTCGGGTCCAAAAAGGTCTGGCTCGGGTCCAAAAAGGTCTGGCTCGGGTCCAAAAAGGTCTGGCTCGGGTCCAAAAAGGTCTGGCTCGGGTCCAAAAAGGTCTGGCTCGGGTCCAAAAAGGGTAGCGAGGGTCTACCTGCTCCTAAAAAGGTCTGGTCCGGGTCAAAAAAAGGTAGGGAGGGTCGTCTACCTGCTCCTAAAAAGGTCTGGCTCGGGTCCAAAAAGGGTAGCGAGGGTCTACCTGCTCCTAAAAAGGTCTGGTCCGGGTCAAAAAAAGGTAGGGAGGGACGTCTACCTGCTCCTAAAAAGGTCTGGCTCGGGTCCAAAAAGGTCTGGCTCGGGTCCAAAAAGGGTAGCGAGGGTCTACCTGCTCCTAAAAAGGTCTGGTCCGGTTCAAAAAAAGGTAGGGAGGGTCGTCTTCCTGCTCCTAAAAAGGTCTGGCTCGGGTCCAAAAAGGGTAGCGAGGGTCTACCTGCTCCTAAAAAGGTCTGGTCCGGGTCAAAAAAAGGTAGGGAGGGTCGTCTACCTGCTCCTAAAAAGGTCTGGCTCGGGTCCAAAAAGGTCTGGCTCGGGTCCAAAAAGGGTAGCGAGGGTCTACCTGCTCCTAAAAAGGTCTGGTCCGGGTCAAAAAAAGGTAGGGAGGGTCGTCTACCTGCTCCTAAAAAGGTCTGGCTCGGGTCCAAAAAGGTCTGGCTCGGGTCCAAAAAGGTCTGGCTCGGGTCCAAAAAGGTCTGGCTCGGGTCCAAAAAGGGGAACGAGGGTCTACCTGCTCCTAAAAAGGTCTGGTGAGGGTCAAAAAAAGGTAGGGAGGGACGTCTACCTGCTCCTAAAAAGGTCTGGCTCGGGTCCAAAAAGGTCTGGCTCGGGTCCAAAAAGGTCTGGCTCGGGTCCAAAAAGGTCTGGCTCGGGTCCAAAAAGGTCTGGCTCGGGTCCAAAAAGGGTAGCGAGGGTCTACCTGCTCCTAAAAAGGTCTGGTCCGGGTCAAAAAAAGGTAGGGAGGGTCGTCTACCTGCTCCTAAAAAGGTCTGGCTCGGGTCCAAAAAGGGTAGCGAGGGTCTACCTGCTCCTAAAAAGGTCTGGTCCGGGTCAAAAAAAGGTAGGGAGGGACGTCTACCTGCTCCTAAAAAGGTCTGGCTCGGGTCCAAAAAGGTCTGGCTCGGGTCCAAAAAGGGTAGCGAGGGTCTACCTGCTCCTAAAAAGGTCTGGTCCGGGTCAAAAAAAGGTAGGGAGGGTCGTCTACCTGCTCCTAAAAAGGTCTGGCTCGGGTCCAAAAAGGTCTGGCTCGGGTCCAAAAAGGGTAGCGAGGGTCTACCTGCTCCTAAAAAGGTCTGGTCCGGGTCAAAAAAAGGTAGGGAGGGTCGTCTACCTGCTCCTAAAAAGGTCTGGCTCGGGTCCAAAAAGGTCTGGCTCGGGTCCAAAAAGGTCTGGCTCGGGTCCAAAAAGGTCTGGCTCGGGTCCAAAAAGGGGAACGAGGGTCTACCTGCTCCTAAAAAGGTCTGGTGAGGGTCAAAAAAAGGTAGGGAGGGACGTCTACCTGCTCCTAAAAAGGTCTGGCTCGGGTCCAAAAAGGTCTGGCTCGGGTCCAAAAAGGTCTGGCTCGGGTCCAAAAAGGTCTGGCTCGGGTCCAAAAAGGTCTGGCTCGGGTCCAAAAAGGGTAGCGAGGGTCTACCTGCTCCTAAAAAGGTCTGGTCCGGGTCAAAAAAAGGTAGGGAGGGTCGTCTACCTGCTCCTAAAAAGGTCTGGCTCGGGTCCAAAAAGGGTAGCGAGGGTCTACCTGCTCCTAAAAAGGTCTGGTCCGGGTCAAAAAAAGGTAGGGAGGGTCGTCTACCTGCTCCTAAAAAGGTCTGGCTCGGGTCCAAAAAGGGTAGCGAGGGTCTACCTGCTCCTAAAAAGGTCTGGTCCGGGTCAAAAAAAGGTAGGGAGGGTCGTCTACCTGCTCCTAAAAAGGTCTGGCTCGGGTCCAAAAAGGTCTGGCTCGGGTCCAAAAAGGTCTGGCTCGGGTCCAAAAAGGTCTGGCTCGGGTCCAAAAAGGGTAGCGAGGGTCTACCTGCTCCTAAAAAGGTCTGGTCCGGGTCAAAAAAAGGTAGGGAGGGTCGTCTACCTGCTCCTAAAAAGGTCTGGCTTGGGTCCAAAAAGGTCTGGCTCGGGTCCAAAAAGGTCTGGCTCGGGTCCAAAAAGGTCTGGCTCGGGTCCAAAAAGGGGAGCGAGGGTCTACCTGCTCCTAAAAAGGTCTGGTGAGGGTCAAAAAAAGGTAGGGAGGGACGTCTACCTGCTCCTAAAAAGGTCTGGCTCGGGTCCAAAAAGGTCTGGCTCGGGTCCAAAAAGGGTAGCGAGGGTCTACCTGCTCCTAAAAAGGTCTGGTCCGGTTCAAAAAAAGGTAGGGAGGGTCGTCTACCTGCTCCTAAAAAGGTCTGGCTCGGGTCCAAAAAGGGTAGCGAGGGTCTACCTGCTCCTAAAAAGGTCTGGTCCGGGTCAAAAAAAGGTAGGGAGGGTCGTCTACCTGCTCCTAAAAAGGTCTGGCTCGGGTCCAAAAAGGTCTGGCTCGGGTCCAAAAAGGGTAGCGAGGGTCTACCTGCTCCTAAAAAGGTCTGGTCCGGGTCAAAAAAAGGTAGGGAGGGTCGTCTACCTGCTCCTAAAAAGGTCTGGCTCGGGTCCAAAAAGGTCTGGCTCGGGTCCAAAAAGGTCTGGCTCGGGTCCAAAAAGGTCTGGCTCGGGTCCAAAAAGGGGAACGAGGGTCTACCTGCTCCTAAAAAGGTCTGGTGAGGGTCAAAAAAAGGTAGGGAGGGACGTCTACCTGCTCCTAAAAAGGTCTGGCTCGGGTCCAAAAAGGTCTGGCTCGGGTCCAAAAAGGTCTGGCTCGGGTCCAAAAAGGTCTGGCTCGGGTCCAAAAAGGTCTGGCTCGGGTCCAAAAAGGGTAGCGAGGGTCTACCTGCTCCTAAAAAGGTCTGGTCCGGGTCAAAAAAAGGTAGGGAGGGTCGTCTACCTGCTCCTAAAAAGGTCTGGCTCGGGTCCAAAAAGGGTAGCGAGGGTCTACCTGCTCCTAAAAAGGTCTGGTCCGGGTCAAAAAAAGGTAGGGAGGGACGTCTACCTGCTCCTAAAAAGGTCTGGCTCGGGTCCAAAAAGGTCTGGCTCGGGTCCAAAAAGGGTAGCGAGGGTCTACCTGCTCCTAAAAAGGTCTGGTCCGGTTCAAAAAAAGGTAGGGAGGGTCGTCTACCTGCTCCTAAAAAGGTCTGGCTCGGGTCCAAAAAGGGTAGCGAGGGTCTACCTGCTCCTAAAAAGGTCTGGTCCGGGTCAAAAAAAGGTAGGGAGGGTCGTCTACCTGCTCCTAAAAAGGTCTGGCTCGGGTCCAAAAAGGTCTGGCTCGGGTCCAAAAAGGGTAGCGAGGGTCTACCTGCTCCTAAAAAGGTCTGGTCCGGGTCAAAAAAAGGTAGGGAGGGTCGTCTACCTGCTCCTAAAAAGGTCTGGCTCGGGTCCAAAAAGGTCTGGCTCGGGTCCAAAAAGGTCTGGCTCGGGTCCAAAAAGGTCTGGCTCGGGTCCAAAAAGGGGAACGAGGGTCTACCTGCTCCTAAAAAGGTCTGGTGAGGGTCAAAAAAAGGTAGGGAGGGACGTCTACCTGCTCCTAAAAAGGTCTGGCTCGGGTCCAAAAAGGTCTGGCTCGGGTCCAAAAAGGTCTGGCTCGGGTCCAAAAAGGTCTGGCTCGGGTCCAAAAAGGTCTGGCTCGGGTCCAAAAAGGGTAGCGAGGGTCTACCTGCTCCTAAAAAGGTCTGGTCCGGGTCAAAAAAAGGTAGGGAGGGTCGTCTACCTGCTCCTAAAAAGGTCTGGCTCGGGTCCAAAAAGGGTAGCGAGGGTCTACCTGCTCCTAAAAAGGTCTGGTCCGGGTCAAAAAAAGGTAGGGAGGGACGTCTACCTGCTCCTAAAAAGGTCTGGCTCGGGTCCAAAAAGGTCTGGCTCGGGTCCAAAAAGGGTAGCGAGGGTCTACCTGCTCCTAAAAAGGTCTGGTCCGGTTCAAAAAAAGGTAGGGAGGGTCGTCTACCTGCTCCTAAAAAGGTCTGGCTCGGGTCCAAAAAGGGTAGCGAGGGTCTACCTGCTCCTAAAAAGGTCTGGTCCGGGTCAAAAAAAGGTAGGGAGGGTCGTCTACCTGCTCCTAAAAAGGTCTGGCTCGGGTCCAAAAAGGTCTGGCTCGGGTCCAAAAAGGGTAGCGAGGGTCTACCTGCTCCTAAAAAGGTCTGGTCCGGGTCAAAAAAAGGTAGGGAGGGTCGTCTACCTGCTCCTAAAAAGGTCTGGCTCGGGTCCAAAAAGGTCTGGCTCGGGTCCAAAAAGGTCTGGCTCGGGTCCAAAAAGGTCTGGCTCGGGTCCAAAAAGGGGAACGAGGGTCTACCTGCTCCTAAAAAGGTCTGGTGAGGGTCAAAAAAAGGTAGGGAGGGACGTCTACCTGCTCCTAAAAAGGTCTGGCTCGGGTCCAAAAAGGTCTGGCTCGGGTCCAAAAAGGTCTGGCTCGGGTCCAAAAAGGTCTGGCTCGGGTCCAAAAAGGTCTGGCTCGGGTCCAAAAAGGGTAGCGAGGGTCTACCTGCTCCTAAAAAGGTCTGGTCCGGGTCAAAAAAAGGTAGGGAGGGTCGTCTACCTGCTCCTAAAAAGGTCTGGCTCGGGTCCAAAAAGGGTAGCGAGGGTCTACCTGCTCCTAAAAAGGTCTGGTCCGGGTAAAAAAAAGGTAGGGAGGGTCGTCTACCTGCTCCTAAAAAGGTCTGGCTCGGGTCCAAAAAGGTCTGGCTCGGGTCCAAAAAGGTCTGGCTCGGGTCCAAAAAGGTCTGGCTCGGGTCCAAAAAGGTCTGGCTCGGGTCCAAAAAGGGTAGCGAGGGTCTACCTGCTCCTAAAAAGGTCTGGTCCGGGTCAAAAAAAGGTAGGGAGGGTCGTCTACCTGCTCCTAAAAAGGTCTGGCTTGGGTCCAAAAAGGTCTGGCTCGGGTCCAAAAAGGTCTGGCTCGGGTCCAAAAAGGTCTGGCTCGGGTCCAAAAAGGGGAGCGAGGGTCTACCTGCTCCTAAAAAGGTCTGGTGAGGGTCAAAAAAAGGTAGGGAGGGACGTCTACCTGCTCCTAAAAAGGTCTGGCTCGGGTCCAAAAAGGTCTGGCTCGGGTCCAAAAAGGGTAGCGAGGGTCTACCTGCTCCTAAAAAGGTCTGGTCCGGTTCAAAAAAAGGTAGGGAGGGTCGTCTACCTGCTCCTAAAAAGGTCTGGCTCGGGTCCAAAAAGGGTAGCGAGGGTCTACCTGCTCCTAAAAAGGTCTGGTCCGGGTCAAAAAAAGGTAGGGAGGGACGTCTACCTGCTCCTAAAAAGGTCTGGCTCGGGTCCAAAAAGGTCTGGCTCGGGTCCAAAAAGGGTAGCGAGGGTCTACCTGCTCCTAAAAAGGTCTGGTCCGGGTCAAAAAAAGGTAGGGAGGGTCGTCTACCTGCTCCTAAAAAGGTCTGGCTCGGGTCCAAAAAGGTCTGGCTCGGGTCCAAAAAGGGTAGCGAGGGTCTACCTGCTCCTAAAAAGGTCTGGTCCGGGTCAAAAAAAGGTAGGGAGGGTCGTCTACCTGCTCCTAAAAAGGTCTGGCTCGGGTCCAAAAAGGTCTGGCTCGGGTCCAAAAAGGTCTGGCTCGGGTCCAAAAAGGTCTGGCTCGGGTCCAAAAAGGGGAACGAGGGTCTACCTGCTCCTAAAAAGGTCTGGTGAGGGTCAAAAAAAGGTAGGGAGGGACGTCTACCTGCTCCTAAAAAGGTCTGGCTCGGGTCCAAAAAGGTCTGGCTCGGGTCCAAAAAGGTCTGGCTCGGGTCCAAAAAGGTCTGGCTCGGGTCCAAAAAGGTCTGGCTCGGGTCCAAAAAGGGTAGCGAGGGTCTACCTGCTCCTAAAAAGGTCTGGTCCGGGTCAAAAAAAGGTAGGGAGGGTCGTCTACCTGCTCCTAAAAAGGTCTGGCTCGGGTCCAAAAAGGGTAGCGAGGGTCTACCTGCTCCTAAAAAGGTCTGGTCCGGGTCAAAAAAAGGTAGGGAGGGTCGTCTACCTGCTCCTAAAAAGGTCTGGCTCGGGTCCAAAAAGGTCTGGCTCGGGTCCAAAAAGGTCTGGCTCGGGTCCAAAAAGGTCTGGCTCGGGTCCAAAAAGGGTAGCGAGGGTCTACCTGCTCCTAAAAAGGTCTGGTCCGGGTCAAAAAAAGGTAGGGAGGGTCGTCTACCTGCTCCTAAAAAGGTCTGGCTTGGGTCCAAAAAGGTCTGGCTCGGGTCCAAAAAGGTCTGGCTCGGGTCCAAAAAGGTCTGGCTCGGGTCCAAAAAGGGGAGCGAGGGTCTACCTGCTCCTAAAAAGGTCTGGTGAGGGTCAAAAAAAGGTAGGGAGGGACGTCTACCTGCTCCTAAAAAGGTCTGGCTCGGGTCCAAAAAGGTCTGGCTCGGGTCCAAAAAGGGTAGCGAGGGTCTACCTGCTCCTAAAAAGGTCTGGTCCGGTTCAAAAAAAGGTAGGGAGGGTCGTCTACCTGCTCCTAAAAAGGTCTGGCTCGGGTCCAAAAAGGGTAGCGAGGGTCTACCTGCTCCTAAAAAGGTCTGGTCCGGTTCAAAAAAAGGTAGGGAGGGTCGTCTACCTGCTCCTAAAAAGGTCTGGCTCGGGTCCAAAAAGGTCTGGCTCGGGTCCAAAAAGGGTAGCGAGGGTCTACCTGCTCCTAAAAAGGTCTGGTCCGGGTCAAAAAAAGGTAGGGAGGGTCGTCTACCTGCTCCTAAAAAGGTCTGGCTCGGGTCCAAAAAGGTCTGGCTCGGGTCCAAAAAGGTCTGGCTCGGGTCCAAAAAGGTCTGGCTCGGGTCCAAAAAGGGGAACGAGGGTCTACCTGCTCCTAAAAAGGTCTGGTGAGGGTCAAAAAAAGGTAGGGAGGGACGTCTACCTGCTCCTAAAAAGGTCTGGCTCGGGTCCAAAAAGGTCTGGCTCGGGTCCAAAAAGGTCTGGCTCGGGTCCAAAAAGGTCTGGCTCGGGTCCAAAAAGGGTAGCGAGGGTCTACCTGCTCCTAAAAAGGTCTGGTCCGGGTCAAAAAAAGGTAGGGAGGGTCGTCTACCTGCTCCTAAAAAGGTCTGGCTCGGGTCCAAAAAGGGTAGCGAGGGTCTACCTGCTCCTAAAAAGGTCTGGTCCGGGTCAAAAAAAGGTAGGGAGGGTCGTCTACCTGCTCCTAAAAAGGTCTGGCTCGGGTCCAAAAAGGTCTGGCTCGGGTCCAAAAAGGTCTGGCTCGGGTCCAAAAAGGTCTGGCTCGGGTCCAAAAAGGGTAGCGAGGGTCTACCTGCTCCTAAAAAGGTCTGGTCCGGGTCAAAAAAAGGTAGGGAGGGTCGTCTACCTGCTCCTAAAAAGGTCTGGCTTGGGTCCAAAAAGGTCTGGCTCGGGTCCAAAAAGGTCTGGCTCGGGTCCAAAAAGGTCTGGCTCGGGTCCAAAAAGGGGAGCGAGGGTCTACCTGCTCCTAAAAAGGTCTGGTGAGGGTCAAAAAAAGGTAGGGAGGGACGTCTACCTGCTCCTAAAAAGGTCTGGCTCGGGTCCAAAAAGGTCTGGCTCGGGTCCAAAAAGGGTAGCGAGGGTCTACCTGCTCCTAAAAAGGTCTGGTCCGGTTCAAAAAAAGGTAGGGAGGGTCGTCTACCTGCTCCTAAAAAGGTCTGGCTCGGGTCCAAAAAGGGTAGCGAGGGTCTACCTGCTCCTAAAAAGGTCTGGTCCGGGTCAAAAAAAGGTAGGGAGGGTCGTCTACCTGCTCCTAAAAAGGTCTGGCTCGGGTCCAAAAAGGTCTGGCTCGGGTCCAAAAAGGGTAGCGAGGGTCTACCTGCTCCTAAAAAGGTCTGGTCCGGGTCAAAAAAAGGTAGGGAGGGTCGTCTACCTGCTCCTAAAAAGGTCTGGCTCGGGTCCAAAAAGGTCTGGCTCGGGTCCAAAAAGGTCTGGCTCGGGTCCAAAAAGGTCTGGCTCGGGTCCAAAAAGGGGAACGAGGGTCTACCTGCTCCTAAAAAGGTCTGGTGAGGGTCAAAAAAAGGTAGGGAGGGACGTCTACCTGCTCCTAAAAAGGTCTGGCTCGGGTCCAAAAAGGTCTGGCTCGGGTCCAAAAAGGTCTGGCTCGGGTCCAAAAAGGTCTGGCTCGGGTC
The DNA here is from genome assembly GCA_958496325.1 of Nomophila noctuella. Classification (NCBI taxonomy): domain Eukaryota; kingdom Metazoa; phylum Arthropoda; class Insecta; order Lepidoptera; family Crambidae; genus Nomophila; species Nomophila noctuella. The sequence goes on along the minus strand of OY292503.1, from coordinate 11,779,842 downwards.
CAAAAAGGGTAGCGAGGGTCTACCTGCTCCTAAAAAGGTCTGGTCCGGGTCAAAAAAAGGTAGGGAGGGTCGTCTACCTGCTCCTAAAAAGGTCTGGCTTGGGTCCAAAAAGGTCTGGCTCGGGTCCAAAAAGGTCTGGCTCGGGTCCAAAAAGGTCTGGCTCGGGTCCAAAAAGGGGAGCGAGGGTCTACCTGCTCCTAAAAAGGTCTGGTGAGGGTCAAAAAAAGGTAGGGAGGGACGTCTACCTGCTCCTAAAAAGGTCTGGCTCGGGTCCAAAAAGGTCTGGCTCGGGTCCAAAAAGGGTAGCGAGGGTCTACCTGCTCCTAAAAAGGTCTGGTCCGGTTCAAAAAAAGGTAGGGAGGGTCGTCTACCTGCTCCTAAAAAGGTCTGGCTCGGGTCCAAAAAGGGTAGCGAGGGTCTACCTGCTCCTAAAAAGGTCTGGTCCGGGTCAAAAAAAGGTAGGGAGGGACGTCTACCTGCTCCTAAAAAGGTCTGGCTCGGGTCCAAAAAGGTCTGGCTCGGGTCCAAAAAGGGTAGCGAGGGTCTACCTGCTCCTAAAAAGGTCTGGTCCGGGTCAAAAAAAGGTAGGGAGGGTCGTCTACCTGCTCCTAAAAAGGTCTGGCTCGGGTCCAAAAAGGTCTGGCTCGGGTCCAAAAAGGGTAGCGAGGGTCTACCTGCTCCTAAAAAGGTCTGGTCCGGGTCAAAAAAAGGTAGGGAGGGTCGTCTACCTGCTCCTAAAAAGGTCTGGCTCGGGTCCAAAAAGGTCTGGCTCGGGTCCAAAAAGGTCTGGCTCGGGTCCAAAAAGGTCTGGCTCGGGTCCAAAAAGGGGAACGAGGGTCTACCTGCTCCTAAAAAGGTCTGGTGAGGGTCAAAAAAAGGTAGGGAGGGACGTCTACCTGCTCCTAAAAAGGTCTGGCTCGGGTCCAAAAAGGTCTGGCTCGGGTCCAAAAAGGTCTGGCTCGGGTCCAAAAAGGTCTGGCTCGGGTCCAAAAAGGTCTGGCTCGGGTCCAAAAAGGGTAGCGAGGGTCTACCTGCTCCTAAAAAGGTCTGGTCCGGGTCAAAAAAAGGTAGGGAGGGTCGTCTACCTGCTCCTAAAAAGGTCTGGCTCGGGTCCAAAAAGGGTAGCGAGGGTCTACCTGCTCCTAAAAAGGTCTGGTCCGGGTCAAAAAAAGGTAGGGAGGGTCGTCTACCTGCTCCTAAAAAGGTCTGGCTCGGGTCCAAAAAGGTCTGGCTCGGGTCCAAAAAGGTCTGGCTCGGGTCCAAAAAGGTCTGGCTCGGGTCCAAAAAGGGTAGCGAGGGTCTACCTGCTCCTAAAAAGGTCTGGTCCGGGTCAAAAAAAGGTAGGGAGGGTCGTCTACCTGCTCCTAAAAAGGTCTGGCTTGGGTCCAAAAAGGTCTGGCTCGGGTCCAAAAAGGTCTGGCTCGGGTCCAAAAAGGTCTGGCTCGGGTCCAAAAAGGGGAGCGAGGGTCTACCTGCTCCTAAAAAGGTCTGGTGAGGGTCAAAAAAAGGTAGGGAGGGACGTCTACCTGCTCCTAAAAAGGTCTGGCTCGGGTCCAAAAAGGTCTGGCTCGGGTCCAAAAAGGGTAGCGAGGGTCTACCTGCTCCTAAAAAGGTCTGGTCCGGTTCAAAAAAAGGTAGGGAGGGTCGTCTACCTGCTCCTAAAAAGGTCTGGCTCGGGTCCAAAAAGGGTAGCGAGGGTCTACCTGCTCCTAAAAAGGTCTGGTCCGGTTCAAAAAAAGGTAGGGAGGGTCGTCTACCTGCTCCTAAAAAGGTCTGGCTCGGGTCCAAAAAGGTCTGGCTCGGGTCCAAAAAGGGTAGCGAGGGTCTACCTGCTCCTAAAAAGGTCTGGTCCGGGTCAAAAAAAGGTAGGGAGGGTCGTCTACCTGCTCCTAAAAAGGTCTGGCTCGGGTCCAAAAAGGTCTGGCTCGGGTCCAAAAAGGTCTGGCTCGGGTCCAAAAAGGTCTGGCTCGGGTCCAAAAAGGGGAACGAGGGTCTACCTGCTCCTAAAAAGGTCTGGTGAGGGTCAAAAAAAGGTAGGGAGGGACGTCTACCTGCTCCTAAAAAGGTCTGGCTCGGGTCCAAAAAGGTCTGGCTCGGGTCCAAAAAGGTCTGGCTCGGGTCCAAAAAGGTCTGGCTCGGGTCCAAAAAGGGTAGCGAGGGTCTACCTGCTCCTAAAAAGGTCTGGTCCGGGTCAAAAAAAGGTAGGGAGGGTCGTCTACCTGCTCCTAAAAAGGTCTGGCTCGGGTCCAAAAAGGGTAGCGAGGGTCTACCTGCTCCTAAAAAGGTCTGGTCCGGGTCAAAAAAAGGTAGGGAGGGTCGTCTACCTGCTCCTAAAAAGGTCTGGCTCGGGTCCAAAAAGGTCTGGCTCGGGTCCAAAAAGGTCTGGCTCGGGTCCAAAAAGGTCTGGCTCGGGTCCAAAAAGGGTAGCGAGGGTCTACCTGCTCCTAAAAAGGTCTGGTCCGGGTCAAAAAAAGGTAGGGAGGGTCGTCTACCTGCTCCTAAAAAGGTCTGGCTTGGGTCCAAAAAGGTCTGGCTCGGGTCCAAAAAGGTCTGGCTCGGGTCCAAAAAGGTCTGGCTCGGGTCCAAAAAGGGGAGCGAGGGTCTACCTGCTCCTAAAAAGGTCTGGTGAGGGTCAAAAAAAGGTAGGGAGGGACGTCTACCTGCTCCTAAAAAGGTCTGGCTCGGGTCCAAAAAGGTCTGGCTCGGGTCCAAAAAGGGTAGCGAGGGTCTACCTGCTCCTAAAAAGGTCTGGTCCGGTTCAAAAAAAGGTAGGGAGGGTCGTCTACCTGCTCCTAAAAAGGTCTGGCTCGGGTCCAAAAAGGGTAGCGAGGGTCTACCTGCTCCTAAAAAGGTCTGGTCCGGGTCAAAAAAAGGTAGGGAGGGTCGTCTACCTGCTCCTAAAAAGGTCTGGCTCGGGTCCAAAAAGGTCTGGCTCGGGTCCAAAAAGGGTAGCGAGGGTCTACCTGCTCCTAAAAAGGTCTGGTCCGGGTCAAAAAAAGGTAGGGAGGGTCGTCTACCTGCTCCTAAAAAGGTCTGGCTCGGGTCCAAAAAGGTCTGGCTCGGGTCCAAAAAGGTCTGGCTCGGGTCCAAAAAGGTCTGGCTCGGGTCCAAAAAGGGGAACGAGGGTCTACCTGCTCCTAAAAAGGTCTGGTGAGGGTCAAAAAAAGGTAGGGAGGGACGTCTACCTGCTCCTAAAAAGGTCTGGCTCGGGTCCAAAAAGGTCTGGCTCGGGTCCAAAAAGGTCTGGCTCGGGTCCAAAAAGGTCTGGCTCGGGTCCAAAAAGGGTAGCGAGGGTCTACCTGCTCCTAAAAAGGTCTGGTCCGGGTCAAAAAAAGGTAGGGAGGGTCGTCTACCTGCTCCTAAAAAGGTCTGGCTCGGGTCCAAAAAGGGTAGCGAGGGTCTACCTGCTCCTAAAAAGGTCTGGTCCGGGTCAAAAAAAGGTAGGGAGGGACGTCTACCTGCTCCTAAAAAGGTCTGGCTCGGGTCCAAAAAGGTCTGGCTCGGGTCCAAAAAGGGTAGCGAGGGTCTACCTGCTCCTAAAAAGGTCTGGTCCGGTTCAAAAAAAGGTAGGGAGGGTCGTCTACCTGCTCCTAAAAAGGTCTGGCTCGGGTCCAAAAAGGGTAGCGAGGGTCTACCTGCTCCTAAAAAGGTCTGGTCCGGGTCAAAAAAAGGTAGGGAGGGTCGTCTACCTGCTCCTAAAAAGGTCTGGCTCGGGTCCAAAAAGGTCTGGCTCGGGTCCAAAAAGGGTAGCGAGGGTCTACCTGCTCCTAAAAAGGTCTGGTGAGGGTCAAAAAAAGGTAGGGAGGGACGTCTACCTGCTCCTAAAAAGGTCTGGCTCGGGTCCAAAAAGGTCTGGCTCGGGTCCAAAAAGGTCTGGCTCGGGTCCAAAAAGGTCTGGCTCGGGTCCAAAAAGGTCTGGCTCGGGTCCAAAAAGGGTAGCGAGGGTCTACCTGCTCCTAAAAAGGTCTGGTCCGGGTCAAAAAAAGGTAGGGAGGGTCGTCTACCTGCTCCTAAAAAGGTCTGGCTCGGGTCCAAAAAGGTCTGGCTCGGGTCCAAAAAGGGTAGCGAGGGTCTACCTGCTCCTAAAAAGGTCTGGTCCGGGTCAAAAAAAGGTAGGGAGGGTCGTCTACCTGCTCCTAAAAAGGTCTGGCTCGGGTCCAAAAAGGTCTGGCTCGGGTCCAAAAAGGTCTGGCTCGGGTCCAAAAAGGTCTGGCTCGGGTCCAAAAAGGGGAACGAGGGTCTACCTGCTCCTAAAAAGGTCTGGTGAGGGTCAAAAAAAGGTAGGGAGGGACGTCTACCTGCTCCTAAAAAGGTCTGGCTCGGGTCCAAAAAGGTCTGGCTCGGGTCCAAAAAGGTCTGGCTCGGGTCCAAAAAGGTCTGGCTCGGGTCCAAAAAGGTCTGGCTCGGGTCCAAAAAGGGTAGCGAGGGTCTACCTGCTCCTAAAAAGGTCTGGTCCGGGTCAAAAAAAGGTAGGGAGGGACGTCTACCTGCTCCTAAAAAGGTCTGGCTCGGGTCCAAAAAGGTCTGGCTCGGGTCCAAAAAGGGTAGCGAGGGTCTACCTGCTCCTAAAAAGGTCTGGTCCGGTTCAAAAAAAGGTAGGGAGGGTCGTCTACCTGCTCCTAAAAACGTCTGGCTCGGGTCCAAAAAGGGTAGCGAGGGTCTACCTGCTCCTAAAAAGGTCTGGTCCGGGTCAAAAAAAGGTAGGGAGGGTCGTCTACCTGCTCCTAAAAAGGTCTGGCTCGGGTCCAAAAAGGTCTGGCTCGGGTCCAAAAAGGGTAGCGAGGGTCTACCTGCTCCTAAAAAGGTCTGGTGAGGGTCAAAAAAAGGTAGGGAGGGACGTCTACCTGCTCCTAAAAAGGTCTGGCTCGGGTCCAAAAAGGTCTGGCTCGGGTCCAAAAAGGTCTGGCTCGGGTCCAAAAAGGTCTGGCTCGGGTCCAAAAAGGTCTGGCTCGGGTCCAAAAAGGGTAGCGAGGGTCTACCTGCTCCTAAAAAGGTCTGGTCCGGGTCAAAAAAAGGTAGGGAGGGTCGTCTACCTGCTCCTAAAAAGGTCTGGCTCGGGTCCAAAAAGGTCTGGCTCGGGTCCAAAAAGGGTAGCGAGGGTCTACCTGCTCCTAAAAAGGTCTGGTCCGGGTCAAAAAAAGGTAGGGAGGGTCGTCTACCTGCTCCTAAAAAGGTCTGGCTCGGGTCCAAAAAGGTCTGGCTCGGGTCCAAAAAGGTCTGGCTCGGGTCCAAAAAGGGGAACGAGGGTCTACCTGCTCCTAAAAAGGTCTGGTGAGGGTCAAAAAAAGGTAGGGAGGGACGTCTACCTGCTCCTAAAAAGGTCTGGCTCGGGTCCAAAAAGGTCTGGCTCGGGTCCAAAAAGGTCTGGCTCGGGTCCAAAAAGGTCTGGCTCGGGTCCAAAAAGGGTAGCGAGGGTCTACCTGCTCCTAAAAAGGTCTGGTCCGGGTCAAAAAAAGGTAGGGAGGGTCGTCTACCTGCTCCTAAAAAGGTCTGGCTCGGGTCCAAAAAGGGTAGCGAGGGTCTACCTGCTCCTAAAAAGGTCTGGTCCGGGTCAAAAAAAGGTAGGGAGGGTCGTCTACCTGCTCCTAAAAAGGTCTGGCTCGGGTCCAAAAAGGTCTGGCTCGGGTCCAAAAAGGTCTGGCTCGGGTCCAAAAAGGTCTGGCTCGGGTCCAAAAAGGGTAGCGAGGGTCTACCTGCTCCTAAAAAGGTCTGGTCCGGGTCAAAAAAAGGTAGGGAGGGTCGTCTACCTGCTCCTAAAAAGGTCTGGCTTGGGTCCAAAAAGGTCTGGCTCGGGTCCAAAAAGGTCTGGCTCGGGTCCAAAAAGGTCTGGCTCGGGTCCAAAAAGGGGAGCGAGGGTCTACCTGCTCCTAAAAAGGTCTGGTGAGGGTCAAAAAAAGGTAGGGAGGGACGTCTACCTGCTCCTAAAAAGGTCTGGCTCGGGTCCAAAAAGGTCTGGCTCGGGTCCAAAAAGGGTAGCGAGGGTCTACCTGCTCCTAAAAAGGTCTGGTCCGGTTCAAAAAAAGGTAGGGAGGGTCGTCTACCTGCTCCTAAAAAGGTCTGGCTCGGGTCCAAAAAGGGTAGCGAGGGTCTACCTGCTCCTAAAAAGGTCTGGTCCGGGTCAAAAAAAGGTAGGGAGGGTCGTCTACCTGCTCCTAAAAAGGTCTGGCTCGGGTCCAAAAAGGTCTGGCTCGGGTCCAAAAAGGGTAGCGAGGGTCTACCTGCTCCTAAAAAGGTCTGGTCCGGGTCAAAAAAAGGTAGGGAGGGTCGTCTACCTGCTCCTAAAAAGGTCTGGCTCGGGTCCAAAAAGGTCTGGCTCGGGTCCAAAAAGGTCTGGCTCGGGTCCAAAAAGGTCTGGCTCGGGTCCAAAAAGGGGAACGAGGGTCTACCTGCTCCTAAAAAGGTCTGGTGAGGGTCAAAAAAAGGTAGGGAGGGACGTCTACCTGCTCCTAAAAAGGTCTGGCTCGGGTCCAAAAAGGTCTGGCTCGGGTCCAAAAAGGTCTGGCTCGGGTCCAAAAAGGTCTGGCTCGGGTCCAAAAAGGTCTGGCTCGGGTCCAAAAAGGGTAGCGAGGGTCTACCTGCTCCTAAAAAGGTCTGGTCCGGGTCAAAAAAAGGTAGGGAGGGTCGTCTACCTGCTCCTAAAAAGGTCTGGCTCGGGTCCAAAAAGGGTAGCGAGGGTCTACCTGCTCCTAAAAAGGTCTGGTCCGGGTCAAAAAAAGGTAGGGAGGGACGTCTACCTGCTCCTAAAAAGGTCTGGCTCGGGTCCAAAAAGGTCTGGCTCGGGTCCAAAAAGGGTAGCGAGGGTCTACCTGCTCCTAAAAAGGTCTGGTCCGGTTCAAAAAAAGGTAGGGAGGGTCGTCTACCTGCTCCTAAAAAGGTCTGGCTCGGGTCCAAAAAGGGTAGCGAGGGTCTACCTGCTCCTAAAAAGGTCTGGTCCGGGTCAAAAAAAGGTAGGGAGGGTCGTCTACCTGCTCCTAAAAAGGTCTGGCTCGGGTCCAAAAAGGGTAGCGAGGGTCTACCTGCTCCTAAAAAGGTCTGGTCCGGGTCAAAAAAAGGTAGGGAGGGTCGTCTACCTGCTCCTAAAAAGGTCTGGCTCGGGTCCAAAAAGGTCTGGCTCGGGTCCAAAAAGGTCTGGCTCGGGTCCAAAAAGGTCTGGCTCGGGTCCAAAAAGGTCTGGCTCGGGTCCAAAAAGGGGAACGAGGGTCTACCTGCTCCTAAAAAGGTCTGGTGAGGGTCAAAAAAAGGTAGGGAGGGACGTCTACCTGCTCCTAAAAAGGTCTGGCTCGGGTCCAAAAAGGTCTGGCTCGGGTCCAAAAAGGTCTGGCTCGGGTCCAAAAAGGTCTGGCTCGGGTCCAAAAAGGTCTGGCTCGGGTCCAAAAAGGGTAGCGAGGGTCTACCTGCTCCTAAAAAGGTCTGGTCCGGGTCAAAAAAAGGTAGGGAGGGTCGTCTACCTGCTCCTAAAAAGGTCTGGCTCGGGTCCAAAAAGGGTAGCGAGGGTCTACCTGCTCCTAAAAAGGTCTGGTCCGGGTCAAAAAAAGGTAGGGAGGGTCGTCTACCTGCTCCTAAAAAGGTCTGGCTCGGGTCCAAAAAGGTCTGGCTCGGGTCCAAAAAGGTCTGGCTCGGGTCCAAAAAGGGTAGCGAGGGTCTACCTGCTCCTAAAAAGGTCTGGTCCGGGTCAAAAAAAGGTAGGGAGGGTCGTCTACCTGCTCCTAAAAAGGTCTGGCTTGGGTCCAAAAAGGTCTGGCTCGGGTCCAAAAAGGTCTGGCTCGGGTCCAAAAAGGTCTGGCTCGGGTCCAAAAAGGGGAGCGAGGGTCTACCTGCTCCTAAAAAGGTCTGGTGAGGGTCAAAAAAAGGTAGGGAGGGACGTCTACCTGCTCCTAAAAAGGTCTGGCTCGGGTCCAAAAAGGTCTGGCTCGGGTCCAAAAAGGGTAGCGAGGGTCTACCTGCTCCTAAAAAGGTCTGGTCCGGTTCAAAAAAAGGTAGGGAGGGTCGTCTACCTGCTCCTAAAAAGGTCTGGCTCGGGTCCAAAAAGGGTAGCGAGGGTCTACCTGCTCCTAAAAAGGTCTGGTCCGGGTCAAAAAAAGGTAGGGAGGGTCGTCTACCTGCTCCTAAAAAGGTCTGGCTCGGGTCCAAAAAGGTCTGGCTCGGGTCCAAAAAGGGTAGCGAGGGTCTACCTGCTCCTAAAAAGGTCTGGTCCGGGTCAAAAAAAGGTAGGGAGGGTCGTCTACCTGCTCCTAAAAAGGTCTGGCTCGGGTCCAAAAAGGTCTGGCTCGGGTCCAAAAAGGTCTGGCTCGGGTCCAAAAAGGTCTGGCTCGGGTCCAAAAAGGGGAACGAGGGTCTACCTGCTCCTAAAAAGGTCTGGTGAGGGTCAAAAAAAGGTAGGGAGGGACGTCTACCTGCTCCTAAAAAGGTCTGGCTCGGGTCCAAAAAGGTCTGGCTCGGGTCCAAAAAGGTCTGGCTCGGGTCCAAAAAGGTCTGGCTCGGGTCCAAAAAGGTCTGGCTCGGGTCCAAAAAGGGTAGCGAGGGTCTACCTGCTCCTAAAAAGGTCTGGTCCGGGTCAAAAAAAGGTAGGGAGGGTCGTCTACCTGCTCCTAAAAAGGTCTGGCTCGGGTCCAAAAAGGGTAGCGAGGGTCTACCTGCTCCTAAAAAGGTCTGGTCCGGGTCAAAAAAAGGTAGGGAGGGTCGTCTACCTGCTCCTAAAAAGGTCTGGCTCGGGTCCAAAAAGGTCTGGCTCGGGTCCAAAAAGGTCTGGCTCGGGTCCAAAAAGGGTAGCGAGGGTCTACCTGCTCCTAAAAAGGTCTGGTCCGGGTCAAAAAAAGGAAGGGAGGGTCGTCTACCTGCTCCTAAAAAGGTCTGGCTTGGGTCCAAAAAGGTCTGGCTCGGGTCCAAAAAGGTCTGGCTCGGGTCCAAAAAGGTCTGGCTCGGGTCCAAAAAGGGGAGCGAGGGTCTACCTGCTCCTAAAAAGGTCTGGTGAGGGTCAAAAAAAGGTAGGGAGGGACGTCTACCTGCTCCTAAAAAGGTCTGGCTCGGGTCCAAAAAGGTCTGGCTCGGGTCCAAAAAGGGTAGCGAGGGTCTACCTGCTCCTAAAAAGGTCTGGTCCGGTTCAAAAAAAGGTAGGGAGGGTCGTCTACCTGCTCCTAAAAAGGTCTGGCTCGGGTCCAAAAAGGGTAGCGAGGGTCTACCTGCTCCTAAAAAGGTCTGGTCCGGGTCAAAAAAAGGTAGGGAGGGTCGTCTACCTGCTCCTAAAAAGGTCTGGCTCGGGTCCAAAAAGGTCTGGCTCGGGTCCAAAAAGGGTAGCGAGGGTCTACCTGCTCCTAAAAAGGTCTGGTCCGGGTCAAAAAAAGGTAGGGAGGGTCGTCTACCTGCTCCTAAAAAGGTCTGGCTCGGGTCCAAAAAGGTCTGGCTCGGGTCCAAAAAGGTCTGGCTCGGGTCCAAAAAGGTCTGGCTCGGGTCCAAAAAGGGGAACGAGGGTCTACCTGCTCCTAAAAAGGTCTGGTGAGGGTCAAAAAAAGGTAGGGAGGGACGTCTACCTGCTCCTAAAAAGGTCTGGCTCGGGTCCAAAAAGGTCTGGCTCGGGTCCAAAAAGGTCTGGCTCGGGTCCAAAAAGGTCTGGCTCGGGTCCAAAAAGGTCTGGCTCGGGTCCAAAAAGGTCTGGCTCGGGTCCAAAAAGGGTAGCGAGGGTCTACCTGCTCCTAAAAAGGTCTGGTCCGGGTCAAAAAAAGGTAGGGAGGGTCGTCTACCTGCTCCTAAAAAGGTCTGGCTCGGGTCCAAAAAGGTCTGGCTCGGGTCCAAAAAGGTCTGGCTCGGGTCCAAAAAGGTCTGGCTCGGGTCCAAAAAGGGGAGCGAGGGTCTACCTGCTCCTAAAAAGGTCTGGTGAGGGTCAAAAAAAGGTAGGGAGGGACGTCTACCTGCTCCTAAAAAGGTCTGGCTCGGGTCCAAAAAGGTCTGGCTCGGGTCCAAAAAGGTCTGGCTCGGGTCCAAAAAGGTCTGGCTCGGGTCCAAAAAGGTCTGGCTCGGGTCCAAAAAGGGTAGCGAGGGTCTACCTGCTCCTAAAAAGGTCTGGTCCGGGTCAAAAAAAGGTAGGGAGGGTCGTCTACCTGCTCCTAAAAAGGTCTGGCTCGGGTCCAAAAAGGTCTGGCTCGGGTCCAAAAAGGGGAACGAGGGTCTACCTGCTCCTAAAAAGGTCTGGTGAGGGTCAAAAAAAGGTAGGGAGGGACGTCTACCTGCTCCTAAAAAGGTCTGGCTCGGGTCCAAAAAGGTCTGGCTCGGGTCCAAAAAGGTCTGGCTCGGGTCCAAAAAGGTCTGGCTCGGGTCCAAAAAGGTCTGGCTCGGGTCCAAAAAGGGTAGCGAGGGTCTACCTGCTCCTAAAAAGGTCTGGTCCGGGTCAAAAAAAGGTAGGGAGGGTCGTCTACCTGCTCCTAAAAAGGTCTGGCTCGGGTCCAAAAAGGGTAGCGAGGGTCTACCTGCTCCTAAAAAGGTCTGGTCCGGGTCAAAAAAAGGTAGGGAGGGTCGTCTACCTGCTCCTAAAAAGGTCTGGCTCGGGTCCAAAAAGGTCTGGCTCGGGTCCAAAAAGGTCTGGCTCGGGTCCAAAAAGGTCTGGCTCGGGTCCAAAAAGGGGAACGAGGGTCTACCTGCTCCTAAAAAGGTCTGGTGAGGGTCAAAAAAAGGTAGGGAGGGTCGTCTACCTGCTCCTAAAAAGGTCTGGCTCGGGTCCAAAAAGGTCTGGCTCGGGTCCAAAAAGGGGAGCGAGGGTCTACCTGCTCCTAAAAAGGTCTGGCTCGGGTCCAAAAAGGTCTGGCTCGGGTCCAAAAAGGTCTGGCTCGGGTCCAAAAAGGTCTGGCTCGGGTCCAAAAAGGGTAGCGAGGGTCTACCTGCTCCTAAAAAGGTCTGGTCCGGGTCAAAAAAAGGTAGGGAGGGTCGTCTACCTGCTCCTAAAAAGGTCTGGCTTGGGTCCAAAAAGGTCTGGCTCGGGTCCAAAAAGGTCTGGCTCGGGTCCAAAAAGGTCTGGCTCGGGTCCAAAAAGGTCTGGCTCGGGTCCAAAAAGGGGAGCGAGGGTCTACCTGCTCCTAAAAAGGTCTGGCTCGGGTCCAAAAAGGTCTGGCTCGGGTCCAAAAAGGTCTGGCTCGGGTCCAAAAAGGTCTGGCTCGGGTCCAAAAAGGGTAGCGAGGGTCTACCTGCTCCTAAAAAGGTCTGGTCCGGGTCAAAAAAAGGTAGGGAGGGTCGTCTACCTGCTCCTAAAAAGGTCTGGCTCGGGTCCAAAAAGGTCTGGCTCGGGTCCAAAAAGGTCTGGCTCGGGTCCAAAAAGGTCTGGCTCGGGTCCAAAAAGGTCTGGCTCGGGTCCAAAAAGGTCTGGCTCGGGTCCAAAAAGGTCTGGCTCGGGTCCAAAAAGGTCTGGCTCGGGTCCAAAAAGGTCTGGCTCGGGTCCAAAAAGGTCTGGCTCGGGTCCAAAAAGGGTAGCGAGGGTCTACCTGCTCCTAAAAAGGTCTGGTCCGGGTCAAAAAAAGGTAGGGAGGGTCGTCTACCTGCTCCTAAAAAGGTCTGGCTCGGGTCCAAAAAGGTCTGGCTCGGGTCCAAAAAGGTCTGGCTCGGGTCCAAAAAGGTCTGGCTCGGGTCCAAAAAGGGTAGCGAGGGTCTACCTGCTCCTAAAAAGGTCTGGTCCGGGTCAAAAAAAGGTAGGGAGGGTCGTCTACCTGCTCCTAAAAAGGTCTGGCTTGGGTCCAAAAAGGTCTGGCTCGGGTCCAAAAAGGTCTGGCTCGGGTCCAAAAAGGTCTGGCTCGGGTCCAAAAAGGGGAGCGAGGGTCTACCTGCTCCTAAAAAGGTCTGGTGAGGGTCAAAAAAAGGTAGGGAGGGACGTCTACCTGCTCCTAAAAAGGTCTGGCTCGGGTCCAAAAAGGTCTGGCTCGGGTCCAAAAAGGGTAGCGAGGGTCTACCTGCTCCTAAAAAGGTCTGGTCCGGGTCAAAAAAAGGTAGGGAGGGTCGTCTACCTGCTCCTAAAAAGGTCTGGCTCGGGTCCAAAAAGGTCTGGCTCGGGTCCAAAAAGGTCTGGCTCGGGTCCAAAAAGGTCTGGCTCGGGTCCAAAAAGGGTAGCGAGGGTCTACCTGCTCCTAAAAAGGTCTGGTCCGGGTCAAAAAAAGGTAGGGAGGGTCGTCTACCTGCTCCTAAAAAGGTCTGGCTTGGGTCCAAAAAGGTCTGGCTCGGGTCCAAAAAGGTCTGGCTCGGGTCCAAAAAGGTCTGGCTCGGGTCCAAAAAGGGGAGCGAGGGTCTACCTGCTCCTAAAAAGGTCTGGTGAGGGTCAAAAAAAGGTAGGGAGGGACGTCTACCTGCTCCTAAAAAGGTCTGGCTCGGGTCCAAAAAGGTCTGGCTCGGGTCCAAAAAGGGTAGCGAGGGTCTACCTGCTCCTAAAAAGGTCTGGTCCGGTTCAAAAAAAGGTAGGGAGGGTCGTCTACCTGCTCCTAAAAAGGTCTGGCTCGGGTCCAAAAAGGGTAGCGAGGGTCTACCTGCTCCTAAAAAGGTCTGGTCCGGGTCAAAAAAAGGTAGGGAGGGTCGTCTACCTGCTCCTAAAAAGGTCTGGCTCGGGTCCAAAAAGGTCTGGCTCGGGTCCAAAAAGGGTAGCGAGGGTCTACCTGCTCCTAAAAAGGTCTGGTCCGGGTCAAAAAAAGGTAGGGAGGGTCGTCTACCTGCTCCTAAAAAGGTCTGGCTCGGGTCCAAAAAGGTCTGGCTCGGGTCCAAAAAGGTCTGGCTCGGGTCCAAAAAGGTCTGGCTCGGGTCCAAAAAGGGGAACGAGGGTCTACCTGCTCCTAAAAAGGTCTGGTGAGGGTCAAAAAAAGGTAGGGAGGGACGTCTACCTGCTCCTAAAAAGGTCTGGCTCGGGTCCAAAAAGGTCTGGCTCGGGTCCAAAAAGGTCTGGCTCGGGTCCAAAAAGGTCTGGCTCGGGTCCAAAAAGGTCTGGCTCGGGTCCAAAAAGGGTAGCGAGGGTCTACCTGCTCCTAAAAAGGTCTGGTCCGGGTCAAAAAAAGGTAGGGAGGGTCGTCTACCTGCTCCTAAAAAGGTCTGGCTTGGGTCCAAAAAGGTCTGGCTCGGGTCCAAAAAGGTCTGGCTCGGGTCCAAAAAGGTCTGGCTCGGGTCCAAAAAGGGGAGCGAGGGTCTACCTGCTCCTAAAAAGGTCTGGTGAGGGTCAAAAAAAGGTAGGGAGGGACGTCTACCTGCTCCTAAAAAGGTCTGGCTCGGGTCCAAAAAGGTCTGGCTCGGGTCCAAAAAGGGTAGCGAGGGTCTACCTGCTCCTAAAAAGGTCTGGTCCGGTTCAAAAAAAGGTAGGGAGGGTCGTCTACCTGCTCCTAAAAAGGTCTGGCTCGGGTCCAAAAAGGGTAGCGAGGGTCTACCTGCTCCTAAAAAGGTCTGGTCCGGGTCAAAAAAAGGTAGGGAGGGTCGTCTACCTGCTCCTAAAAAGGTCTGGCTCGGGTCCAAAAAGGGTAGCGAGGGTCTACCTGCTCCTAAAAAGGTCTGGTCCGGGTCAAAAAAAGGTAGGGAGGGTCGTCTACCTGCTCCTAAAAAGGTCTGGCTCGGGTCCAAAAAGGTCTGGCTCGGGTCCAAAAAGGTCTGGCTCGGGTCCAAAAAGGTCTGGCTCGGGTCCAAAAAGGGGAGCGAGGGTCTACCTGCTCCTAAAAAGGTCTGGTGAGGGTCAAAAAAAGGTAGGGAGGGACGTCTACCTGCTCCTAAAAAGATCTGGCTCGGGTCCAAAAAGGTCTGGCTCGAATCCAAAAAGGGTAGCGAGGGTCTACCTGCTCCTAAAAAGGTCTGGTCCGGTTCAAAAAAAGGTAGGGAGGGTCGTCTACCTGCTCCTAAAAAGGTCTGGCTCGGGTCCAAAAAGGGTAGCGAGGGTCTACCTGCTCCTAAAAAGGTCTGGTCCGGGTCAAAAAAAGGTAGGGAGGGTCGTCTACCTGCTCCTAAAAAGGTCTGGCTCGGGTCCAAAAAGGTCTGGCTCGGGTCCAAAAAGGTCTGGCTCGGGTCCAAAAAGGTCTGGCTCGGGTCCAAAAAGGGGAACGAGGGTCTACCTGCTCCTAAAAAGGTCTGGTGAGGGTCAAAAAAAGGTAGGGAGGGACGTCTACCTGCTCCTAAAAAGGTCTGGCTCGGGTCCAAAAAGGTCTGGCTCGGGTCCAAAAAGGGTAGCGAGGGTCTACCTGCTCCTAAAAAGGTCTGGTCCGGGTCAAAAAAAGGTAGGGAGGGTCGTCTACCTGCTCCTAAAAAGGTCTGGCTCGGGTCCAAAAAGGTCTGGCTCGGGTCCAAAAAGGGTAGCGAGGGTCTACCTGTTCCTAAAAAGGTCTGGTCCGGGTCAAAAAAAGGTAGGGAGGGTCGTCTACCTGCTCCTAAAAAGGTCTGGCTTGGGTCCAAAAAGGTCTGGCTCGGGTCCAAAAAGGTCTGGCTCGGGTCCAAAAAGGTCTGGCTCGGGTCCAAAAAGGGTAGCGAGGGTCTACCTGCTCCTAAAAAGGTCTGGTCCGGGTCAAAAAAAGGTAGGGAGGGTCGTCTACCTGCTCCTAAAAAGGTCTGGCTCGGGTCCAAAAAGGGTAGCGAGGGTCTACCTGCTCCTAAAAAGGTCTGGTCCGGGTCAAAAAAAGGTAGGGAGGGTCGTCTACCTGCTCCTAAAAAGGTCTGGCTCGGGTCCAAAAAGGTCTGGCTCGGGTCCAAAAAGGTCTGGCTCGGGTCCAAAAAGGGTAGCGAGGGTCTACCTGTTCCTAAAAAGGTCTGGTCCGGGTCAAAAAAAGGTAGGGAGGGTCGTCTACCTGCTCCTAAAAAGGTCTGGCTTGGGTCCAAAAAGGTCTGGCTCGGGTCCAAAAAGGTCTGGCTCGGGTCCAAAAAGGTCTGGCTCGGGTCCAAAAAGGGTAGCGAGGGTCTACCTGCTCCTAAAAAGGTCTGGTCCGGGTCAAAAAAAGGTAGGGAGGGTCGTCTACCTGCTCCTAAAAAGGTCTGGCTCGGGTCCAAAAAGGTCTGGCTCGGGTCCAAAAAGGGGAGCGAGGGTCTACCTGCTCCTAAAAAGGTCTGGTCCGGGTCAAAAAAAGGTAGGGAGGGTCGTCTACCTGCTCCTAAAAAGGTCTGGCTCGGGTCCAAAAAAGGTCTGGCTCGGGTCCAAAAAGGTCTGGCTCGGGTCCAAAAAGGTCTGGCTCGGGTCCAAAAAGGGTAGCGAGGGTCTACCTGTTCCTAAAAAGGTCTGGTCCGGGTCAAAAAAAGGTAGGGAGGGTCGTCTACCTGCTCCTAAAAAGGTCTGGCTTGGGTCCAAAAAGGTCTGGCTCGGGTCCAAAAAGGTCTGGCTCGGGTCCAAAAAGGTCTGGCTCGGGTCCAAAAAGGGTAGCGAGGGTCTACCTGCTCCTAAAAAGGTCTGGTCCGGGTCAAAAAAAGGTAGGGAGGGTCGTCTACCTGCTCCTAAAAAGGTCTGGCTCGGGTCCAAAAAGGTCTGGCTCGGGTCCAAAAAGGGGAGCGAGGGTCTACCTGCTCCTAAAAAGGTCTGGTCCGGGTCAAAAAAAGGTAGGGAGGGTCGTCTACCTGCTCCTAAAAAGGTCTGGCTCGGGTCCAAAAAGGTCTGGCTCGGGTCCAAAAAGGTCTGGCTCGGGTCCAAAAAGGGTAGCGAGGGTCTACCTGTTCCTAAAAAGGTCTGGTCCGGGTCAAAAAAAGGTAGGGAGGGTCGTCTACCTGCTCCTAAAAAGGTCTGGCTTGGGTCCAAAAAGGTCTGGCTCGGGTCCAAAAAGGTCTGGCTCGGGTCCAAAAAGGTCTGGCTCGGGTCCAAAAAGGGTAGCGAGGGTCTACCTGCTCCTAAAAAGGTCTGGTCCGGGTCAAAAAAAGGTAGGGAGGGTCGTCTACCTGCTCCTAAAAAGGTCTGGCTCGGGTCCAAAAAGGGTAGCGAGGGTCTACCTGCTCCTAAAAAGGTCTGGTCCGGGTCAAAAAAAGGTAGGGAGGGTCGTCTACCTGCTCCTAAAAAGGTCTGGCTCGGGTCCAAAAAGGTCTGGCTCGGGTCCAAAAAGGTCTGGCTCGGGTCCAAAAAGGGTAGCGAGGGTCTACCTGTTCCTAAAAAGGTCTGGTCCGGGTCAAAAAAAGGTAGGGAGGGTCGTCTACCTGCTCCTAAAAAGGTCTGGCTTGGGTCCAAAAAGGTCTGGCTCGGGTCCAAAAAGGTCTGGCTCGGGTCCAAAAAGGTCTGGCTCGGGTCCAAAAAGGGTAGCGAGGGTCTACCTGCTCCTAAAAAGGTCTGGTCCGGGTCAAAAAAAGGTAGGGAGGGTCGTCTACCTGCTCCTAAAAAGGTCTGGCTCGGGTCCAAAAAGGTCTGGCTCGGGTCCAAAAAGGGGAGCGAGGGTCTACCTGCTCCTAAAAAGGTCTGGTCCGGGTCAAAAAAAGGTAGGGAGGGTCGTCTACCTGCTCCTAAAAAGGTCTGGCTCGGGTCCAAAAAAGGTCTGGCTCGGGTCCAAAAAGGTCTGGCTCGGGTCCAAAAAGGTCTGGCTCGGGTCCAAAAAGGGTAGCGAGGGTCTACCTGTTCCTAAAAAGGTCTGGTCCGGGTCAAAAAAAGGTAGGGAGGGTCGTCTACCTGCTCCTAAAAAGGTCTGGCTTGGGTCCAAAAAGGTCTGGCTCGGGTCCAAAAAGGTCTGGCTCGGGTCCAAAAAGGTCTGGCTCGGGTCCAAAAAGGGTAGCGAGGGTCTACCTGCTCCTAAAAAGGTCTGGTCCGGGTCAAATAAAGGTAGGGAGGGTCGTCTACCTGCTCCTAAAAAGGTCTGGCTCGGGTCCAAAAAGGTCTGGCTCGGGTCCAAAAAGGGGAGCGAGGGTCTACCTGCTCCTAAAAAGGTCTGGTCCGGGTCAAAAAAAGGTAGGGAGGGTCGTCTACCTGCTCCTAAAAAGGTCTGGCTCGGGTCCAAAAAAGGTCTGGCTCGGGTCCAAAAAGGTCTGGCTCGGGTCCAAAAAGGTCTGGCTCGGGTCCAAAAAGGGTAGCGAGGGTCTACCTGCTCCTAAAAAGGTCTGGTCCGGGTCAAAAAAAGGTAGGGAGGGTCGTCTACCTGCTCCTAAAAAGGTCTGGCTCGGGTCCAAAAAGGTCTGGCTCGGGTCCAAAAAGGTCTGGCTCGGGTCCAAAAAGGTCTGGCTCGGGTCCAAAAAGGGTAGCGAGGGTCTACCTGCTCCTAAAAAGGTCTGGTCCGGGTCAAAAAAAGGTAGGGAGGGTCGTCTACCTGCTCCTAAAAAGGTCTGGCTTGGGTCCAAAAAGGTCTGGCTCGGGTCCAAAAAGGTCTGGCTCGGGTCCAAAAAGGTCTGGCTCGGGTCCAAAAAGGGGAGCGAGGGTCTACCTGCTCCTAAAAAGGTCTGGTGAGGGTCAAAAAAAGGTAGGGAGGGACGTCTACCTGCTCCTAAAAAGGTCTGGCTCGGGTCCAAAAAGGTCTGGCTCGGGTCCAAAAAGGGTAGCGAGGGTCTACCTGCTCCTAAAAAGGTCTGGTCCGGTTCAAAAAAAGGTAGGGAGGGTCGTCTACCTGCTCCTAAAAAGGTCTGGCTCGGGTCCAAAAAGGGTAGCGAGGGTCTACCTGCTCCTAAAAAGGTCTGGTCCGGGTCAAAAAAAGGTAGGGAGGGTCGTCTACCTGCTCCTAAAAAGGTCTGGCTCGGGTCCAAAAAGGTCTGGCTCGGGTCCAAAAAGGTCTGGCTCGGGTCCAAAAAGGGGAACGAGGGTCTACCTGCTCCTAAAAAGGTCTGGTGAGGGTCAAAAAAAGGTAGGGAGGGACGTCTACCTGCTCCTAAAAAGGTCTGGCTCGGGTCCAAAAAGGTCTGGCTCGGGTCCAAAAAGGGTAGCGAGGGTCTACCTGCTCCTAAAAAGGTCTGGTCCGGGTCAAAAAAAGGTAGGGAGGGTCGTCTACCTGCTCCTAAAAAGGTCTGGCTCGGGTCCAAAAAGGTCTGGCTCGGGTCCAAAAAGGTCTGGCTCTGTTATTTTTATCATATCTGTATCGACAATATCACATATTTCATACTAGTAGCGCCATCTACCATGTTCAATGTTATACTGTGTATTTAAGAAATAAAAAGTCAGTTCTTGTCTGTGATTCAAGCGTTTAATTTATCAGAGGTTATGTGCCCAGGATTTTTTTAGTTATCTCGCAATTTTCTTGGATATTACTAGTGGAAAATAGTGGAAAAAGACATTGCAGATTGAGATTAACTGTGATTAACGCTGTGACTGTGAAAATGACGACGAACTACCTTGTCAGTGTGCCTAAATTAAAAGGGCGGGAAAACTACAGCGAGTGGGCTTTTGCGGCTGAGAATTTCTTAGTTCTGGAGGGAATGTCTGATTGCATCAAGTCTGAGACGATACCAGCAGAAATAGGAGCAGCAGGTGACATAAAGACCAAAGCAAAGCTGATTCTGACAATAGATTCGTCGCTTTACGTACACATCAAAGGTGTACAAACGACCCATGAGTTGTGGAAGAAATTGAAGAACCTATTTGATGACACCGGATTCACGAGGAGAATCAGTTTATTGAGGAGTTTGATTTCCATACGACTCGAAAATAGTGCTTCAATGACTTCGTACGTGACACAAATCATCGAAACTAGTCAAAAATTGTGTGGTACAGGTTTTAACATAAATGACGAGTGGGTCGCATCGCTTTTGCTGGCGGGATTACCAGAGAAATATTCCCCGATGATTATGGCGATCGAACATTGCGGCATACCATTGACAGCCGACGCCATTAAAACCAAATTATTGGACATGGAAGAAAGCGGAAATGGGGGCGAAAGCAGCGCTTCCAATTCCAGTGGCGCTTTTGCGAGTTACAAGAAAAACCGGAATGTTGGTAGCACTGCGATCAAAGACAGCGCCCAGATGTCAAAGTCAAAACCAAAAACTATAACATGCTATAAATGTAAACAAACCGGCCATTACCGCAATCAGTGTACATCTATGAATAAAAATTCGTCGAACACAAATAAAACGGAACGTGCCACGAGTAATGCGTTTAGCGCCGTGTTTTTGAGTGGTGAATTTTGCAAAAGTGACTGGTATATTGACTCCGGGGCGAGTGTTCATCTCACCGCGAACGAAGAATGGTTGTCAAATGTGTCGCGAGATCTTAAGGTCAAGGAAATTGTCGTGGCAAACAAAGATAAAGTACCCGTATTATGTACTGGAGATGTGCAGATTACGACAAAGACGCACGCCTGTGAATATGATATTACAGTGGAAGGTGTATTGTGCGCGCCAAAGTTGACAACTAATCTGTTGTCTGTTAGTCAACTAATATCACAAGGAAACAAAGTTTCATTTAACAGTTATGGTTGTCAAGTTTTCAACCAAGAAGGAGTACTTGTGGCTACAGCAAGTCTGTTAAATGGGGTATATAAACTAAACATGTCAGAATGTTGTTCATCAGCTACAGTGATGGTGTCCAGTGAAGTTTGGCATCGACGTCTTGGCCATGTCAACAGCCAGTATTTGAATAAGATGCAAGATGCTGTGCAGGGATTGACACTTGATAGTAAGAGTGACATATCAAAGTCATCATGTGTTGCATGTTGTGAGGGGAAGCAGAGCCGCTTACCCTTTCCCAAAGAAGGTAGCAGAAGTACTGAGTTGCTACATATTGTGCACACTGATCTCTGTGGCCCAATGGAGAACCAATCTATAGGTGGTTCTAAATACTTTATGATATTCATTGATGATTTCAGTCGTATGACATACATCTATTTCTTAAAAACTAAAGATGAAGCATTGAAATGCTTTCAACAGTATAAAGCAGAGGTTGAGAATCAACTTAATCGCAGCATAAAGATCTTGAGAAGTGACAATGGGACAGAATTCTGCAACAGCGCATTTGACAATTTTTTGATGTCGCATGGGATAGTACATCACAAATCTAACCCATATACACCTGAGCAGAATGGTCTCTCGGAAAGATTCAACCGGACTATCATTGAAAAAGCCAAGTGTTTGCTGTTTGATGCAGGTCTCGAAAAAAGGTTTTGGGCGGAGGCGGCACACACTGCAGTGTACTTACAGAACAGGACTGTGACCACATCATTAAATTACAAGACTCCTTTCGAAATATGGACAGGCAGAAAGCCTGACGTAAGTCACTTACGTGTTTTCGGTAGTACAGTCATGGTACATGTACCGAAACAAAGAAGATTAAAGTGGGACAGAAAGTCGGATAAATGTATCCTTGTTGGATATTCCAATGAAGTCAAAGGGTACCGGATTTACAACCCAAAGTCCAATGTCATCACAACCAGTCGAGATGTAATAGTATTGGAGAAGATAGAGACAGAGAATGTTCTGGAGGTACAGAAAAATTGTTCAGATGAAGTGAGTGTGGTTCCAGTGGGGGAACAGGATTTGACACTTCTGGAAGATTCACTTGAACAACCAGAGGGCTTGAACGCAGATGACAGTGGTGAACTGTATGTACCTTGTGAAAATGATACATTGGATAGCTCAGAGTCTGGTACAACAGACAGTGAAGACTCCATTATACTCAACAATGCTAACATAACAAGTGGTCCTCGGCGTAGGCAGCAACCAGATAGATATGGATTTGCAAGTGGTTGTATAGAAGATGACAACATGTTCACTGGTGAAATATCATTGCAAGAAGCCTTGGAAGGTCCTGAGAAAGCACAGTGGCTAGCAGCAGTGCAGGATGAGTTACAGTCATTTGAGAAAAATAGTGCGTGGGAACTTGTGGATGTACCAGTGAAGGGTACCATAGTGCAGTGCAAGTGGGTTTTACGAAAAAAATATGACAGTGAGAACAAAGTGCGCTACCGTGCTCGCCTGGTCGCGAAGGGCTTCACCCAAAAACATGGTGTGGACTATACAGAAACATTTTCGCCTGTGGTAAGACACACCACTCTTAGACTATTATTTGCGTTGTCTATAAAATTAGGTTTAGATGTTAGCCATCTAGATGTGAAGACTGCGTTCTTAAATGGCGATTTAGAGGAAACCATTTATATGAAAATGCCAGAATGTTATAATAATAGTAGTGCAGTTTGTAAAGTATTGAAACTTAAAAAGGCCATTTATGGACTCAAGCAGGCTTCTAGAGCTTGGAATAAAAAGGTTGACAATTGTTTGATCAGCAATGGTTACATGAGGTCAAAAATAGAGCCATGTATGTATATAAAGGATACTAACAAATGTAAGACCATTGTAACAGTGTATGTCGACGACTTCTTTATATTTTCTAATGATAAAATTGAAACTGAGAACTTGAAACAGATTTTATCTAACCAGTTTAGCATTAAGGACTTAGGACAAGTTAAAGTATGTCTTGGAATGAATGTAAATTTCAATAAAGATGAAGGATATGTAACTCTGAGTCAGGAAACTTACATTGATCAACTTTTGAACAAATTTAATTTAAGTGATTGTAAAACTGCTGATACTCCGATGGAGGTGAAACTAAATGTAAATAAAGGTCAAGATGGTGTAAACAGTCATGTGCCCTATCAGCAACTAATAGGTAGTTTGATGTACCTGTCGGTATTAACTAGGCCAGACATTAGTTACTCTATTAGTTTTTTAAGTCAATTTAATAATTGCCACACAAATGAGCATTGGGAATATGCAAAAAGAGTATTGAAATATTTAAAAAAGACTAAAAGTTATGGAATAAAATACTGTAAAGAAGGTAATTCAGAAATAACAGGCTATGTAGATGCTGATTGGGCCTCTAACTCAATAGATAGGAGATCATATACTGGAATGTGTTTTATGTTATGTGATGGTGTAATATCATGGGAATGTAGGAAACAGAAATGTGTAGCTCTCTCTAGCACTGAATCAGAGTATGTTGGTCTATCAGAAGCATGCAGAGAAGCAATGTATTTAAAGGGATTACAGTATGAAATAACCAATAAGATGTACACAATCAGTCTGTTCAATGATAACCAAGGGGCACAAAAGCTGTGTGCAAACCCAGTCTTTCACAAACGTACCAAACATATTGATATTAAATATCATTTTTGTCGTGATCTAGTAAAAGACAAAATTGTTAAAGTACTGTATTTGCCAACAGCTGATATGCCGGCTGACATTCTAACTAAAAGTTTATGTTTAGCAAAACATTATAAATTTATGTCATTGCTTGGGATTGTTTGTTTAGAATAATTTTTTAAGATTGTTTAGTGAATATTGCGATAAGTGGGGGTGTTATTTTTATCATATCTGTATCGACAATATCACATATTTCATACTAGTAGCGCCATCTACCATGTTCAATGTTATACTGTGTATTTAAGAAATAAAAAGTCAGTTCTTGTCTGTGATTCAAGCGTTTAATTTATCAGAGGCTCGGGTCCAAAAAGGTCTGGCTCGGGTCCAAAAAGGGGAACGAGGGTCTACCTGCTCCTAAAAAGGTCTGGTGAGGGTCAAAAAAAGGTAGGGAGGGACGTCTACCTGCTCCTAAAAAGGTCTGGCTCGGGTCCAAAAAGGGTAGCGAGGGTCTACCTGCTCCTAAAAAGGTCTGGTCCGGGTCAAAAAAAGGTAGGGAGGGTCGTCTACCTGCTCCTAAAAAGGTCTGGCTCGGGTCCAAAAAGGGTAGCGAGGGTCTACCTGCTCCTAAAAAGGTCTGGTCCGGGTCAAAAAAAGGTAGGGAGGGTCGTCTACCTGCTCCTAAAAAGGTCTGGCTCGGGTCCAAAAAGGTCTGGCTCGGGTCCAAAAAGGTCTGGCTCGGGTCCAAAAAGGTCTGGCTCGGGTCCAAAAAGGGTAGCGAGGGTCTACCTGCTCCTAAAAAGGTCTGGTCCGGGTCAAAAAAAGGTAGGGAGGGTCGTCTACCTGCTCCTAAAAAGGTCTGGCTTGGGTCCAAAAAGGTCTGGCTCGGGTCCAAAAAGGTCTGGCTCGGGTCCAAAAAGGTCTGGCTCGGGTCCAAAAAGGGGAGCGAGGGTCTACCTGCTCCTAAAAAGGTCTGGTGAGGGTCAAAAAAAGGTAGGGAGGGACGTCTACCTGCTCCTAAAAAGGTCTGGCTCGGGTCCAAAAAGGGTAGCGAGGGTCTACCTGCTCCTAAAAAGGTCTGGTCCGGGTCAAAAAAAGGTAGGGAGGGTCGTCTACCTGCTCCTAAAAAGGTCTGGCTCGGGTCCAAAAAGGTCTGGCTCGGGTCCAAAAAGGTCTGGCTCGGGTCCAAAAAGGTCTGGCTCGGGTCCAAAAAGGGTAGCGAGGGTCTACCTGCTCCTAAAAAGGTCTGGTCCGGGTCAAAAAAAGGTAGGGAGGGTCGTCTACCTGCTCCTAAAAAGTTCTGGCTCGGGTCCAAAAAGGGTAGCGAGGGTCTACCTGCTCCTAAAAAGGTCTGGTCCGGGTCAAATAAAGGTAGGGAGGGTCGTCTACCTGCTCCTAAAAAGGTCTGGCTCGGGTCCAAAAAGGTCTGGCTCGGGTCCAAAAAGGTCTGGCTCGGGTCCAAAAAATCTGGCTCGGGTCCAAAAAGGGTAGCGAGGGTCTACCTGCTCCTAAAAAGGTCTGGTCCGGGTCAAAAAAAGGTAGGGAGGGTCGTCTACCTGCTCCTAAAAAGGTCTGGCTTGGGTCCAAAAAGGTCTGGCTCGGGTCCAAAAAGGTCTGGCTCGGGTCCAAAAAGGTCTGGCTCGGGTCCAAAAAGTTCTGGCTCGGGTCCAAAAAGGTCTGGCTCGGGTCCAAAAAGGTCTGGCTCGGGTCCAAAAAGGGTAGCGAGGGTCTACCTGCTCCTAAAAAGGTCTGGTCCGGGTCAAAAAAAGGTAGGGAGGGTCGTCTACCTGCTCCTAAAAAGGTCTGGCTCGGGTCCAAAAAGGGTAGCGAGGGTCTACCTGCTCCTAAAAAGGTCTGGTCCGGGTCAAAAAAAGGTAGGGAGGGTCGTCTACCTGCTCCTAAAAAGGTCTGGCTCGGGTCCAAAAAGGTCTGGCTCGGGTCCAAAAAGGTCTGGCTCGGGTCCAAAAAGGTCTGGCTCGGGTCCAAAAAGGGTAGCGAGGGTCTACCTGCTCCTAAAAAGGTCTGGTCCGGGTCAAAAAAAGGTAGGGAGGGTCGTCTACCTGCTCCTAAAAATGTCTGGCTTGGGTCCAAAAAGGTCTGGCTCGGGTCCAAAAAGGTCTGGCTCGGGTCCAAAAAGGTCTGGCTCGGGTCCAAAAAGGGGAGCGAGGGTCTACCTGCTCCTAAAAAGGTCTGGTGAGGGTCAAAAAAAGGTAGGGAGGGACGTCTACCTGCTCCTAAAAAGGTCTGGCTCGGGTCCAAAAAGGTCTGGCTCGGGTCCAAAAAGGGTAGCGAGGGTCTACCTGCTCCTAAAAAGGTCTGGTCCGGTTCAAAAAAAGGTAGGGAGGGTCGTCTACCTGCTCCTAAAAAGGTCTGGCTCGGGTCCAAAAAGGGTAGCGAGGGTCTACCTGCTCCTAAAAAGGTCTGGTCCGGGTCAAAAAAAGGTAGGGAGGGTCGTCTACCTGCTCCTAAAAAGGTCTGGCTCGGGTCCAAAAAGGTCTGGCTCGGGTCCAAAAAGGGTAGCGAGGGTCTACCTGCTCCTAAAAAGGTCTGGTCCGGGTCAAAAAAAGGTAGGGAGGGTCGTCTACCTGCTCCTAAAAAGGTCTGGCTCGGGTCCAAAAAGGTCTGGCTCGGGTCCAAAAAGGTCTGGCTCGGGTCCAAAAAGGGGAACGAGGGTCTACCTGCTCCTAAAAAGGTCTGGTGAGGGTCAAAAAAAGGTAGGGAGGGACGTCTACCTGCTCCTAAAAAGGTCTGGCTCGGGTCCAAAAAGGTCTGGCTCGGGTCCAAAAAGGGTAGCGAGGGTCTACCTGCTTCTAAAAAGGTCTGGTCCGGGTCAAAAAAAGGTAGGGAGGGTCGTCTACCTGCTCCTAAAAAGGTCTGGCTTGGGTCCAAAAAGGTCTGGCTCGGGTCCAAAAAGGTCTGGCTCGGGTCCAAAAAGGTCTGGCTCGGGTCCAAAAAGGTCTGGCTCGGGTCCAAAAAGGTCTGGCTCGGGTCCAAAAAGGTCTGGCTCGGGTCCAAAAAGGGTAGCGAGGGTCTACCTGCTCCTAAAAAGGTCTGGTCCGGGTCAAAAAAAGGTAGGGAGGGTCGTCTACCTGCTCCTAAAAAGGTCTGGCTCGGGTCCAAAAAGGGTAGCGAGGGTCTACCTGCTCCTAAAAAGGTCTGGTCCGGGTCAAAAAAAGGTAGGGAGGGTCGTCTACCTGCTCCTAAAAAGGTCTGGCTCGGGTCCAAAAAGGTCTGGCTCGGGTCCAAAAAGGTCTGGCTCGGGTCCAAAAAGGGGAACGAGGGTCTACCTGCTCCTAAAAAGGTCTGGTGAGGGTCAAAAAAAGGTAGGGAGGGACGTCTACCTGCTCCTAAAAAGGTCTGGCTCGGGTCCAAAAAGGTCTGGCTCGGGTCCAAAAAGGGTAGCGAGGGTCTACCTGCTCCTAAAAAGGTCTGGTCCGGGTCAAAAAAAGGTAGGGAGTGTCGTCTACCTGCTCCTAAAAAGGTCTGGCTCGGGTCCAAAAAGGTCTGGCTCGGGTCCAAAAAGGTCTGGCTCGGGTCCAAAAAGGGTAGCGAGGGTCTACCTGCTCCTAAAAAGGTCTGGTCCGGGTCAAAAAAAGGTAGGGAGGGTCGTCTACCTGCTCCTAAAAAGGTCTGGCTCGGGTCCAAAAAGGTCTGGCTCGGGTCCAAAAAGGTCTGGCTCGGGTCCAAAAAGGGTAGCGAGGGTCTACCTGCTCCTAAAAAGGTCTGGTCCGGGTCAAAAAAAGGTAGGGAGGGTCGTCTACCTGCTCCTAAAAAGGTCTGGCTCGGGTCCAAAAAGGGTAGCGAGGGTCTACCTGCTCCTAAAAAGGTCTGGTCCGGGTCAAAAAAAGGTAGGGAGGGTCGTCTACCTGCTCCTAAAAAGGTCTGGCTCGGGTCCAAAAAGGTCTGGCTCGGGTCCAAAAAGGTCTGGCTCGGGTCCAAAAAGGTCTGGCTCGGGTCCAAAAAGGGTAGCGAGGGTCTACCTGCTCCTAAAAAGGTCTGGTCCGGGTCAAAAAAAGGTAGGGAGGGTCGTCTACCTGCTCCTAAAAAGGTCTGGCTTGGGTCCAAAAAGGTCTGGCTCGGGTCCAAAAAGGTCTGGCTCGGGTCCAAAAAGGTCTGGCTCGGGTCCAAAAAGGGGAGCGAGGGTCTACCTGCTCCTAAAAAGGTCTGGTGAGGGTCAAAAAAAGGTAGGGAGGGACGTCTACCTGCTCCTAAAAAGGTCTGGCTCGGGTCCAAAAAGGTCTGGCTCGGGTCCAAAAAGGGTAGCGAGGGTCTACCTGCTCCTAAAAAGGTCTGGTCCGGTTCAAAAAAAGGTAGGGAGGGTCGTCTACCTGCTCCTAAAAAGGTCTGGCTCGGGTCCAAAAAGGGTAGCGAGGGTCTACCTGCTCCTAAAAAGGTCTGGTCCGGGTCAAAAAAAGGTAGGGAGGGTCGTCTACCTGCTCCTAAAAAGGTCTGGCTCGGGTCCAAAAAGGGTAGCGAGGGTCTACCTGCTCCTAAAAAGGTCTGGTCCGGGTCAAAAAAAGGTAGGGAGGGTCGTCTACCTGCTCCTAAAAAGGTCTGGCTCGGGTCCAAAAAGGTCTGGCTCGGGTCCAAAAAGGTCTGGCTCGGGTCCAAAAAGGTCTGGCTCGGGTCCAAAAAGGGGAGCGAGGGTCTACCTGCTCCTAAAAAGGTCTGGTGAGGGTCAAAAAAAGGTAGGGAGGGACGTCTACCTGCTCCTAAAAAGATCTGGCTCGGGTCCAAAAAGGTCTGGCTCGAATCCAAAAAGGGTAGCGAGGGTCTACCTGCTCCTAAAAAGGTCTGGTCCGGTTCAAAAAAAGGTAGGGAGGGTCGTCTACCTGCTCCTAAAAAGGTCTGGCTCGGGTCCAAAAAGGGTAGCGAGGGTCTACCTGCTCCTAAAAAGGTCTGGTCCGGGTCAAAAAAAGGTAGGGAGGGTCGTCTACCTGCTCCTAAAAAGGTCTGGCTCGGGTCCAAAAAGGTCTGGCTCGGGTCCAAAAAGGTCTGGCTCGGGTCCAAAAAGGTCTGGCTCGGGTCCAAAAAGGGGAACGAGGGTCTACCTGCTCCTAAAAAGGTCTGGTGAGGGTCAAAAAAAGGTAGGGAGGGACGTCTACCTGCTCCTAAAAAGGTCTGGCTCGGGTCCAAAAAGGTCTGGCTCGGGTCCAAAAAGGGTAGCGAGGGTCTACCTGCTCCTAAAAAGGTCTGGTCCGGGTCAAAAAAAGGTAGGGAGGGTCGTCTACCTGCTCCTAAAAAGGTCTGGCTCGGGTCCAAAAAGGTCTGGCTCGGGTCCAAAAAGGGTAGCGAGGGTCTACCTGTTCCTAAAAAGGTCTGGTCCGGGTCAAAAAAAGGTAGGGAGGGTCGTCTACCTGCTCCTAAAAAGGTCTGGCTTGGGTCCAAAAAGGTCTGGCTCGGGTCCAAAAAGGTCTGGCTCGGGTCCAAAAAGGTCTGGCTCGGGTCCAAAAAGGGTAGCGAGGGTCTACCTGCTCCTAAAAAGGTCTGGTCCGGGTCAAAAAAAGGTAGGGAGGGTCGTCTACCTGCTCCTAAAAAGGTCTGGCTCGGGTCCAAAAAGGGTAGCGAGGGTCTACCTGCTCCTAAAAAGGTCTGGTCCGGGTCAAAAGAAGGTAGGGAGGGTCGTCTACCTGCTCCTAAAAAGGTCTGGCTCGGGTCCAAAAAGGTCTGGCTCGGGTCCAAAAAGGTCTGGCTCGGGTCCAAAAAGGGTAGCGAGGGTCTACCTGTTCCTAAAAAGGTCTGGTCCGGGTCAAAAAAAGGTAGGGAGGGTCGTCTACCTGCTCCTAAAAAGGTCTGGCTTGGGTCCAAAAAGGTCTGGCTCGGGTCCAAAAAGGTCTGGCTCGGGTCCAAAAAGGTCTGGCTCGGGTCCAAAAAGGGTAGCGAGGGTCTACCTGCTCCTAAAAAGGTCTGGTCCGGGTCAAAAAAAGGTAGGGAGGGTCGTCTACCTGCTCCTAAAAAGGTCTGGCTCGGGTCCAAAAAGGTCTGGCTCGGGTCCAAAAAGGGGAGCGAGGGTCTACCTGCTCCTAAAAAGGTCTGGTCCGGGTCAAAAAAAGGTAGGGAGGGTCGTCTACCTGCTCCTAAAAAGGTCTGGCTCGGGTCCAAAAAAGGTCTGGCTCGGGTCCAAAAAGGTCTGGCTCGGGTCCAAAAAGGTCTGGCTCGGGTCCAAAAAGGGTAGCGAGGGTCTACCTGTTCCTAAAAAGGTCTGGTCCGGGTCAAAAAAAGGTAGGGAGGGTCGTCTACCTGCTCCTAAAAAGGTCTGGCTTGGGTCCAAAAAGGTCTGGCTCGGGTCCAAAAAGGTCTGGCTCGGGTCCAAAAAGGTCTGGCTCGGGTCCAAAAAGGGTAGCGAGGGTCTACCTGCTCCTAAAAAGGTCTGGTCCGGGTCAAAAAAAGGTAGGGAGGGTCGTCTACCTGCTCCTAAAAAGGTCTGGCTCGGGTCCAAAAAGGTCTGGCTCGGGTCCAAAAAGGGGAGCGAGGGTCTACCTGCTCCTAAAAAGGTCTGGTCCGGGTCAAAAAAAGGTAGGGAGGGTCGTCTACCTGCTCCTAAAAAGGTCTGGCTCGGGTCCAAAAAGGTCTGGCTCGGGTCCAAAAAGGTCTGGCTCGGGTCCAAAAAGGGTAGCGAGGGTCTACCTGTTCCTAAAAAGGTCTGGTCCGGGTCAAAAAAAGGTAGGGAGGGTCGTCTACCTGCTCCTAAAAAGGTCTGGCTTGGGTCCAAAAAGGTCTGGCTCGGGTCCAAAAAGGTCTGGCTCGGGTCCAAAAAGGTCTGGCTCGGGTCCAAAAAGGGTAGCGAGGGTCTACCTGCTCCTAAAAAGGTCTGGTCCGGGTCAAAAAAAGGTAGGGAGGGTCGTCTACCTGCTCCTAAAAAGGTCTGGCTCGGGTCCAAAAAGGGTAGCGAGGGTCTACCTGCTCCTAAAAAGGTCTGGTCCGGGTCAAAAAAAGGTAGGGAGGGTCGTCTACCTGCTCCTAAAAAGGTCTGGCTCGGGTCCAAAAAGGTCTGGCTCGGGTCCAAAAAGGTCTGGCTCGGGTCCAAAAAGGGTAGCGAGGGTCTACCTGTTCCTAAAAAGGTCTGGTCCGGGTCAAAAAAAGGTAGGGAGGGTCGTCTACCTGCTCCTAAAAAGGTCTAGCTTGGGTCCAAAAAGGTCTGGCTCGGGTCCAAAAAGGTCTGGCTCGGGTCCAAAAAGGTCTGGCTCGGGTCCAAAAAGGGTAGCGAGGGTCTACCTGCTCCTAAAAAGGTCTGGTCCGGGTCAAAAAAAGGTAGGGAGGGTCGTCTACCTGCTCCTAAAAAGGTCTGGCTCGGGTCCAAAAAGGTCTGGCTCGGGTCCAAAAAGGGGAGCGAGGGTCTACCTGCTCCTAAAAAGGTCTGGTCCGGGTCAAAAAAAGGTAGGGAGGGTCGTCTACCTGCTCCTAAAAAGGTCTGGCTCGGGTCCAAAAAAGGTCTGGCTCGGGTCCAAAAAGGTCTGGCTCGGGTCCAAAAAGGTCTGGCTCGGGTCCAAAAAGGGTAGCGAGGGTCTACCTGTTCCTAAAAAGGTCTGGTCCGGGTCAAAAAAAGGTAGGGAGGGTCGTCTACCTGCTCCTAAAAAGGTCTGGCTTGGGTCCAAAAAGGTCTGGCTCGGGTCCAAAAAGGTCTGGCTCGGGTCCAAAAAGGTCTGGCTCGGGTCCAAAAAGGGTAGCGAGGGTCTACCTTGTAATATCAATTTTTCCCGTGGGGGTGCGCAACGATCCGAATAAGAATCACTTCGTCCCACAGGGAAAAATCCGGCGGCAGAGCATGAGAGGGTCTCGGGTTCGGTGGCCTAGTCGTTCCTGGATCAATCCAATTTAATAAAATGTTGGGCGCCTTGAAAGGGGACGGAGTAACAATAGGTGACTCCGTACCAAAATAAAAAAAATATATTAAATCCTGCTAGAGGAAAAAAGTTAAATACGAAGCAAAAATAAATGAATGATCCATGAACCGTAGCAAGTGGAGAATAGTAAATCAAACAAAATTTCATTTAAAAGTAGACTGGTTTAATACTAAGTATTTCGATACACATTAGATTCAGTTGAAAAACAGGAGCAGTTACATACAGTAAAAAAAAATTACATGATACCGAGACAGTAATTAACATTCGTCCGGCGAACTACACCTTATCACACATGGTACTACACCTTATCAGTAAATCGGGATTAGCTTAAGCATGCCCGTTATGGTGGGGTGGCATCTGACCAACTATATTGGGCGGTCAGCTGTACATTCAGTACCGATGGGAGGACCGTGTTGGGAAAGTCTGATACCACCTACTCAAACCACCAGCCCTGAAGGTCAGCCCACCGCTCAACATAGAGAGTCAGCCAAGTCAGTACGCATGCACACCCCACAAATCATGTCTAATAAAAACTATTTGAAATTCACTACTAACTATTCACTAATAACAAACACTATTTGAAATTTTTGTTCAGTTATCAAAGTTAAGTTGAGATAAAGTCACTGCGCTTCCTCCATCGGCCTCGACCGAGAAGTCAATACGGGGAAGTTGAACACTTGTTAAATTGAAATAAATACGGCCCTAAATGATTAAATCCATTGCCATCAGTACCTTGACTCCGAGCCAATGCAAAATCGGTTCTGGGATCAGCTCACCGTCGACATTTTGACAGGCGGGAGGTACCACGTGTCCACGCCACGTCTACGACACACCGAGCTGCCGACATTCACACCCAAAAAGCTTTTTAGCCGGTCTATGGAGCCCTGCAATCACCACAATGAACAAATTAAGTCGACATTCTAAACACTTCACAACGTGACATATTTGGCTATGCCGAACAATAAAATTTTCATTAATATTCTTACCAGAACACTGGGATTTGCAGCTCACAAAGAGACTCTTTGGCCGGAGCACAGGTAAATCAAATGATCTAAAACAATAAGACAAAAAAATTACAAGCACGTGACTATGGCTGATACATCCGCGAGGAACATTTACACATCATCGGCTTGAAATACTCACCATTTTATTGGGCGTACGGTGCACAATGCATCTCGGAAGACGCGGAACGAAACTTCACCGCATTTGGTGGATATAAAAAGGCTCCTCAGGGAGACAGCCCAGGATTACTCCTCCTCTTTTCTGATCTCCATGAAAAAGACTTGTCAATCGCTCACCCACCCATAGACAAACGAGAGAAAAAAAAAACCA
This sequence comes from Nomophila noctuella, assembly GCA_958496325.1. Lineage (NCBI taxonomy): Eukaryota > Metazoa > Arthropoda > Insecta > Lepidoptera > Crambidae > Nomophila > Nomophila noctuella. The sequence continues at coordinate 11,748,724 of OY292503.1, read as the reverse complement.
AAGCACACTGACCAAGGATTCGTAACCATCGCGCTCAACCATAGACACAATCTACTAAAAATACTTTAGAATAATTAATTTGGAAGACTTCGGAAAATCAATTCATTCCGGCAAACCCTAGCTTAGCAAAATTAGATATTAAACATTATACATTTTAACAGACTAAAAACAATTAGCGCCTACGACTGTAAAAATAAAACGCAGCGCACGTAAATGTCAAATGTCAGGTGTCGCTGTCAAACTGACACCGTTCTTATTTGACAAGGTTTTGTTTATTTCGACAACAGAAAAGTGTTACAAAATTCACGAATTTACTAATATAAACCGCTAAAACAGTTTTAACAGCGTCAAAGGAATGAACCAATGGTTGTGGAATGATAAATTGTTAACCCTCTCGCCAACAAATCAGGTAAAAATTAGAATATTACTTCATTCAAGTGACGACCTCTCAATCCAGGAAAACAAACATAGCATAAAATTAGAGACAAACAATACTATAACGACCCCTCCATTCATGACTATCCCTCTCGACCTAAGATCACAGCCGGTCCTATGCTGCACCAAGTGATAAAACAGTAAAACTGAAAAAATGGTGTTACAGTACCGCCTTAGTTGGGAAAGAAAAATTTTATTCAAAATGAAAATTTTATTGAAATTTTGAATAAAATTTTTCGTCGAGTGAAACGACCAAAAGGTAACACTACCACATCTTAACAACAATACAAACATTTGAACAATACAAAAACAACACCTCAAGACTCCAAACTCATTCACCAGGAGTTTGAATCATATAAGGGAAAACCTAATAACTTAAAAGTTAATAGAAAGTCAGGTAGAACCATTCTGAGAGCTCGCTGATACAGACAAAACTACACCAGGTTCAAACCCGTAACCAGTGATAAACACTAAAGGTTACACAAAGTGAGAAGTGGAACATCCAACTTATCTCAAGCCAATGGCTGGATAAACCAAGACCATAGTGTAATTTACCACACCACGAATCGGGGTAAATTACACGCAAAAATGAAGTATGACAACAGGGACTTCACAAAAACACAGTGTAAGGATTAGAAAATCCAACATACCTCAGACACTATAAGGAGTACAAGGTAAGATACACAACGGACTTACCTGATACAAAAAAAAAACTAAATGTTTAAATCCTTAATTTAGTTGTGGTTCACACAAACCCAGATTAAACACTAATAACATTACTAAAATTAGGTCCAGGTCCTTGGCATCAATAGCGAAATATGCGAATGCTACAAGGCCTACAGATTGGACACACAACAGAAACCTTAATTACTAAAAATACCGTCGATCCTCGACCATAATGGTAAGGCGACAACAAACTAAATGGAAACAAACAAAACTCATGCTAAACATTGAATATATCAAAGGCTGATCCGAATCAAAGACAGCTCCATCGATAACCATCTCCCTACCATGATTTAAGAAACAATGGAGTGAACTTAGTCCCGTCGTGAACAGACGAATTGAGAGCACATTGGAATTCTTGAATGTTCTGATCCCATAATAATAATCGATGATCAGAACGCACATAAGAAGCAATGGCCCGAACAATATCCCGATTAACACTTCGGTTTGGTTACATGGAGAATGGTAACGAGGATTGTATAAGATATGAGGTACACCAGCTCCCTTCAATAAATCCCTAAATTCCTTAGAAGTGAATTGGGGACCATTATCTGTATATAGGATGCGGCACACAACTCCTCCAACCTCGATATAAACGCCCGAACACAAGTATCACCGCTAAATATTAAATTCAAAGAACCTAGATTACATGAACTGTTAGCTAACTCGTGTTCAAGTTCGTCCGTAAGCAAGTCATTTATGTTATAATTAAGTTCCGACATGTCAAACAAAATATAAAAAAAATTGTACTATATAAAAAATTCACAATTCCATAAAAATAACAATTATAATTATATTATCATAATATCACTTTGTTCCGACAGGACAGTTAAAATATTAAAAAAAAATTGTACTATATAAAAATTTCACAATTCTAAAAACATAAAAATTATATTATATTATCATAATATCACATTTAAAACATCTCGTTGAAGTACTAAACTCACTTTCTAGGCCACACGTTGGGTATGCCACTGTAATATCAATTTTTCCCGTGGGGGTGCGCAACGATCCGAATAAGAATCACTTCGTCCCACAGGGAAAAATCCGGCGGCAGAGCATGAGAGGGTCTCGGGTTCGGTGGCCTAGTCGTTCCTGGATCAATCCAATTTAATAAAATGTTGGGCGCCTTGAAAGGGGACGGAGTAACAATAGGTGACTCCGTACCAAAATAAAAAAAATATATTAAATCCTGCTAGAGGAAAAAAGTTAAATACGAAGCAAAAATAAATGAATGATCCATGAACCGTAGCAAGTGGAGAATAGTAAATCAAACAAAATTTCATTTAAAAGTAGACTGGTTTAATACTAAGTATTTCGATACACATTAGATTCAGTTGAAAAACAGGAGCAGTTACATACAGTAAAAAAAAATTACATGATACCGAGACAGTAATTAACATTCGTCCGGCGAACTACACCTTATCACACATGGTACTACACCTTATCAGTAAATCGGGATTAGCTTAAGCATGCCCGTTATGGTGGGGTGGCATCTGACCAACTATATTGGGCGGTCAGCTGTACATTCAGTACCGATGGGAGGACCGTGTTGGGAAAGTCTGATACCACCTACTCAAACCACCAGCCCTGAAGGTCAGCCCACCGCTCAACATAGAGAGTCAGCCAAGTCAGTACGCATGCACACCCCACAAATCATGTCTAATAAAAACTATTTGAAATTCACTACTAACTATTCACTTATAACAAACACTATTTGAAATTTTTGTTCAGTTATCAAAGTTAAGTTGAGATAAAGTCACTGCGCTTCCTCCATCGGCCTCGACCGAGAAGTCAATACGGGGAAGTTGAACACTTGTTAAATTGAAATAAATACGGCCCTAAATGATTAAATCCATTGCCATCAGTACCTTGACTCCGAGCCAATGCAAAATCGGTTCTGGGATCAGCTCACCGTCGACATTTTGACAGGCGGGAGGTACCACGTGTCCACGCCACGTCTACGACACACCGAGCTGCCGACATTCACACCCAAAAAGCTTTTTAGCCGGTCTATGGAGCCCTGCAATCACCACAATGAACAAATTAAGTCGACATTCTAAACACTTCACAACGTGACATATTTGGCTATGCCGAACAATAAAATTTTCATTAATATTCTTACCAGAACACTGGGATTTGCAGCTCACAAAGAGACTCTTTGGCCGGAGCACAGGTAAATCAAATGATCTAAAACAATAAGACAAAAAAATTACAAGCACGTGACTATGGCTGATACATCCGCGAGGAACATTTACACATCATCGGCTTGAAATACTCACCATTTTATTGGGCGTACGGTGCACAATGCATCTCGGAAGACGCGGAACGAAACTTCACCGCATTTGGTGGATATAAAAAGGCTCCTCAGGGAGACAGCCCAGGATTACTCCTCCTCTTTTCTGATCTCCATGAAAAAGACTTGTCAATCGCTCACCCACCCATAGACAAACGAGAGAAAAAAAAAACCAAAGCACACTGACCAAGGATTCGTAACCATCGCGCTCAACCATAGACACAATCTACTAAAAATACTTTAGAATAATTAATTTGGAAGACTTCGGAAAATCAATTCATTCCGGCAAACCCTAGCTTAGCAAAATTAGATATTAAACATTATACATTTTAACAGACTAAAAACAATTAGCGCCTACGACTGTAAAAATAAAACGCAGCGCACGTAAATGTCAAATGTCAGGTGTCGCTGTCAAACTGACACCGTTCTTATTTGACAAGGTTTTGTTTATTTCGACAACAGAAAAGTGTTACAAAATTCACGAATTTACTAATATAAACCGCTAAAACAGTTTTAACAGCGTCAAAGGAATGAACCAATGGTTGTGGAATGATAAATTGTTAACCCTCTCGCCAACAAATCAGGTAAAAATTAGAATATTACTTCATTCAAGTGACGACCTCTCAATCCAGGAAAACAAACATAGCATAAAATTAGAGACAAACAATACTATAACGACCCCTCCATTCATGACTATCCCTCTCGACCTAAGATCACAGCCGGTCCTATGCTGCACCAAGTGATAAAACAGTAAAACTGAAAAAATGGTGTTACAACCTGCTCCTAAAAAGGTCTGGTCCGGGTCAAATAAAGGTAGGGAGGGTCGTCTACCTGCTCCTAAAAAGGTCTGGCTCGGGTCCAAAAAGGTCTGGCTCGGGTCCAAAAAGGGGAGCGAGGGTCTACCTGCTCCTAAAAAGGTCTGGTCCGGGTCAAAAAAAGGTAGGGAGGGTCGTCTACCTGCTCCTAAAAAGGTCTGGCTCGGGTCCAAAAAAGGTCTGGCTCGGGTCCAAAAAGGTCTGGCTCGGGTCCAAAAAGGTCTGGCTCGGGTCCAAAAAGGGTAGCGAGGGTCTACCTGCTCCTAAAAAGGTCTGGTCCGGGTCAAAAAAAGGTAGGGAGGGTCGTCTACCTGCTCCTAAAAAGGTCTGGCTCGGGTCCAAAAAGGTCTGGCTCGGGTCCAAAAAGGTCTGGCTCGGGTCCAAAAAGGTCTGGCTCGGGTCCAAAAAGGGTAGCGAGGGTCTACCTGCTCCTAAAAAGGTCTGGTCCGGGTCAAAAAAAGGTAGGGAGGGTCGTCTACCTGCTCCTAAAAAGGTCTGGCTCGGGTCCAAAAAGGTCTGGCTCGGGTCCAAAAAGGTCTGGCTCGGGTCCAAAAAGGTCTGGCTCGGGTCCAAAAAGGTCTGGCTCGGGTCCAAAAAGGGTAGCGAGGGTCTACCTGCTCCTAAAAAGGTCTGGTCCGGGTCAAAAAAAGGTAGGGAGGGTCGTCTACCTGCTCCTAAAAAGGTCTGGCTCGGGTCCAAAAAGGTCTGGCTCGGGTCCAAAAAGGTCTGGCTCGGGTCCAAAAAGGTCTGGCTCGGGTCCAAAAAGGGTAGCGAGGGTCTACCTGCTCCTAAAAAGGTCTGGTCCGGGTCAAAAAAAGGTAGGGAGGGTCGTCTACCTGCTCCTAAAAAGGTCTGGCTTGGGTCCAAAAAGGTCTGGCTCGGGTCCAAAAAGGTCTGGCTCGGGTCCAAAAAGGTCTGGCTCGGGTCCAAAAAGGGGAGCGAGGGTCTACCTGCTCCTAAAAAGGTCTGGTGAGGGTCAAAAAAAGGTAGGGAGGGACGTCTACCTGCTCCTAAAAGGTCTGGCTCGGGTCCAAAAAGGTCTGGCTCGGGTCCAAAAAGGGTAGCGAGGGTCTACCTGCTCCTAAAAAGGTCTGGTCCGGTTCAAAAAAAGGTAGGGAGGGTCGTCTACCTGCTCCTAAAAAGGTCTGGCTCGGGTCCAAAAAGGGTAGCGAGGGTCTACCTGCTCCTAAAAAGGTCTGGTCCGGGTCAAAAAAAGGTAGGGAGGGTCGTCTACCTGCTCCTAAAAAGGTCTGGCTCGGGTCCAAAAAGGTCTGGCTCGGGTCCAAAAAGGTCTGGCTCGGGTCCAAAAAGGTCTGGCTCGGGTCCAAAAAGGGGAACGAGGGTCTACCTGCTCCTAAAAAGTTCTGGTGAGGGTCAAAAAAAGGTAGGGAGGGACGTCTACCTGCTCCTAAAAAGGTCTGGCTCGGGTCCAAAAAGGTCTGGCTCGGGTCCAAAAAGGGTAGCGAGGGTCTACCTGCTCCTAAAAAGGTCTGGTCCGGGTCAAAAAAAGGTAGGGAGGGTCGTCTACCTGCTCCTAAAAAGGTCTGGCTCGGGTCCAAAAAGGTCTGGCTCGGGTCCAAAAAGGTCTGGCTCGGGTCCAAAAAGGTCTGGCTCGGGTCCAAAAAGGGGAACGAGGGTCTACCTGCTCCTAAAAAGGTCTGGTGAGGGTCAAAAAAAGGTAGGGAGGGTCGTCTACCTGCTCCTAAAAAGGTCTGGCTCGGGTCCAAAAAGGTCTGGCTCGGGTCCAAAAAGGTCTGGCTCGGGTCCAAAAAGGTCTGGCTCGGGTCCAAAAAGGGGAACGAGGGTCTACCTGCTCCTAAAAAGGTCTGGTGAGGGTCAAAAAAAGGTAGGGAGGGACGTCTACCTGCTCCTAAAAAGGTCTGGCTCGGGTCCAAAAAGGTCTGGCTCGGGTCCAAAAAGGTCTGGCTCGGGTCCAAAAAGGTCTGGCTCGGGTCCAAAAAGGTCTGGCTCGGGTCCAAAAAGGGTAGCGAGGGTCTACCTGCTCCTAAAAAGGTCTGGTCCGGGTCAAAAAAAGGTAGGGAGGGTCGTCTACCTGCTCCTAAAAAGGTCTGGCTCGGGTCCAAAAAGGGTAGCGAGGGTCTACCTGCTCCTAAAAAGGTCTGGTCCGGGTCAAAAAAAGGTAGGGAGGGACGTCTACCTGCTCCTAAAAAGGTCTGGCTCGGGTCCAAAAAGGTCTGGCTCGGGTCCAAAAAGGGTAGCGAGGGTCTACCTGCTCCTAAAAAGGTCTGGTCCGGTTCAAAAAAAGGTAGGGAGGGTCGTCTACCTGCTCCTAAAAAGGTCTGGCTCGGGTCCAAAAAGGGTAGCGAGGGTCTACCTGCTCCTAAAAAGGTCTGGTCCGGGTCAAAAAAAGGTAGGGAGGGTCGTCTACCTGCTCCTAAAAAGGTCTGGCTCGGGTCCAAAAAGGTCTGGCTCGGGTCCAAAAAGGGTAGCGAGGGTCTACCTGCTCCTAAAAAGGTCTGGTCCGGGTCAAAAAAAGGTAGGGAGGGTCGTCTACCTGCTCCTAAAAAGGTCTGGCTCGGGTCCAAAAAGGTCTGGCTCGGGTCCAAAAAGGTCTGGCTCGGGTCCAAAAAGGTCTGGCTCGGGTCCAAAAAGGGGAACGAGGGTCTACCTGCTCCTAAAAAGGTCTGGTGAGGGTCAAAAAAAGGTAGGGAGGGACGTCTACCTGCTCCTAAAAAGGTCTGGCTCGGGTCCAAAAAGGTCTGGCTCGGGTCCAAAAAGGTCTGGCTCGGGTCCAAAAAGGTCTGGCTCGGGTCCAAAAAGGTCTGGCTCGGGTCCAAAAAGGGTAGCGAGGGTCTACCTGCTCCTAAAAAGGTCTGGTCCGGGTCAAAAAAAGGTAGGGAGGGTCGTCTACCTGCTCCTAAAAAGGTCTGGCTCGGGTCCAAAAAGGGTAGCGAGGGTCTACCTGCTCCTAAAAAGGTCTGGTCCGGGTCAAAAAAAGGTAGGGAGGGACGTCTACCTGCTCCTAAAAAGGTCTGGCTCGGGTCCAAAAAGGTCTGGCTCGGGTCCAAAAAGGGTAGCGAGGGTCTACCTGCTCCTAAAAAGGTCTGGTCCGGGTCAAAAAAAGGTAGGGAGGGTCGTCTACCTGCTCCTAAAAAGGTCTGGCTCGGGTCCAAAAAGGTCTGGCTCGGGTCCAAAAAGGGTAGCGAGGGTCTACCTGCTCCTAAAAAGGTCTGGTCCGGGTCAAAAAAAGGTAGGGAGGGTCGTCTACCTGCTCCTAAAAAGGTCTGGCTCGGGTCCAAAAAGGTCTGGCTCGGGTCCAAAAAGGTCTGGCTCGGGTCCAAAAAGGTCTGGCTCGGGTCCAAAAAGGGGAACGAGGGTCTACCTGCTCCTAAAAAGGTCTGGTGAGGGTCAAAAAAAGGTAGGGAGGGACGTCTACCTGCTCCTAAAAAGGTCTGGCTCGGGTCCAAAAAGGTCTGGCTCGGGTCCAAAAAGGTCTGGCTCGGGTCCAAAAAGGTCTGGCTCGGGTCCAAAAAGGTCTGGCTCGGGTCCAAAAAGGGTAGCGAGGGTCTACCTGCTCCTAAAAAGGTCTGGTCCGGGTCAAAAAAAGGTAGGGAGGGTCGTCTACCTGCTCCTAAAAAGGTCTGGCTCGGGTCCAAAAAGGGTAGCGAGGGTCTACCTGCTCCTAAAAAGGTCTGGTCCGGGTCAAAAAAAGGTAGGGAGGGTCGTCTACCTGCTCCTAAAAAGGTCTGGCTCGGGTCCAAAAAGGTCTGGCTCGGGTCCAAAAAGGTCTGGCTCGGGTCCAAAAAGGTCTGGCTCGGGTCCAAAAAGGGTAGCGAGGGTCTACCTGCTCCTAAAAAGGTCTGGTCCGGGTCAAAAAAAGGTAGGGAGGGTCGTCTACCTGCTCCTAAAAAGGTCTGGCTTGGGTCCAAAAAGGTCTGGCTCGGGTCCAAAAAGGTCTGGCTCGGGTCCAAAAAGGTCTGGCTCGGGTCCAAAAAGGGGAGCGAGGGTCTACCTGCTCCTAAAAAGGTCTGGTGAGGGTCAAAAAAAGGTAGGGAGGGACGTCTACCTGCTCCTAAAAAGGTCTGGCTCGGGTCCAAAAAGGTCTGGCTCGGGTCCAAAAAGGGTAGCGAGGGTCTACCTGCTCCTAAAAAGGTCTGGTCCGGTTCAAAAAAAGGTAGGGAGGGTCGTCTACCTGCTCCTAAAAAGGTCTGGCTCGGGTCCAAAAAGGGTAGCGAGGGTCTACCTGCTCCTAAAAAGGTCTGGTCCGGGTCAAAAAAAAGGTAGGGAGGGTCGTCTACCTGCTCCTAAAAAGGTCTGGCTCGGGTCCAAAAAGGTCTGGCTCGGGTCCAAAAAGGGTAGCGAGGGTCTACCTGCTCCTAAAAAGGTCTGGTCCGGGTCAAAAAAAGGTAGGGAGGGTCGTCTACCTGCTCCTAAAAAGGTCTGGCTCGGGTCCAAAAAGGTCTGGCTCGGGTCCAAAAAGGTCTGGCTCGGGTCCAAAAAGGTCTGGCTCGGGTCCAAAAAGGGGAACGAGGGTCTACCTGCTCCTAAAAAGGTCTGGTGAGGGTCAAAAAAAGGTAGGGAGGGACGTCTACCTGCTCCTAAAAAGGTCTGGCTCGGGTCCAAAAAGGTCTGGCTCGGGTCCAAAAAGGTCTGGCTCGGGTCCAAAAAGGTCTGGCTCGGGTCCAAAAAGGTCTGGCTCGGGTCCAAAAAGGGTAGCGAGGGTCTACCTGCTCCTAAAAAGGTCTGGTCCGGGTCAAAAAAAGGTAGGGAGGGTCGTCTACCTGCTCCTAAAAAGGTCTGGCTCGGGTCCAAAAAGGGTAGCGAGGGTCTACCTGCTCCTAAAAAGGTCTGGTCCGGGTCAAAAAAAGGTAGGGAGGGTCGTCTACCTGCTCCTAAAAAGGTCTGGCTCGGGTCCAAAAAGGTCTGGCTCGGGTCCAAAAAGGTCTGGCTCGGGTCCAAAAAGGTCTGGCTCGGGTCCAAAAAGGGTAGCGAGGGTCTACCTGCTCCTAAAAAGGTCTGGTCCGGGTCAAAAAAAGGTAGGGAGGGTCGTCTACCTGCTCCTTAAAAGGTCTGGCTTGGGTCCAAAAAGGTCTGGCTCGGGTCCAAAAAGGTCTGGCTCGGGTCCAAAAAGGTCTGGCTCGGGTCCAAAAAGGGGAGCGAGGGTCTACCTGCTCCTAAAAAGGTCTGGTGAGGGTCAAAAAAAGGTAGGGAGGGACGTCTACCTGCTCCTAAAAAGGTCTGGCTCGGGTCCAAAAAGGTCTGGCTCGGGTCCAAAAAGGGTAGCGAGGGTCTACCTGCTCCTAAAAAGGTCTGGTCCGGTTCAAAAAAAGGTAGGGAGGGTCGTCTACCTGCTCCTAAAAAGGTCTGGCTCGGGTCCAAAAAGGGTAGCGAGGGTCTACCTGCTCCTAAAAAGGTCTGGTCCGGGTCAAAAAAAGGTAGGGAGGGTCGTCTACCTGCTCCTAAAAAGGTCTGGCTCGGGTCCAAAAAGGTCTGGCTCGGGTCCAAAAAGGGTAGCGAGGGTCTACCTGCTCCTAAAAAGGTCTGGTCCGGGTCAAAAAAAGGTAGGGAGGGTCGTCTACCTGCTCCTAAAAAGGTCTGGCTCGGGTCCAAAAAGGTCTGGCTCGGGTCCAAAAAGGTCTGGCTCGGGTCCAAAAAGGTCTGGCTCGGGTCCAAAAAGGGGAACGAGGGTCTACCTGCTCCTAAAAAGGTCTGGTGAGGGTCAAAAAAAGGTAGGGAGGGACGTCTACCTGCTCCTAAAAAGGTCTGGCTCGGGTCCAAAAAGGTCTGGCTCGGGTCCAAAAAGGTCTGGCTCGGGTCCAAAAAGGTCTGGCTCGGGTCCAAAAAGGTCTGGCTCGGGTCCAAAAAGGGTAGCGAGGGTCTACCTGCTCCTAAAAAGGTCTGGTCCGGGTCAAAAAAAGGTAGGGAGGGTCGTCTACCTGCTCCTAAAAAGGTCTGGCTCGGGTCCAAAAAGGGTAGCGAGGGTCTACCTGCTCCTAAAAAGGTCTGGTCCGGGTCAAAAAAAGGTAGGGAGGGACGTCTACCTGCTCCTAAAAAGGTCTGGCTCGGGTCCAAAAAGGTCTGGCTCGGGTCCAAAAAGGGTAGCGAGGGTCTACCTGCTCCTAAAAAGGTCTGGTCCGGTTCAAAAAAAGGTAGGGAGGGTCGTCTACCTGCTCCTAAAAAGGTCTGGCTCGGGTCCAAAAAGGGTAGCGAGGGTCTACCTGCTCCTAAAAAGGTCTGGTCCGGGTCAAAAAAAGGTAGGGAGGGTCGTCTACCTGCTCCTAAAAAGGTCTGGCTCGGGTCCAAAAAGGTCTGGCTCGGGTCCAAAAAGGGTAGCGAGGGTCTACCTGCTCCTAAAAAGGTCTGGTCCGGGTCAAAAAAAGGTAGGTAGGGTCGTCTACCTGCTCCTAAAAAGGTCTGGCTCGGGTCCAAAAAGGTCTGGCTCGGGTCCAAAAAGGTCTGGCTCGGGTCCAAAAAGGTCTGGCTCGGGTCCAAAAAGGGGAACGAGGGTCTACCTGCTCCTAAAAAGGTCTGGTGAGGGTCAAAAAAAGGTAGGGAGGGACGTCTACCTGCTCCTAAAAAGGTCTGGCTCGGGTCCAAAAAGGTCTGGCTCGGGTCCAAAAAGGTCTGGCTCGGGTCCAAAAAGGTCTGGCTCGGGTCCAAAAAGGTCTGGCTCGGGTCCAAAAAGGGTAGCGAGGGTCTACCTGCTCCTAAAAAGGTCTGGTCCGGGTCAAAAAAAGGTAGGGAGGGTCGTCTACCTGCTCCTAAAAAGGTCTGGCTCGGGTCCAAAAAGGGTAGCGAGGGTCTACCTGCTCCTAAAAAGGTCTGGTCCGGGTAAAAAAAAGGTAGGGAGGGTCGTCTACCTGCTCCTAAAAAGGTCTGGCTCGGGTCCAAAAAGGTCTGGCTCGGGTCCAAAAAGGTCTGGCTCGGGTCCAAAAAGGTCTGGCTCGGGTCCAAAAAGGTCTGGCTCGGGTCCAAAAAGGGTAGCGAGGGTCTACCTGCTCCTAAAAAGGTCTGGTCCGGGTCAAAAAAAGGTAGGGAGGGTCGTCTACCTGCTCCTAAAAAGGTCTGGCTTGGGTCCAAAAAGGTCTGGCTCGGGTCCAAAAAGGTCTGGCTCGGGTCCAAAAAGGTCTGGCTCGGGTCCAAAAAGGGGAGCGAGGGTCTACCTGCTCCTAAAAAGGTCTGGTGAGGGTCAAAAAAAGGTAGGGAGGGACGTCTACCTGCTCCTAAAAAGGTCTGGCTCGGGTCCAAAAAGGTCTGGCTCGGGTCCAAAAAGGGTAGCGAGGGTCTACCTGCTCCTAAAAAGGTCTGGTCCGGTTCAAAAAAAGGTAGGGAGGGTCGTCTACCTGCTCCTAAAAAGGTCTGGCTCGGGTCCAAAAAGGGTAGCGAGGGTCTACCTGCTCCTAAAAAGGTCTGGTCCGGGTCAAAAAAAGGTAGGGAGGGACGTCTACCTGCTCCTAAAAAGGTCTGGCTCGGGTCCAAAAAGGTCTGGCTCGGGTCCAAAAAGGGTAGCGAGGGTCTACCTGCTCCTAAAAAGGTCTGGTCCGGGTCAAAAAAAGGTAGGGAGGGTCGTCTACCTGCTCCTAAAAAGGTCTGGCTCGGGTCCAAAAAGGTCTGGCTCGGGTCCAAAAAGGGTAGCGAGGGTCTACCTGCTCCTAAAAAGGTCTGGTCCGGGTCAAAAAAAGGTAGGGAGGGTCGTCTACCTGCTCCTAAAAAGGTCTGGCTCGGGTCCAAAAAGGTCTGGCTCGGGTCCAAAAAGGTCTGGCTCGGGTCCAAAAAGGGGAACGAGGGTCTACCTGCTCCTAAAAAGGTCTGGTGAGGGTCAAAAAAAGGTAGGGAGGGACGTCTACCTGCTCCTAAAAAGGTCTGGCTCGGGTCCAAAAAGGTCTGGCTCGGGTCCAAAAAGGTCTGGCTCGGGTCCAAAAAGGTCTGGCTCGGGTCCAAAAAGGTCTGGCTCGGGTCCAAAAAGGGTAGCGAGGGTCTACCTGCTCCTAAAAAGGTCTGGTCCGGGTCAAAAAAAGGTAGGGAGGGTCGTCTACCTGCTCCTAAAAAGGTCTGGCTCGGGTCCAAAAAGGGTAGCGAGGGTCTACCTGCTCCTAAAAAGGTCTGGTCCGGGTCAAAAAAAGGTAGGGAGGGTCGTCTACCTGCTCCTAAAAAGGTCTGGCTCGGGTCCAAAAAGGTCTGGCTCGGGTCCAAAAAGGTCTGGCTCGGGTCCAAAAAGGTCTGGCTCGGGTCCAAAAAGGGTAGCGAGGGTCTACCTGCTCCTAAAAAGGTCTGGTCCGGGTCAAAAAAAGGTAGGGAGGGTCGTCTACCTGCTCCTAAAAAGGTCTGGCTTGGGTCCAAAAAGGTCTGGCTCGGGTCCAAAAAGGTCTGGCTCGGGTCCAAAAAGGTCTGGCTCGGGTCCAAAAAGGGGAGCGAGGGTCTACCTGCTCCTAAAAAGGTCTGGTGAGGGTCAAAAAAAGGTAGGGAGGGACGTCTACCTGCTCCTAAAAAGGTCTGGCTCGGGTCCAAAAAGGTCTGGCTCGGGTCCAAAAAGGGTAGCGAGGGTCTACCTGCTCCTAAAAAGGTCTGGTCCGGTTCAAAAAAAGGTAGGGAGGGTCGTCTACCTGCTCCTAAAAAGGTCTGGCTCGGGTCCAAAAAGGGTAGCGAGGGTCTACCTGCTCCTAAAAAGGTCTGGTCCGGGTCAAAAAAAAGGTAGGGAGGGTCGTCTACCTGCTCCTAAAAAGGTCTGGCTCGGGTCCAAAAAGGTCTGGCTCGGGTCCAAAAAGGGTAGCGAGGGTCTACCTGCTCCTAAAAAGGTCTGGTCCGGGTCAAAAAAAGGTAGGGAGGGTCGTCTACCTGCTCCTAAAAAGGTCTGGCTCGGGTCCAAAAAGGTCTGGCTCGGGTCCAAAAAGGTCTGGCTCGGGTCCAAAAAGGTCTGGCTCGGGTCCAAAAAGGGGAACGAGGGTCTACCTGCTCCTAAAAAGGTCTGGTGAGGGTCAAAAAAAGGTAGGGAGGGACGTCTACCTGCTCCTAAAAAGGTCTGGCTCGGGTCCAAAAAGGTCTGGCTCGGGTCCAAAAAGGTCTGGCTCGGGTCCAAAAAGGTCTGGCTCGGGTCCAAAAAGGTCTGGCTCGGGTCCAAAAAGGGTAGCGAGGGTCTACCTGCTCCTAAAAAGGTCTGGTCCGGGTCAAAAAAAGGTAGGGAGGGTCGTCTACCTGCTCCTAAAAAGGTCTGGCTCGGGTCCAAAAAGGGTAGCGAGGGTCTACCTGCTCCTAAAAAGGTCTGGTCCGGGTCAAAAAAAGGTAGGGAGGGTCGTCTACCTGCTCCTAAAAAGGTCTGGCTCGGGTCCAAAAAGGTCTGGCTCGGGTCCAAAAAGGTCTGGCTCGGGTCCAAAAAGGTCTGGCTCGGGTCCAAAAAGGGTAGCGAGGGTCTACCTGCTCCTAAAAAGGTCTGGTCCGGGTCAAAAAAAGGTAGGGAGGGTCGTCTACCTGCTCCTAAAAAGGTCTGGCTTGGGTCCAAAAAGGTCTGGCTCGGGTCCAAAAAGGTCTGGCTCGGGTCCAAAAAGGTCTGGCTCGGGTCCAAAAAGGGGAGCGAGGGTCTACCTGCTCCTAAAAAGGTCTGGTGAGGGTCAAAAAAAGGTAGGGAGGGACGTCTACCTGCTCCTAAAAAGGTCTGGCTCGGGTCCAAAAAGGTCTGGCTCGGGTCCAAAAAGGGTAGCGAGGGTCTACCTGCTCCTAAAAAGGTCTGGTCCGGTTCAAAAAAAGGTAGGGAGGGTCGTCTACCTGCTCCTAAAAAGGTCTGGCTCGGGTCCAAAAAGGGTAGCGAGGGTCTACCTGCTCCTAAAAAGGTCTGGTCCGGGTCAAAAAAAGGTAGGGAGGGTCGTCTACCTGCTCCTAAAAAGGTCTGGCTCGGGTCCAAAAAGGTCTGGCTCGGGTCCAAAAAGGGTAGCGAGGGTCTACCTGCTCCTAAAAAGGTCTGGTCCGGGTCAAAAAAAGGTAGGGAGGGTCGTCTACCTGCTCCTAAAAAGGTCTGGCTCGGGTCCAAAAAGGTCTGGCTCGGGTCCAAAAAGGTCTGGCTCGGGTCCAAAAAGGTCTGGCTCGGGTCCAAAAAGGGGAACGAGGGTCTACCTGCTCCTAAAAAGGTCTGGTGAGGGTCAAAAAAAGGTAGGGAGGGACGTCTACCTGCTCCTAAAAAGGTCTGGCTCGGGTCCAAAAAGGTCTGGCTCGGGTCCAAAAAGGTCTGGCTCGGGTCCAAAAAGGTCTGGCTCGGGTCCAAAAAGGGTAGCGAGGGTCTACCTGCTCCTAAAAAGGTCTGGTCCGGGTCAAAAAAAGGTAGGGAGGGTCGTCTACCTGCTCCTAAAAAGGTCTGGCTCGGGTCCAAAAAGGGTAGCGAGGGTCTACCTGCTCCTAAAAAGGTCTGGTCCGGGTCAAAAAAAGGTAGGGAGGGACGTCTACCTGCTCCTAAAAAGGTCTGGCTCGGGTCCAAAAAGGTCTGGCTCGGGTCCAAAAAGGGTAGCGAGGGTCTACCTGCTCCTAAAAAGGTCTGGTCCGGTTCAAAAAAAGGTAGGGAGGGTCGTCTACCTGCTCCTAAAAAGGTCTGGCTCGGGTCCAAAAAGGGTAGCGAGGGTCTACCTGCTCCTAAAAAGGTCTGGTCCGGGTCAAAAAAAGGTAGGGAGGGTCGTCTACCTGCTCCTAAAAAGGTCTGGCTCGGGTCCAAAAAGGTCTGGCTCGGGTCCAAAAAGGGTAGCGAGGGTCTACCTGCTCCTAAAAAGGTCTGGTGAGGGTCAAAAAAAGGTAGGGAGGGACGTCTACCTGCTCCTAAAAAGGTCTGGCTCGGGTCCAAAAAGGTCTGGCTCGGGTCCAAAAAGGTCTGGCTCGGGTCCAAAAAGGTCTGGCTCGGGTCCAAAAAGGTCTGGCTCGGGTCCAAAAAGGGTAGCGAGGGTCTACCTGCTCCTAAAAAGGTCTGGTCCGGGTCAAAAAAAGGTAGGGAGGGTCGTCTACCTGCTCCTAAAAAGGTCTGGCTCGGGTCCAAAAAGGTCTGGCTCGGGTCCAAAAAGGGTAGCGAGGGTCTACCTGCTCCTAAAAAGGTCTGGTCCGGGTCAAAAAAAGGTAGGGAGGGTCGTCTACCTGCTCCTAAAAAGGTCTGGCTCGGGTCCAAAAAGGTCTGGCTCGGGTCCAAAAAGGTCTGGCTCGGGTCCAAAAAGGTCTGGCTCGGGTCCAAAAAGGGGAACGAGGGTCTACCTGCTCCTAAAAAGGTCTGGTGAGGGTCAAAAAAAGGTAGGGAGGGACGTCTACCTGCTCCTAAAAAGGTCTGGCTCGGGTCCAAAAAGGTCTGGCTCGGGTCCAAAAAGGTCTGGCTCGGGTCCAAAAAGGTCTGGCTCGGGTCCAAAAAGGTCTGGCTCGGGTCCAAAAAGGGTAGCGAGGGTCTACCTGCTCCTAAAAAGGTCTGGTCCGGGTCAAAAAAAGGTAGGGAGGGACGTCTACCTGCTCCTAAAAAGGTCTGGCTCGGGTCCAAAAAGGTCTGGCTCGGGTCCAAAAAGGGTAGCGAGGGTCTACCTGCTCCTAAAAAGGTCTGGTCCGGTTCAAAAAAAGGTAGGGAGGGTCGTCTACCTGCTCCTAAAAACGTCTGGCTCGGGTCCAAAAAGGGTAGCGAGGGTCTACCTGCTCCTAAAAAGGTCTGGTCCGGGTCAAAAAAAGGTAGGGAGGGTCGTCTACCTGCTCCTAAAAAGGTCTGGCTCGGGTCCAAAAAGGTCTGGCTCGGGTCCAAAAAGGGTAGCGAGGGTCTACCTGCTCCTAAAAAGGTCTGGTGAGGGTCAAAAAAAGGTAGGGAGGGACGTCTACCTGCTCCTAAAAAGGTCTGGCTCGGGTCCAAAAAGGTCTGGCTCGGGTCCAAAAAGGTCTGGCTCGGGTCCAAAAAGGTCTGGCTCGGGTCCAAAAAGGTCTGGCTCGGGTCCAAAAAGGGTAGCGAGGGTCTACCTGCTCCTAAAAAGGTCTGGTCCGGGTCAAAAAAAGGTAGGGAGGGTCGTCTACCTGCTCCTAAAAAGGTCTGGCTCGGGTCCAAAAAGGTCTGGCTCGGGTCCAAAAAGGGTAGCGAGGGTCTACCTGCTCCTAAAAAGGTCTGGTCCGGGTCAAAAAAAGGTAGGGAGGGTCGTCTACCTGCTCCTAAAAAGGTCTGGCTCGGGTCCAAAAAGGTCTGGCTCGGGTCCAAAAAGGTCTGGCTCGGGTCCAAAAAGGGGAACGAGGGTCTACCTGCTCCTAAAAAGGTCTGGTGAGGGTCAAAAAAAGGTAGGGAGGGACGTCTACCTGCTCCTAAAAAGGTCTGGCTCGGGTCCAAAAAGGTCTGGCTCGGGTCCAAAAAGGTCTGGCTCGGGTCCAAAAAGGTCTGGCTCGGGTCCAAAAAGGGTAGCGAGGGTCTACCTGCTCCTAAAAAGGTCTGGTCCGGGTCAAAAAAAGGTAGGGAGGGTCGTCTACCTGCTCCTAAAAAGGTCTGGCTCGGGTCCAAAAAGGGTAGCGAGGGTCTACCTGCTCCTAAAAAGGTCTGGTCCGGGTCAAAAAAAGGTAGGGAGGGTCGTCTACCTGCTCCTTAAAAGGTCTGGCTCGGGTCCAAAAAGGTCTGGCTCGGGTCCAAAAAGGTCTGGCTCGGGTCCAAAAAGGTCTGGCTCGGGTCCAAAAAGGGTAGCGAGGGTCTACCTGCTCCTAAAAAGGTCTGGTCCGGGTCAAAAAAAGGTAGGGAGGGTCGTCTACCTGCTCCTAAAAAGGTCTGGCTTGGGTCCAAAAAGGTCTGGCTCGGGTCCAAAAAGGTCTGGCTCGGGTCCAAAAAGGTCTGGCTCGGGTCCAAAAAGGGGAGCGAGGGTCTACCTGCTCCTAAAAAGGTCTGGTGAGGGTCAAAAAAAGGTAGGGAGGGACGTCTACCTGCTCCTAAAAAGGTCTGGCTCGGGTCCAAAAAGGTCTGGCTCGGGTCCAAAAAGGGTAGCGAGGGTCTACCTGCTCCTAAAAAGGTCTGGTCCGGTTCAAAAAAAGGTAGGGAGGGTCGTCTACCTGCTCCTAAAAAGGTCTGGCTCGGGTCCAAAAAGGGTAGCGAGGGTCTACCTGCTCCTAAAAAGGTCTGGTCCGGGTCAAAAAAAGGTAGGGAGGGTCGTCTACCTGCTCCTAAAAAGGTCTGGCTCGGGTCCAAAAAGGTCTGGCTCGGGTCCAAAAAGGGTAGCGAGGGTCTACCTGCTCCTAAAAAGGTCTGGTCCGGGTCAAAAAAAGGTAGGGAGGGTCGTCTACCTGCTCCTAAAAAGGTCTGGCTCGGGTCCAAAAAGGTCTGGCTCGGGTCCAAAAAGGTCTGGCTCGGGTCCAAAAAGGTCTGGCTCGGGTCCAAAAAGGGGAACGAGGGTCTACCTGCTCCTAAAAAGGTCTGGTGAGGGTCAAAAAAAGGTAGGGAGGGACGTCTACCTGCTCCTAAAAAGGTCTGGCTCGGGTCCAAAAAGGTCTGGCTCGGGTCCAAAAAGGTCTGGCTCGGGTCCAAAAAGGTCTGGCTCGGGTCCAAAAAGGTCTGGCTCGGGTCCAAAAAGGGTAGCGAGGGTCTACCTGCTCCTAAAAAGGTCTGGTCCGGGTCAAAAAAAGGTAGGGAGGGTCGTCTACCTGCTCCTAAAAAGGTCTGGCTCGGGTCCAAAAAGGGTAGCGAGGGTCTACCTGCTCCTAAAAAGGTCTGGTCCGGGTCAAAAAAAGGTAGGGAGGGTCGTCTACCTGCTCCTAAAAAGGTCTGGCTCGGGTCCAAAAAGGTCTGGCTCGGGTCCAAAAAGGTCTGGCTCGGGTCCAAAAAGGGTAGCGAGGGTCTACCTGCTCCTAAAAAGGTCTGGTCCGGGTCAAAAAAAGGTAGGGAGGGTCGTCTACCTGCTCCTAAAAAGGTCTGGCTTGGGTCCAAAAAGGTCTGGCTCGGGTCCAAAAAGGTCTGGCTCGGGTCCAAAAAGGTCTGGCTCGGGTCCAAAAAGGGGAGCGAGGGTCTACCTGCTCCTAAAAAGGTCTGGTGAGGGTCAAAAAAAGGTAGGGAGGGACGTCTACCTGCTCCTAAAAAGGTCTGGCTCGGGTCCAAAAAGGTCTGGCTCGGGTCCAAAAAGGGTAGCGAGGGTCTACCTGCTCCTAAAAAGGTCTGGTCCGGTTCAAAAAAAGGTAGGGAGGGTCGTCTACCTGCTCCTAAAAAGGTCTGGCTCGGGTCCAAAAAGGGTAGCGAGGGTCTACCTGCTCCTAAAAAGGTCTGGTCCGGGTCAAAAAAAGGTAGGGAGGGTCGTCTACCTGCTCCTAAAAAGGTCTGGCTCGGGTCCAAAAAGGTCTGGCTCGGGTCCAAAAAGGGTAGCGAGGGTCTACCTGCTCCTAAAAAGGTCTGGTCCGGGTCAAAAAAAGGTAGGGAGGGTCGTCTACCTGCTCCTAAAAAGGTCTGGCTCGGGTCCAAAAAGGTCTGGCTCGGGTCCAAAAAGGTCTGGCTCGGGTCCAAAAAGGTCTGGCTCGGGTCCAAAAAGGGGAACGAGGGTCTACCTGCTCCTAAAAAGGTCTGGTGAGGGTCAAAAAAAGGTAGGGAGGGACGTCTACCTGCTCCTAAAAAGGTCTGGCTCGGGTCCAAAAAGGTCTGGCTCGGGTCCAAAAAGGTCTGGCTCGGGTCCAAAAAGGTCTGGCTCGGGTCCAAAAAGGTCTGGCTCGGGTCCAAAAAGGGTAGCGAGGGTCTACCTGCTCCTAAAAAGGTCTGGTCCGGGTCAAAAAAAGGTAGGGAGGGTCGTCTACCTGCTCCTAAAAAGGTCTGGCTCGGGTCCAAAAAGGGTAGCGAGGGTCTACCTGCTCCTAAAAAGGTCTGGTCCGGGTCAAAAAAAGGTAGGGAGGGTCGTCTACCTGCTCCTAAAAAGGTCTGGCTCGGGTCCAAAAAGGTCTGGCTCGGGTCCAAAAAGGTCTGGCTCGGGTCCAAAAAGGGTAGCGAGGGTCTACCTGCTCCTAAAAAGGTCTGGTCCGGGTCAAAAAAAGGAAGGGAGGGTCGTCTACCTGCTCCTAAAAAGGTCTGGCTTGGGTCCAAAAAGGTCTGGCTCGGGTCCAAAAAGGTCTGGCTCGGGTCCAAAAAGGTCTGGCTCGGGTCCAAAAAGGGGAGCGAGGGTCTACCTGCTCCTAAAAAGGTCTGGTGAGGGTCAAAAAAAGGTAGGGAGGGACGTCTACCTGCTCCTAAAAAGGTCTGGCTCGGGTCCAAAAAGGTCTGGCTCGGGTCCAAAAAGGGTAGCGAGGGTCTACCTGCTCCTAAAAAGGTCTGGTCCGGTTCAAAAAAAGGTAGGGAGGGTCGTCTACCTGCTCCTAAAAAGGTCTGGCTCGGGTCCAAAAAGGGTAGCGAGGGTCTACCTGCTCCTAAAAAGGTCTGGTCCGGGTCAAAAAAAGGTAGGGAGGGTCGTCTACCTGCTCCTAAAAAGGTCTGGCTCGGGTCCAAAAAGGTCTGGCTCGGGTCCAAAAAGGGTAGCGAGGGTCTACCTGCTCCTAAAAAGGTCTGGTCCGGGTCAAAAAAAGGTAGGGAGGGTCGTCTACCTGCTCCTAAAAAGGTCTGGCTCGGGTCCAAAAAGGTCTGGCTCGGGTCCAAAAAGGTCTGGCTCGGGTCCAAAAAGGTCTGGCTCGGGTCCAAAAAGGGGAACGAGGGTCTACCTGCTCCTAAAAAGGTCTGGTGAGGGTCAAAAAAAGGTAGGGAGGGACGTCTACCTGCTCCTAAAAAGGTCTGGCTCGGGTCCAAAAAGGTCTGGCTCGGGTCCAAAAAGGTCTGGCTCGGGTCCAAAAAGGTCTGGCTCGGGTCCAAAAAGGTCTGGCTCGGGTCCAAAAAGGGTAGCGAGGGTCTACCTGCTCCTAAAAAGGTCTGGTCCGGGTCAAAAAAAGGTAGGGAGGGTCGTCTACCTGCTCCTAAAAAGGTCTGGCTCGGGTCCAAAAAGGTCTGGCTCGGGTCCAAAAAGGTCTGGCTCGGGTCCAAAAAGGTCTGGCTCGGGTCCAAAAAGGGGAGCGAGGGTCTACCTGCTCCTAAAAAGGTCTGGTGAGGGTCAAAAAAAGGTAGGGAGGGACGTCTACCTGCTCCTAAAAAGGTCTGGCTCGGGTCCAAAAAGGTCTGGCTCGGGTCCAAAAAGGTCTGGCTCGGGTCCAAAAAGGTCTGGCTCGGGTCCAAAAAGGTCTGGCTCGGGTCCAAAAAGGGTAGCGAGGGTCTACCTGCTCCTAAAAAGGTCTGGTCCGGGTCAAAAAAAGGTAGGGAGGGTCGTCTACCTGCTCCTAAAAAGGTCTGGCTCGGGTCCAAAAAGGTCTGGCTCGGGTCCAAAAAGGGGAACGAGGGTCTACCTGCTCCTAAAAAGGTCTGGTGAGGGTCAAAAAAAGGTAGGGAGGGACGTCTACCTGCTCCTAAAAAGGTCTGGCTCGGGTCCAAAAAGGTCTGGCTCGGGTCCAAAAAGGTCTGGCTCGGGTCCAAAAAGGTCTGGCTCGGGTCCAAAAAGGTCTGGCTCGGGTCCAAAAAGGGTAGCGAGGGTCTACCTGCTCCTAAAAAGGTCTGGTCCGGGTCAAAAAAAGGTAGGGAGGGTCGTCTACCTGCTCCTAAAAAGGTCTGGCTCGGGTCCAAAAAGGGTAGCGAGGGTCTACCTGCTCCTAAAAAGGTCTGGTCCGGGTCAAAAAAAGGTAGGGAGGGTCGTCTACCTGCTCCTAAAAAGGTCTGGCTCGGGTCCAAAAAGGTCTGGCTCGGGTCCAAAAAGGTCTGGCTCGGGTCCAAAAAGGTCTGGCTCGGGTCCAAAAAGGGGAACGAGGGTCTACCTGCTCCTAAAAAGGTCTGGTGAGGGTCAAAAAAAGGTAGGGAGGGTCGTCTACCTGCTCCTAAAAAGGTCTGGCTCGGGTCCAAAAAGGTCTGGCTCGGGTCCAAAAAGGGGAGCGAGGGTCTACCTGCTCCTAAAAAGGTCTGGCTCGGGTCCAAAAAGGTCTGGCTCGGGTCCAAAAAGGTCTGGCTCGGGTCCAAAAAGGTCTGGCTCGGGTCCAAAAAGGGTAGCGAGGGTCTACCTGCTCCTAAAAAGGTCTGGTCCGGGTCAAAAAAAGGTAGGGAGGGTCGTCTACCTGCTCCTAAAAAGGTCTGGCTTGGGTCCAAAAAGGTCTGGCTCGGGTCCAAAAAGGTCTGGCTCGGGTCCAAAAAGGTCTGGCTCGGGTCCAAAAAGGTCTGGCTCGGGTCCAAAAAGGGGAGCGAGGGTCTACCTGCTCCTAAAAAGGTCTGGCTCGGGTCCAAAAAGGTCTGGCTCGGGTCCAAAAAGGTCTGGCTCGGGTCCAAAAAGGTCTGGCTCGGGTCCAAAAAGGGTAGCGAGGGTCTACCTGCTCCTAAAAAGGTCTGGTCCGGGTCAAAAAAAGGTAGGGAGGGTCGTCTACCTGCTCCTAAAAAGGTCTGGCTCGGGTCCAAAAAGGTCTGGCTCGGGTCCAAAAAGGTCTGGCTCGGGTCCAAAAAGGTCTGGCTCGGGTCCAAAAAGGTCTGGCTCGGGTCCAAAAAGGTCTGGCTCGGGTCCAAAAAGGTCTGGCTCGGGTCCAAAAAGGTCTGGCTCGGGTCCAAAAAGGTCTGGCTCGGGTCCAAAAAGGTCTGGCTCGGGTCCAAAAAGGGTAGCGAGGGTCTACCTGCTCCTAAAAAGGTCTGGTCCGGGTCAAAAAAAGGTAGGGAGGGTCGTCTACCTGCTCCTAAAAAGGTCTGGCTCGGGTCCAAAAAGGTCTGGCTCGGGTCCAAAAAGGTCTGGCTCGGGTCCAAAAAGGTCTGGCTCGGGTCCAAAAAGGGTAGCGAGGGTCTACCTGCTCCTAAAAAGGTCTGGTCCGGGTCAAAAAAAGGTAGGGAGGGTCGTCTACCTGCTCCTAAAAAGGTCTGGCTTGGGTCCAAAAAGGTCTGGCTCGGGTCCAAAAAGGTCTGGCTCGGGTCCAAAAAGGTCTGGCTCGGGTCCAAAAAGGGGAGCGAGGGTCTACCTGCTCCTAAAAAGGTCTGGTGAGGGTCAAAAAAAGGTAGGGAGGGACGTCTACCTGCTCCTAAAAAGGTCTGGCTCGGGTCCAAAAAGGTCTGGCTCGGGTCCAAAAAGGGTAGCGAGGGTCTACCTGCTCCTAAAAAGGTCTGGTCCGGGTCAAAAAAAGGTAGGGAGGGTCGTCTACCTGCTCCTAAAAAGGTCTGGCTCGGGTCCAAAAAGGTCTGGCTCGGGTCCAAAAAGGTCTGGCTCGGGTCCAAAAAGGTCTGGCTCGGGTCCAAAAAGGGTAGCGAGGGTCTACCTGCTCCTAAAAAGGTCTGGTCCGGGTCAAAAAAAGGTAGGGAGGGTCGTCTACCTGCTCCTAAAAAGGTCTGGCTTGGGTCCAAAAAGGTCTGGCTCGGGTCCAAAAAGGTCTGGCTCGGGTCCAAAAAGGTCTGGCTCGGGTCCAAAAAGGGGAGCGAGGGTCTACCTGCTCCTAAAAAGGTCTGGTGAGGGTCAAAAAAAGGTAGGGAGGGACGTCTACCTGCTCCTAAAAAGGTCTGGCTCGGGTCCAAAAAGGTCTGGCTCGGGTCCAAAAAGGGTAGCGAGGGTCTACCTGCTCCTAAAAAGGTCTGGTCCGGTTCAAAAAAAGGTAGGGAGGGTCGTCTACCTGCTCCTAAAAAGGTCTGGCTCGGGTCCAAAAAGGGTAGCGAGGGTCTACCTGCTCCTAAAAAGGTCTGGTCCGGGTCAAAAAAAGGTAGGGAGGGTCGTCTACCTGCTCCTAAAAAGGTCTGGCTCGGGTCCAAAAAGGGTAGCGAGGGTCTACCTGCTCCTAAAAAGGTCTGGTCCGGGTCAAAAAAAGGTAGGGAGGGTCGTCTACCTGCTCCTAAAAAGGTCTGGCTCGGGTCCAAAAAGGTCTGGCTCGGGTCCAAAAAGGGTAGCGAGGGTCTACCTGCTCCTAAAAAGGTCTGGTCCGGGTCAAAAAAAGGTAGGGAGGGTCGTCTACCTGCTCCTAAAAAGGTCTGGCTCGGGTCCAAAAAGGGTAGCGAGGGTCTACCTGCTCCTAAAAAGGTCTGGTCCGGGTCAAAAAAAGGTAGGGAGGGTCGTCTACCTGCTCCTAAAAAGGTCTGGCTCGGGTCCAAAAAGGTCTGGCTCGGGTCCAAAAAGGTCTGGCTCGGGTCCAAAAAGGTCTGGCTCGGGTCCAAAAAGGGTAGCGAGGGTCTACCTGCTCCTAAAAAGGTCTGGTCCGGGTCAAAAAAAGGTAGGGAGGGTCGTCTACCTGCTCCTAAAAAGGTCTGGCTTGGGTCCAAAAAGGTCTGGCTCGGGTCCAAAAAGGTCTGGCTCGGGTCCAAAAAGGTCTGGCTCGGGTCCAAAAAGGGGAGCGAGGGTCTACCTGCTCCTAAAAAGGTCTGGTGAGGGTCAAAAAAAGGTAGGGAGGGACGTCTACCTGCTCCTAAAAAGGTCTGGCTCGGGTCCAAAAAGGTCTGGCTCGGGTCCAAAAAGGGTAGCGAGGGTCTACCTGCTCCTAAAAAGGTCTGGTCCGGTTCAAAAAAAGGTAGGGAGGGTCGTCTACCTGCTCCTAAAAAGGTCTGGCTCGGGTCCAAAAAGGGTAGCGAGGGTCTACCTGCTCCTAAAAAGGTCTGGTCCGGGTCAAAAAAAGGTAGGGAGGGTCGTCTACCTGCTCCTAAAAAGGTCTGGCTCGGGTCCAAAAAGGGTAGCGAGGGTCTACCTGCTCCTAAAAAGGTCTGGTCCGGGTCAAAAAAAGGTAGGGAGGGTCGTCTACCTGCTCCTAAAAAGGTCTGGCTCGGGTCCAAAAAGGTCTGGCTCGGGTCCAAAAAGGTCTGGCTCGGGTCCAAAAAGGTCTGGCTCGGGTCCAAAAAGGGGAGCGAGGGTCTACCTGCTCCTAAAAAGGTCTGGTGAGGGTCAAAAAAAGGTAGGGAGGGACGTCTACCTGCTCCTAAAAAGATCTGGCTCGGGTCCAAAAAGGTCTGGCTCGAATCCAAAAAGGGTAGCGAGGGTCTACCTGCTCCTAAAAAGGTCTGGTCCGGTTCAAAAAAAGGTAGGGAGGGTCGTCTACCTGCTCCTAAAAAGGTCTGGCTCGGGTCCAAAAAGGGTAGCGAGGGTCTACCTGCTCCTAAAAAGGTCTGGTCCGGGTCAAAAAAAGGTAGGGAGGGTCGTCTACCTGCTCCTAAAAAGGTCTGGCTCGGGTCCAAAAAGGTCTGGCTCGGGTCCAAAAAGGTCTGGCTCGGGTCCAAAAAGGTCTGGCTCGGGTCCAAAAAGGGGAACGAGGGTCTACCTGCTCCTAAAAAGGTCTGGTGAGGGTCAAAAAAAGGTAGGGAGGGACGTCTACCTGCTCCTAAAAAGGTCTGGCTCGGGTCCAAAAAGGTCTGGCTCGGGTCCAAAAAGGGTAGCGAGGGTCTACCTGCTCCTAAAAAGGTCTGGTCCGGGTCAAAAAAAGGTAGGGAGGGTCGTCTACCTGCTCCTAAAAAGGTCTGGCTCGGGTCCAAAAAGGTCTGGCTCGGGTCCAAAAAGGGTAGCGAGGGTCTACCTGTTCCTAAAAAGGTCTGGTCCGGGTCAAAAAAAGGTAGGGAGGGTCGTCTACCTGCTCCTAAAAAGGTCTGGCTTGGGTCCAAAAAGGTCTGGCTCGGGTCCAAAAAGGTCTGGCTCGGGTCCAAAAAGGTCTGGCTCGGGTCCAAAAAGGGTAGCGAGGGTCTACCTGCTCCTAAAAAGGTCTGGTCCGGGTCAAAAAAAGGTAGGGAGGGTCGTCTACCTGCTCCTAAAAAGGTCTGGCTCGGGTCCAAAAAGGGTAGCGAGGGTCTACCTGCTCCTAAAAAGGTCTGGTCCGGGTCAAAAAAAGGTAGGGAGGGTCGTCTACCTGCTCCTAAAAAGGTCTGGCTCGGGTCCAAAAAGGTCTGGCTCGGGTCCAAAAAGGTCTGGCTCGGGTCCAAAAAGGGTAGCGAGGGTCTACCTGTTCCTAAAAAGGTCTGGTCCGGGTCAAAAAAAGGTAGGGAGGGTCGTCTACCTGCTCCTAAAAAGGTCTGGCTTGGGTCCAAAAAGGTCTGGCTCGGGTCCAAAAAGGTCTGGCTCGGGTCCAAAAAGGTCTGGCTCGGGTCCAAAAAGGGTAGCGAGGGTCTACCTGCTCCTAAAAAGGTCTGGTCCGGGTCAAAAAAAGGTAGGGAGGGTCGTCTACCTGCTCCTAAAAAGGTCTGGCTCGGGTCCAAAAAGGTCTGGCTCGGGTCCAAAAAGGGGAGCGAGGGTCTACCTGCTCCTAAAAAGGTCTGGTCCGGGTCAAAAAAAGGTAGGGAGGGTCGTCTACCTGCTCCTAAAAAGGTCTGGCTCGGGTCCAAAAAAGGTCTGGCTCGGGTCCAAAAAGGTCTGGCTCGGGTCCAAAAAGGTCTGGCTCGGGTCCAAAAAGGGTAGCGAGGGTCTACCTGTTCCTAAAAAGGTCTGGTCCGGGTCAAAAAAAGGTAGGGAGGGTCGTCTACCTGCTCCTAAAAAGGTCTGGCTTGGGTCCAAAAAGGTCTGGCTCGGGTCCAAAAAGGTCTGGCTCGGGTCCAAAAAGGTCTGGCTCGGGTCCAAAAAGGGTAGCGAGGGTCTACCTGCTCCTAAAAAGGTCTGGTCCGGGTCAAAAAAAGGTAGGGAGGGTCGTCTACCTGCTCCTAAAAAGGTCTGGCTCGGGTCCAAAAAGGTCTGGCTCGGGTCCAAAAAGGGGAGCGAGGGTCTACCTGCTCCTAAAAAGGTCTGGTCCGGGTCAAAAAAAGGTAGGGAGGGTCGTCTACCTGCTCCTAAAAAGGTCTGGCTCGGGTCCAAAAAGGTCTGGCTCGGGTCCAAAAAGGTCTGGCTCGGGTCCAAAAAGGGTAGCGAGGGTCTACCTGTTCCTAAAAAGGTCTGGTCCGGGTCAAAAAAAGGTAGGGAGGGTCGTCTACCTGCTCCTAAAAAGGTCTGGCTTGGGTCCAAAAAGGTCTGGCTCGGGTCCAAAAAGGTCTGGCTCGGGTCCAAAAAGGTCTGGCTCGGGTCCAAAAAGGGTAGCGAGGGTCTACCTGCTCCTAAAAAGGTCTGGTCCGGGTCAAAAAAAGGTAGGGAGGGTCGTCTACCTGCTCCTAAAAAGGTCTGGCTCGGGTCCAAAAAGGGTAGCGAGGGTCTACCTGCTCCTAAAAAGGTCTGGTCCGGGTCAAAAAAAGGTAGGGAGGGTCGTCTACCTGCTCCTAAAAAGGTCTGGCTCGGGTCCAAAAAGGTCTGGCTCGGGTCCAAAAAGGTCTGGCTCGGGTCCAAAAAGGGTAGCGAGGGTCTACCTGTTCCTAAAAAGGTCTGGTCCGGGTCAAAAAAAGGTAGGGAGGGTCGTCTACCTGCTCCTAAAAAGGTCTGGCTTGGGTCCAAAAAGGTCTGGCTCGGGTCCAAAAAGGTCTGGCTCGGGTCCAAAAAGGTCTGGCTCGGGTCCAAAAAGGGTAGCGAGGGTCTACCTGCTCCTAAAAAGGTCTGGTCCGGGTCAAAAAAAGGTAGGGAGGGTCGTCTACCTGCTCCTAAAAAGGTCTGGCTCGGGTCCAAAAAGGTCTGGCTCGGGTCCAAAAAGGGGAGCGAGGGTCTACCTGCTCCTAAAAAGGTCTGGTCCGGGTCAAAAAAAGGTAGGGAGGGTCGTCTACCTGCTCCTAAAAAGGTCTGGCTCGGGTCCAAAAAAGGTCTGGCTCGGGTCCAAAAAGGTCTGGCTCGGGTCCAAAAAGGTCTGGCTCGGGTCCAAAAAGGGTAGCGAGGGTCTACCTGTTCCTAAAAAGGTCTGGTCCGGGTCAAAAAAAGGTAGGGAGGGTCGTCTACCTGCTCCTAAAAAGGTCTGGCTTGGGTCCAAAAAGGTCTGGCTCGGGTCCAAAAAGGTCTGGCTCGGGTCCAAAAAGGTCTGGCTCGGGTCCAAAAAGGGTAGCGAGGGTCTACCTGCTCCTAAAAAGGTCTGGTCCGGGTCAAATAAAGGTAGGGAGGGTCGTCTACCTGCTCCTAAAAAGGTCTGGCTCGGGTCCAAAAAGGTCTGGCTCGGGTCCAAAAAGGGGAGCGAGGGTCTACCTGCTCCTAAAAAGGTCTGGTCCGGGTCAAAAAAAGGTAGGGAGGGTCGTCTACCTGCTCCTAAAAAGGTCTGGCTCGGGTCCAAAAAAGGTCTGGCTCGGGTCCAAAAAGGTCTGGCTCGGGTCCAAAAAGGTCTGGCTCGGGTCCAAAAAGGGTAGCGAGGGTCTACCTGCTCCTAAAAAGGTCTGGTCCGGGTCAAAAAAAGGTAGGGAGGGTCGTCTACCTGCTCCTAAAAAGGTCTGGCTCGGGTCCAAAAAGGTCTGGCTCGGGTCCAAAAAGGTCTGGCTCGGGTCCAAAAAGGTCTGGCTCGGGTCCAAAAAGGGTAGCGAGGGTCTACCTGCTCCTAAAAAGGTCTGGTCCGGGTCAAAAAAAGGTAGGGAGGGTCGTCTACCTGCTCCTAAAAAGGTCTGGCTTGGGTCCAAAAAGGTCTGGCTCGGGTCCAAAAAGGTCTGGCTCGGGTCCAAAAAGGTCTGGCTCGGGTCCAAAAAGGGGAGCGAGGGTCTACCTGCTCCTAAAAAGGTCTGGTGAGGGTCAAAAAAAGGTAGGGAGGGACGTCTACCTGCTCCTAAAAAGGTCTGGCTCGGGTCCAAAAAGGTCTGGCTCGGGTCCAAAAAGGGTAGCGAGGGTCTACCTGCTCCTAAAAAGGTCTGGTCCGGTTCAAAAAAAGGTAGGGAGGGTCGTCTACCTGCTCCTAAAAAGGTCTGGCTCGGGTCCAAAAAGGGTAGCGAGGGTCTACCTGCTCCTAAAAAGGTCTGGTCCGGGTCAAAAAAAGGTAGGGAGGGTCGTCTACCTGCTCCTAAAAAGGTCTGGCTCGGGTCCAAAAAGGTCTGGCTCGGGTCCAAAAAGGTCTGGCTCGGGTCCAAAAAGGGGAACGAGGGTCTACCTGCTCCTAAAAAGGTCTGGTGAGGGTCAAAAAAAGGTAGGGAGGGACGTCTACCTGCTCCTAAAAAGGTCTGGCTCGGGTCCAAAAAGGTCTGGCTCGGGTCCAAAAAGGGTAGCGAGGGTCTACCTGCTCCTAAAAAGGTCTGGTCCGGGTCAAAAAAAGGTAGGGAGGGTCGTCTACCTGCTCCTAAAAAGGTCTGGCTCGGGTCCAAAAAGGTCTGGCTCGGGTCCAAAAAGGTCTGGCTCTGTTATTTTTATCATATCTGTATCGACAATATCACATATTTCATACTAGTAGCGCCATCTACCATGTTCAATGTTATACTGTGTATTTAAGAAATAAAAAGTCAGTTCTTGTCTGTGATTCAAGCGTTTAATTTATCAGAGGTTATGTGCCCAGGATTTTTTTAGTTATCTCGCAATTTTCTTGGATATTACTAGTGGAAAATAGTGGAAAAAGACATTGCAGATTGAGATTAACTGTGATTAACGCTGTGACTGTGAAAATGACGACGAACTACCTTGTCAGTGTGCCTAAATTAAAAGGGCGGGAAAACTACAGCGAGTGGGCTTTTGCGGCTGAGAATTTCTTAGTTCTGGAGGGAATGTCTGATTGCATCAAGTCTGAGACGATACCAGCAGAAATAGGAGCAGCAGGTGACATAAAGACCAAAGCAAAGCTGATTCTGACAATAGATTCGTCGCTTTACGTACACATCAAAGGTGTACAAACGACCCATGAGTTGTGGAAGAAATTGAAGAACCTATTTGATGACACCGGATTCACGAGGAGAATCAGTTTATTGAGGAGTTTGATTTCCATACGACTCGAAAATAGTGCTTCAATGACTTCGTACGTGACACAAATCATCGAAACTAGTCAAAAATTGTGTGGTACAGGTTTTAACATAAATGACGAGTGGGTCGCATCGCTTTTGCTGGCGGGATTACCAGAGAAATATTCCCCGATGATTATGGCGATCGAACATTGCGGCATACCATTGACAGCCGACGCCATTAAAACCAAATTATTGGACATGGAAGAAAGCGGAAATGGGGGCGAAAGCAGCGCTTCCAATTCCAGTGGCGCTTTTGCGAGTTACAAGAAAAACCGGAATGTTGGTAGCACTGCGATCAAAGACAGCGCCCAGATGTCAAAGTCAAAACCAAAAACTATAACATGCTATAAATGTAAACAAACCGGCCATTACCGCAATCAGTGTACATCTATGAATAAAAATTCGTCGAACACAAATAAAACGGAACGTGCCACGAGTAATGCGTTTAGCGCCGTGTTTTTGAGTGGTGAATTTTGCAAAAGTGACTGGTATATTGACTCCGGGGCGAGTGTTCATCTCACCGCGAACGAAGAATGGTTGTCAAATGTGTCGCGAGATCTTAAGGTCAAGGAAATTGTCGTGGCAAACAAAGATAAAGTACCCGTATTATGTACTGGAGATGTGCAGATTACGACAAAGACGCACGCCTGTGAATATGATATTACAGTGGAAGGTGTATTGTGCGCGCCAAAGTTGACAACTAATCTGTTGTCTGTTAGTCAACTAATATCACAAGGAAACAAAGTTTCATTTAACAGTTATGGTTGTCAAGTTTTCAACCAAGAAGGAGTACTTGTGGCTACAGCAAGTCTGTTAAATGGGGTATATAAACTAAACATGTCAGAATGTTGTTCATCAGCTACAGTGATGGTGTCCAGTGAAGTTTGGCATCGACGTCTTGGCCATGTCAACAGCCAGTATTTGAATAAGATGCAAGATGCTGTGCAGGGATTGACACTTGATAGTAAGAGTGACATATCAAAGTCATCATGTGTTGCATGTTGTGAGGGGAAGCAGAGCCGCTTACCCTTTCCCAAAGAAGGTAGCAGAAGTACTGAGTTGCTACATATTGTGCACACTGATCTCTGTGGCCCAATGGAGAACCAATCTATAGGTGGTTCTAAATACTTTATGATATTCATTGATGATTTCAGTCGTATGACATACATCTATTTCTTAAAAACTAAAGATGAAGCATTGAAATGCTTTCAACAGTATAAAGCAGAGGTTGAGAATCAACTTAATCGCAGCATAAAGATCTTGAGAAGTGACAATGGGACAGAATTCTGCAACAGCGCATTTGACAATTTTTTGATGTCGCATGGGATAGTACATCACAAATCTAACCCATATACACCTGAGCAGAATGGTCTCTCGGAAAGATTCAACCGGACTATCATTGAAAAAGCCAAGTGTTTGCTGTTTGATGCAGGTCTCGAAAAAAGGTTTTGGGCGGAGGCGGCACACACTGCAGTGTACTTACAGAACAGGACTGTGACCACATCATTAAATTACAAGACTCCTTTCGAAATATGGACAGGCAGAAAGCCTGACGTAAGTCACTTACGTGTTTTCGGTAGTACAGTCATGGTACATGTACCGAAACAAAGAAGATTAAAGTGGGACAGAAAGTCGGATAAATGTATCCTTGTTGGATATTCCAATGAAGTCAAAGGGTACCGGATTTACAACCCAAAGTCCAATGTCATCACAACCAGTCGAGATGTAATAGTATTGGAGAAGATAGAGACAGAGAATGTTCTGGAGGTACAGAAAAATTGTTCAGATGAAGTGAGTGTGGTTCCAGTGGGGGAACAGGATTTGACACTTCTGGAAGATTCACTTGAACAACCAGAGGGCTTGAACGCAGATGACAGTGGTGAACTGTATGTACCTTGTGAAAATGATACATTGGATAGCTCAGAGTCTGGTACAACAGACAGTGAAGACTCCATTATACTCAACAATGCTAACATAACAAGTGGTCCTCGGCGTAGGCAGCAACCAGATAGATATGGATTTGCAAGTGGTTGTATAGAAGATGACAACATGTTCACTGGTGAAATATCATTGCAAGAAGCCTTGGAAGGTCCTGAGAAAGCACAGTGGCTAGCAGCAGTGCAGGATGAGTTACAGTCATTTGAGAAAAATAGTGCGTGGGAACTTGTGGATGTACCAGTGAAGGGTACCATAGTGCAGTGCAAGTGGGTTTTACGAAAAAAATATGACAGTGAGAACAAAGTGCGCTACCGTGCTCGCCTGGTCGCGAAGGGCTTCACCCAAAAACATGGTGTGGACTATACAGAAACATTTTCGCCTGTGGTAAGACACACCACTCTTAGACTATTATTTGCGTTGTCTATAAAATTAGGTTTAGATGTTAGCCATCTAGATGTGAAGACTGCGTTCTTAAATGGCGATTTAGAGGAAACCATTTATATGAAAATGCCAGAATGTTATAATAATAGTAGTGCAGTTTGTAAAGTATTGAAACTTAAAAAGGCCATTTATGGACTCAAGCAGGCTTCTAGAGCTTGGAATAAAAAGGTTGACAATTGTTTGATCAGCAATGGTTACATGAGGTCAAAAATAGAGCCATGTATGTATATAAAGGATACTAACAAATGTAAGACCATTGTAACAGTGTATGTCGACGACTTCTTTATATTTTCTAATGATAAAATTGAAACTGAGAACTTGAAACAGATTTTATCTAACCAGTTTAGCATTAAGGACTTAGGACAAGTTAAAGTATGTCTTGGAATGAATGTAAATTTCAATAAAGATGAAGGATATGTAACTCTGAGTCAGGAAACTTACATTGATCAACTTTTGAACAAATTTAATTTAAGTGATTGTAAAACTGCTGATACTCCGATGGAGGTGAAACTAAATGTAAATAAAGGTCAAGATGGTGTAAACAGTCATGTGCCCTATCAGCAACTAATAGGTAGTTTGATGTACCTGTCGGTATTAACTAGGCCAGACATTAGTTACTCTATTAGTTTTTTAAGTCAATTTAATAATTGCCACACAAATGAGCATTGGGAATATGCAAAAAGAGTATTGAAATATTTAAAAAAGACTAAAAGTTATGGAATAAAATACTGTAAAGAAGGTAATTCAGAAATAACAGGCTATGTAGATGCTGATTGGGCCTCTAACTCAATAGATAGGAGATCATATACTGGAATGTGTTTTATGTTATGTGATGGTGTAATATCATGGGAATGTAGGAAACAGAAATGTGTAGCTCTCTCTAGCACTGAATCAGAGTATGTTGGTCTATCAGAAGCATGCAGAGAAGCAATGTATTTAAAGGGATTACAGTATGAAATAACCAATAAGATGTACACAATCAGTCTGTTCAATGATAACCAAGGGGCACAAAAGCTGTGTGCAAACCCAGTCTTTCACAAACGTACCAAACATATTGATATTAAATATCATTTTTGTCGTGATCTAGTAAAAGACAAAATTGTTAAAGTACTGTATTTGCCAACAGCTGATATGCCGGCTGACATTCTAACTAAAAGTTTATGTTTAGCAAAACATTATAAATTTATGTCATTGCTTGGGATTGTTTGTTTAGAATAATTTTTTAAGATTGTTTAGTGAATATTGCGATAAGTGGGGGTGTTATTTTTATCATATCTGTATCGACAATATCACATATTTCATACTAGTAGCGCCATCTACCATGTTCAATGTTATACTGTGTATTTAAGAAATAAAAAGTCAGTTCTTGTCTGTGATTCAAGCGTTTAATTTATCAGAGGCTCGGGTCCAAAAAGGTCTGGCTCGGGTCCAAAAAGGGGAACGAGGGTCTACCTGCTCCTAAAAAGGTCTGGTGAGGGTCAAAAAAAGGTAGGGAGGGACGTCTACCTGCTCCTAAAAAGGTCTGGCTCGGGTCCAAAAAGGGTAGCGAGGGTCTACCTGCTCCTAAAAAGGTCTGGTCCGGGTCAAAAAAAGGTAGGGAGGGTCGTCTACCTGCTCCTAAAAAGGTCTGGCTCGGGTCCAAAAAGGGTAGCGAGGGTCTACCTGCTCCTAAAAAGGTCTGGTCCGGGTCAAAAAAAGGTAGGGAGGGTCGTCTACCTGCTCCTAAAAAGGTCTGGCTCGGGTCCAAAAAGGTCTGGCTCGGGTCCAAAAAGGTCTGGCTCGGGTCCAAAAAGGTCTGGCTCGGGTCCAAAAAGGGTAGCGAGGGTCTACCTGCTCCTAAAAAGGTCTGGTCCGGGTCAAAAAAAGGTAGGGAGGGTCGTCTACCTGCTCCTAAAAAGGTCTGGCTTGGGTCCAAAAAGGTCTGGCTCGGGTCCAAAAAGGTCTGGCTCGGGTCCAAAAAGGTCTGGCTCGGGTCCAAAAAGGGGAGCGAGGGTCTACCTGCTCCTAAAAAGGTCTGGTGAGGGTCAAAAAAAGGTAGGGAGGGACGTCTACCTGCTCCTAAAAAGGTCTGGCTCGGGTCCAAAAAGGGTAGCGAGGGTCTACCTGCTCCTAAAAAGGTCTGGTCCGGGTCAAAAAAAGGTAGGGAGGGTCGTCTACCTGCTCCTAAAAAGGTCTGGCTCGGGTCCAAAAAGGTCTGGCTCGGGTCCAAAAAGGTCTGGCTCGGGTCCAAAAAGGTCTGGCTCGGGTCCAAAAAGGGTAGCGAGGGTCTACCTGCTCCTAAAAAGGTCTGGTCCGGGTCAAAAAAAGGTAGGGAGGGTCGTCTACCTGCTCCTAAAAAGTTCTGGCTCGGGTCCAAAAAGGGTAGCGAGGGTCTACCTGCTCCTAAAAAGGTCTGGTCCGGGTCAAATAAAGGTAGGGAGGGTCGTCTACCTGCTCCTAAAAAGGTCTGGCTCGGGTCCAAAAAGGTCTGGCTCGGGTCCAAAAAGGTCTGGCTCGGGTCCAAAAAATCTGGCTCGGGTCCAAAAAGGGTAGCGAGGGTCTACCTGCTCCTAAAAAGGTCTGGTCCGGGTCAAAAAAAGGTAGGGAGGGTCGTCTACCTGCTCCTAAAAAGGTCTGGCTTGGGTCCAAAAAGGTCTGGCTCGGGTCCAAAAAGGTCTGGCTCGGGTCCAAAAAGGTCTGGCTCGGGTCCAAAAAGGTCTGGCTCGGGTCCAAAAAGGTCTGGCTCGGGTCCAAAAAGGTCTGGCTCGGGTCCAAAAAGGGTAGCGAGGGTCTACCTGCTCCTAAAAAGGTCTGGTCCGGGTCAAAAAAAGGTAGGGAGGGTCGTCTACCTGCTCCTAAAAAGGTCTGGCTCGGGTCCAAAAAGGGTAGCGAGGGTCTACCTGCTCCTAAAAAGGTCTGGTCCGGGTCAAAAAAAGGTAGGGAGGGTCGTCTACCTGCTCCTAAAAAGGTCTGGCTCGGGTCCAAAAAGGTCTGGCTCGGGTCCAAAAAGGTCTGGCTCGGGTCCAAAAAGGTCTGGCTCGGGTCCAAAAAGGGTAGCGAGGGTCTACCTGCTCCTAAAAAGGTCTGGTCCGGGTCAAAAAAAGGTAGGGAGGGTCGTCTACCTGCTCCTAAAAATGTCTGGCTTGGGTCCAAAAAGGTCTGGCTCGGGTCCAAAAAGGTCTGGCTCGGGTCCAAAAAGGTCTGGCTCGGGTCCAAAAAGGGGAGCGAGGGTCTACCTGCTCCTAAAAAGGTCTGGTGAGGGTCAAAAAAAGGTAGGGAGGGACGTCTACCTGCTCCTAAAAAGGTCTGGCTCGGGTCCAAAAAGGTCTGGCTCGGGTCCAAAAAGGGTAGCGAGGGTCTACCTGCTCCTAAAAAGGTCTGGTCCGGTTCAAAAAAAGGTAGGGAGGGTCGTCTACCTGCTCCTAAAAAGGTCTGGCTCGGGTCCAAAAAGGGTAGCGAGGGTCTACCTGCTCCTAAAAAGGTCTGGTCCGGGTCAAAAAAAGGTAGGGAGGGTCGTCTACCTGCTCCTAAAAAGGTCTGGCTCGGGTCCAAAAAGGTCTGGCTCGGGTCCAAAAAGGGTAGCGAGGGTCTACCTGCTCCTAAAAAGGTCTGGTCCGGGTCAAAAAAAGGTAGGGAGGGTCGTCTACCTGCTCCTAAAAAGGTCTGGCTCGGGTCCAAAAAGGTCTGGCTCGGGTCCAAAAAGGTCTGGCTCGGGTCCAAAAAGGGGAACGAGGGTCTACCTGCTCCTAAAAAGGTCTGGTGAGGGTCAAAAAAAGGTAGGGAGGGACGTCTACCTGCTCCTAAAAAGGTCTGGCTCGGGTCCAAAAAGGTCTGGCTCGGGTCCAAAAAGGGTAGCGAGGGTCTACCTGCTTCTAAAAAGGTCTGGTCCGGGTCAAAAAAAGGTAGGGAGGGTCGTCTACCTGCTCCTAAAAAGGTCTGGCTTGGGTCCAAAAAGGTCTGGCTCGGGTCCAAAAAGGTCTGGCTCGGGTCCAAAAAGGTCTGGCTCGGGTCCAAAAAGGTCTGGCTCGGGTCCAAAAAGGTCTGGCTCGGGTCCAAAAAGGTCTGGCTCGGGTCCAAAAAGGGTAGCGAGGGTCTACCTGCTCCTAAAAAGGTCTGGTCCGGGTCAAAAAAAGGTAGGGAGGGTCGTCTACCTGCTCCTAAAAAGGTCTGGCTCGGGTCCAAAAAGGGTAGCGAGGGTCTACCTGCTCCTAAAAAGGTCTGGTCCGGGTCAAAAAAAGGTAGGGAGGGTCGTCTACCTGCTCCTAAAAAGGTCTGGCTCGGGTCCAAAAAGGTCTGGCTCGGGTCCAAAAAGGTCTGGCTCGGGTCCAAAAAGGGGAACGAGGGTCTACCTGCTCCTAAAAAGGTCTGGTGAGGGTCAAAAAAAGGTAGGGAGGGACGTCTACCTGCTCCTAAAAAGGTCTGGCTCGGGTCCAAAAAGGTCTGGCTCGGGTCCAAAAAGGGTAGCGAGGGTCTACCTGCTCCTAAAAAGGTCTGGTCCGGGTCAAAAAAAGGTAGGGAGTGTCGTCTACCTGCTCCTAAAAAGGTCTGGCTCGGGTCCAAAAAGGTCTGGCTCGGGTCCAAAAAGGTCTGGCTCGGGTCCAAAAAGGGTAGCGAGGGTCTACCTGCTCCTAAAAAGGTCTGGTCCGGGTCAAAAAAAGGTAGGGAGGGTCGTCTACCTGCTCCTAAAAAGGTCTGGCTCGGGTCCAAAAAGGTCTGGCTCGGGTCCAAAAAGGTCTGGCTCGGGTCCAAAAAGGGTAGCGAGGGTCTACCTGTTCCTAAAAAGGTCTGGTCCGGGTCAAAAAAAGGTAGGGAGGGTCGTCTACCTGCTCCTAAAAAGGTCTGGCTTGGGTCCAAAAAGGTCTGGCTCGGGTCCAAAAAGGTCTGGCTCGGGTCCAAAAAGGTCTGGCTCGGGTCCAAAAAGGGTAGCGAGGGTCTACCTGCTCCTAAAAAGGTCTGGTCCGGGTCAAAAAAAGGTAGGGAGGGTCGTCTACCTGCTCCTAAAAAGGTCTGGCTCGGGTCCAAAAAGGTCTGGCTCGGGTCCAAAAAGGGGAGCGAGGGTCTACCTGCTCCTAAAAAGGTCTGGTCCGGGTCAAAAAAAGGTAGGGAGGGTCGTCTACCTGCTCCTAAAAAGGTCTGGCTCGGGTCCAAAAAGGTCTGGCTCGGGTCCAAAAAGGTCTGGCTCGGGTCCAAAAAGGTCTGGCTCGGGTCCAAAAAGGGTAGCGAGGGTCTACCTGCTCCTAAAAAGGTCTGGTCCGGGTCAAAAAAAGGTAGGGAGGGTCGTCTACCTGCTCCTAAAAAGGTCTGGCTCGGGTCCAAAAAGGGTAGCGAGGGTCTACCTGCTCCTAAAAAGGTCTGGTCCGGGTCAAAAAAAGGTAGGGAGGGTCGTCTACCTGCTCCTAAAAAGGTCTGGCTCGGGTCCAAAAAGGTCTGGCTCGGGTCCAAAAAGGTCTGGCTCGGGTCCAAAAAGGTCTGGCTCGGGTCCAAAAAGGGTAGCGAGGGTCTACCTGCTCCTTAAAAGGTCTGGTCCGGGTCAAAAAAAGGTAGGGAGGGTCGTCTACCTGCTCCTAAAAAAGTCTGGCTCGGGTCCAAAAAGGTCTGGCTCGGGTCCAAAAAGGTCTGGCTCGGGTCCAAAAAGGTCTGGCTCGGGTCCAAAAAGGGTAGCGAGGGTCTACCTGCTCCTAAAAAGGTCTGGTCCGGGTCAAAAAAAGGTAGGGAGGGTCGTCTACCTGCTCCTAAAAAGGTCTGGCTCGGGTCCAAAAAGGGTAGCGAGGGTCTACCTGCTCCTAAAAAGGTCTGGTCCGGGTCAAAAAAAGGTAGGGAGGGTCGTCTACCTGCTCCTAAAAAGGTCTGGCTCGGGTCCAAAAAGGTCTGGCTCGGGTCCAAAAAGGTCTGGCTCGGGTCCAAAAAGGTCTGGCTCGGGTCCAAAAAGGGTAGCGAGGGTCTACCTGCTCCTAAAAAGGTCTGGTCCGGGTCAAAAAAAGGTAGGGAGGGTCGTCTACCTGCTCCTAAAAAGGTCTGGCTTGGGTCCAAAAAGGTCTGGCTCGGGTCCAAAAAGGTCTGGCTCGGGTCCAAAAAGGTCTGGCTCGGGTCCAAAAAGGGTAGCGAGGGTCTACCTGCTCCTAAAAAGGTCTGGTCCGGGTCAAAAAAAGGTAGGGAGGGTCGTCTACCTGCTCCTAAAAAGGTCTGGCTCGGGTCCAAAAAGGTCTGGCTCGGGTCCAAAAAGGTCTGGCTCGGGTCCAAAAAGGTCTGGCTCGGGTCCAAAAAGGTCTGGCTCGGGTCCAAAAAGGGGAACGAGGGTCTACCTGCTCCTAAAAAGGTCTGGTGAGGGTCAAAAAAAGGTAGGGAGGGACGTCTACCTGCTCCTAAAAAGGTCTGGCTCGGGTCCAAAAAGGTCTGGCTCGGGTCCAAAAAGGGTAGCGAGGGTCTACCTGCTCCTAAAAAGGTCTGGTCCGGGTCAAAAAAAGGTAGGGAGGGTCGTCTACCTGCTCCTAAAAAGGTCTGGCTCGGGTCCAAAAAGGTCTGGCTCGGGTCCAAAAAGGTCTGGCTCGGGTCCAAAAAGGTCTGGCTCAGGTCCAAAAAGGGTAGCGAGGGTCTACCTGCTCCTAAAAAGGTCTGGTCCGGGTCAAAAAAAGGTAGGGAGGGTCGTCTACCTGCTCCTAAAAAGGTCTGGCTCGGGTCCAAAAAGGGTAGCGAGGGTCTACCTGCTCCTAAAAAGGTCTGGTCCGGGTCAAAAAAAGGTAGGGAGGGTCGTCTACCTGCTCCTAAAAAGGTCTGGCTCGGGTCCAAAAAGGTCTGGCTCGGGTCCAAAAAGGTCTGGCTCGGGTCCAAAAAGGTCTGGCTCGGGTCCAAAAAGGGTAGCGAGGGTCTACCTGCTCCTAAAAAGGTCTGGTCCGGGTCAAAAAAAGGTAGGGAGAGTCGTCTACCTGCTCCTAAAAAGGTCTGGCTTGGGTCCAAAAAGGTCTGGCTCGGGTCCAAAAAGGTCTGGCTCGGGTCCAAAAAGGTCTGGCTCGGGTCCAAAAAGGGTAGCGAGGGTCTACCTGCTCCTAAAAAGGTCTGGTCCGGGTCAAAAAAAGGTAGGGAGGGTCGTCTACCTGCTCCTAAAAAGGTCTGGCTCGGGTCCAAAAAGGTCTGGCTCGGGTCCAAAAAGGTCTGGCTCGGGTCCAAAAAGGTCTGGCTCGGGTCCAAAAAGGGGAACGAGGGTCTACCTGCTCCTAAAAAGGTCTGGTGAGGGTCAAAAAAAGGTAGGGAGGGTCGTCTACCTGCTCCTAAAAAGGTCTGGCTCGGGTCCAAAAAGGTCTGGCTCGGGTCCAAAAAGGGTAGCGAGGGTCTACCTGCTCCTAAAAAGGTCTGGTCCGGGTCAAAAAAAGGTAGGGAGGGTCGTCTACCTGCTCCTAAAAAGGTCTGGCTCGGGTCCAAAAAGGGTAGCGAGGGTCTACCTGCTCCTAAAAAGGTCTGGTCCGGGTCAAAAAAAGGTAGGGAGGGTCGTCTACCTGCTCCTAAAAAGGTCTGGCTCGGGTCCAAAAAGGTCTGGCTCGGGTCCAAAAAGGTCTGGCTCGGGTCCAAAAAGGTCTGGCTCGGGTCCAAAAAGGGTAGCGAGGGTCTACCTGCTCCTAAAAAGGTCTGGTCCGGGTCAAGAAAAGGTAGGGAGGGTCGTCTACCTGCTCCTAAAAAGGTCTGGCTCGGGTCCAAAAAGGGTAGCGAGGGTCTACCTGCTCCTAAAAAGGTCTGGTCCGGGTCAAAAAAAGGTAGGGAGGGTCGTCTACCTGCTCCTAAAAAGGTCTGGCTCGGGTCCAAAAAGGTCTGGCTCGGGTCCAAAAAGGTCTGGCTCGGGTCCAAAAAGGTCTGGCTCGGGTCCAAAAAGGGTAGCGAGGGTCTACCTGCTCCTAAAAAGGTCTGGTCCGGGTCAAAAAAAGGTAGGGAGGGTCGTCTACCTGCTCCTAAAAAGGTCTGGCTTGGGTCCAAAAAGGTCTGGCTCGGGTCCAAAAAGGGTAGCGAGGGTCTACCTGCTCCTAAAAAGGTCTGGTCCGGGTCAAAAAAAGGTAGGGAGGGTCGTCTACCTGCTCCTAAAAAGGTCTGGCTCGGGTCCAAAAAGGTCTGGCTCGGGTCCAAAAAGGTCTGGCTCGGGTCCAAAAAGGTCTGGCTCGGGTCCAAAAAGGGTAGCGAGGGTCTACCTGCTCCTAAAAAGGTCTGGTCCGGGTCAAAAAAAGGTAGGGAGGGTCGTCTACCTGCTCCTAAAAAGGTCTGGCTCGGGTCCAAAAAGGTCTGGCTCGGGTCCAAAAAGGTCTGGCTCGGGTCCAAAAAGGTCTGGCTCGTGTCCAAAAAGGGGAACGAGGGTCTACCTGCTCCTAAAAAGGTCTGGTGAGGGTCAAAAAAAGGTAGGGAGGGACGTCTACCTGCTCCTAAAAAGGTCTGGCTCGGGTCCAAAAAGGTCTGGCTCGGGTCCAAAAAGGGTAGCGAGGGTCTACCTGCTCCTAAAAAGGTCTGGTCCGGGTCAAAAAAAGGTAGGGAGGGTCGTCTACCTGCTCCTAAAAAGGTCTGGCTCGGGTCCAAAAAGGTCTGGCTCGGGTCCAAAAAGGTCTGGCTCGGGTCCAAAAAGGGGAACGAGGGTCTACCTGCTCCT
The DNA here is from genome assembly GCA_958496325.1 of Nomophila noctuella. Lineage (NCBI taxonomy): Eukaryota > Metazoa > Arthropoda > Insecta > Lepidoptera > Crambidae > Nomophila > Nomophila noctuella. The sequence goes on along the minus strand of OY292503.1, from coordinate 11,708,840 downwards.
AAAAAGGTCTGGTGAGGGTCAAAAAAAGGTAGGGAGGGACGTCTACCTGCTCCTAAAAAGGTCTGGCTCGGGTCCAAAAAGGTCTGGCTCGGGTCCAAAAAGGGTAGCGAGGGTCTACCTGCTCCTAAAAAGGTCTGGTCCGGGTCAAAAAAAGGTAGGGAGGGTCGTCTACCTGCTCCTAAAAACGTCTGGTTTGGGTCCAAAAAGGTCTGGCTCGGGTCCAAAAAGGTCTGGCTCGGGTCCAAAAAGGGTAGCGAGGGTCTACCTGTTCCTAAAAAGGTCTGGTCCGGGTCAAAAAAAGGTAGGGAGGGTCGTCTACCTGCTCCTAAAAAGGTCTGGCTTGGGTCCAAAAAGGTCTGGCTCGGGTCCAAAAAGGTCTGGCTCGGGTCCAAAAAGGGTAGCGAGGGTCTACCTGCTCCTAAAAAGGTCTGGTCCGGTTCAAAAAAAGGTAGGGAGGGTCGTCTACCTGCTCCTAAAAAGGTCTGGCTCGGGTCCAAAAAGGGTAGCGAGGGTCTACCTGCTCCTAAAAAGGTCTGGTGAGGGTCAAAAAAAGGTAGGGAGGGACGTCTACCTGCTCCTAAAAAGGTCTGGCTCGGGTCCAAAAAGGTCTGGCTCGGGTCCAAAAAGGGTAGCGAGGGTCTACCTGCTCCTAAAAAGGTCTGGTCCGGGTCAAAAAAAGGTAGGGAGGGTCGTCTACCTGCTCCTAAAAAGGTCTGGCTCGGGTCCAAAAAGGTCTGGCTCGGGTCCAAAAAGGTCTGGCTCGGGTCCAAAAAGGTCTGGCTCGGGTCCAAAAAGGGGAACGAGGGTCTACCTGCTCCTAAAAAGGTCTGGTGAGGGTCAAAAAAAGGTAGGGAGGGACGTCTACCTGCTCCTAAAAAGGTCTGGCTCGGGTCCAAAAAGGTCTGGCTCGGGTCCAAAAAGGGTAGCGAGGGTCTACCTGCTCCTAAAAAGGTCTGGTCCGGGTCAAAAAAAGGTAGGGAGGGTCGTCTACCTGCTCCTAAAAAGGTCTGGCTCGGGTCCAAAAAGGTCTGGCTCGGGTCCAAAAAGGTCTGGCTCGGGTCCAAAAAGGGTAGCGAGGGTCTACCTGTTCCTAAAAAGGTCTGGTCCGGGTCAAAAAAAGGTAGGGAGGGTCGTCTACCTGCTCCTAAAAAGGTCTGGCTTGGGTCCAAAAAGGTCTGGCTCGGGTCCAAAAAGGTCTGGCTCGGGTCCAAAAAGGTCTGGCTCGGGTCCAAAAAGGGTAGCGAGGGTCTACCTGCTCCTAAAAAGGTCTGGTCCGGGTCAAAAAAAGGTAGGGAGGGTCGTCTACCTGCTCCTAAAAAGGTCTGGCTCGGGTCCAAAAAGGTCTGGCTCGGGTCCAAAAAGGGGAGCGAGGGTCTACCTGCTCCTAAAAAGGTCTGGTCCGGGTCAAAAAAAGGTAGGGAGGGTCGTCTACCTGCTCCTAAAAAGGTCTGGCTCGGGTCCAAAAAGGTCTGGCTCGGGTCCAAAAAGTTCTGGCTCGGGTCCAAAAAGGTCTGGCTCGGGTCCAAAAAGGGTAGCGAGGGTCTACCTGCTCCTAAAAAGGTCTGGTCCGGGTCAAAAAAAGGTAGGGAGGGTCGTCTACCTGCTCCTAAAAAGGTCTGGCTCGGGTCCAAAAAGGGTAGCGAGGGTCTACCTGCTCCTAAAAAGGTCTGGTCCGGGTCAAAAAAAGGTAGGGAGGGTCGTCTACCTGCTCCTAAAAAGGTCTGGCTCGGGTCCAAAAAGGTCTGGCTCGGGTCCAAAAAGGGTAGCGAGGGTCTACCTGCTCCTAAAAAGGTCTGGTCCGGGTCAAAAAAAGGTAGGGAGGGTCGTCTACCTGCTCCTAAAAAGGTCTGGCTCGGGTCCAAAAAGGTCTGGCTCGGGTCCAAAAAGGTCTGGCTCGGGTCCAAAAAGGTCTGGCTCGGGTCCAAAAAGGGTAGCGAGGGTCTACCTGCTCCTAAAAAGGTCTGGTCCGGGTCAAAAAAAGGTAGGGAGGGTCGTCTACCTGCTCCTAAAAAGGTCTGGCTCGGGTCCAAAAAGGTCTGGCTCGGGTCCAAAAAGGTCTGGCTCGGGTCCAAAAAGGTCTGGCTCGGGTCCAAAAAGGGTAGCGAGGGTCTACCTGCTCCTAAAAAGGTCTGGTCCGGGTCAAAAAAAGGTAGGGAGGGTCGTCTACCTGCTCCTAAAAAGGTCTGGCTCGGGTCCAAAAAGGGTAGCGAGGGTCTACCTGCTCCTAAAAAGGTCTGGTCCGGGTCAAAAAAAGGTAGGGAGGGTCGTCTACCTGCTCCTAAAAAGGTCTGGCTCGGGTCCAAAAAGGTCTGGCTCGGGTCCAAAAAGGTCTGGCTCGGGTCCAAAAAGGTCTGGCTCGGGTCCAAAAAGGGTAGCGAGGGTCTACCTGCTCCTAAAAAGGTCTGGTCCGGGTCAAAAAAAGGTAGGGAGGGTCGTCTACCTGCTCCTAAAAAGGTCTGGCTTGGGTCCAAAAAGGTCTGGCTCGGGTCCAAAAAGGTCTGGCTCGGGTCCAAAAAGGTCTGGCTCGGGTCCAAAAAGGGTAGCGAGGGTCTACCTGCTCCTAAAAAGGTCTGGTCCGGGTCAAAAAAAGGTAGGGAGGGTCGTCTACCTGCTCCTAAAAAGGTCTGGCTCGGGTCCAAAAAGGTCTGGCTCGGGTCCAAAAAGGTCTGGCTCGGGTCCAAAAAGGTCTGGCTCGGGTCCAAAAAGGGGAACGAGGGTCTACCTGCTCCTAAAAAGGTCTGGTGAGGGTCAAAAAAAGGTAGGGAGGGACGTCTACCTGCTCCTAAAAAGGTCTGGCTCGGGTCCAAAAAGGTCTGGCTCGGGTCCAAAAAGGGTAGCGAGGGTCTACCTGCTCCTAAAAAGGTCTGGTCCGGGTCAAAAAAAGGTAGGGAGGGTCGTCTACCTGCTCCTAAAAAGGTCTGGCTCGGGTCCAAAAAGGGTAGCGAGGGTCTACCTGCTCCTAAAAAGGTCTGATCCGGGTCAAAAAAAGGTAGGGAGGGTCGTCTACCTGCTCCTAAAAAGGTCTGGCTCGGGTCCAAAAAGGTCTGGCTCGGGTCCAAAAAGGTCTGGCTCGGGTCCAAAAAGGTCTGGCTCGGGTCCAAAAAGGGTAGCGAGGGTCTACCTGCTCCTAAAAAGGTCTGGTCCGGGTCAAAAAAAGGTAGGGAGGGTCGTCTACCTGCTCCTAAAAAGGTCTGGCTCGGGTCCAAAAAGGGTAGCGAGGGTCTACCTGCTCCTAAAAAGGTCTGGTCCGGGTCAAAAAAAGGTAGGGAGGGTCGTCTACCTGCTCCTAAAAAGGTCTGGCTCGGGTCCAAAAAGGTCTGGCTCGGGTCCAAAAAGGTCTGGCTCGGGTCCAAAAAGGTCTGGCTCGGGTCCAAAAAGGGTAGCGAGGGTCTACCTGCTCCTAAAAAGGTCTGGTCCGGGTCAAAAAAAGGTAGGGAGGGTCGTCTACCTGCTCCTAAAAAGGTCTGGCTTGGGTCCAAAAAGGTCTGGCTCGGGTCCAAAAAGGTCTGGCTCGGGTCCAAAAAGGTCTGGCTCGGGTCCAAAAAGGGTAGCGAGGGTCTACCTGCTCCTAAAAAGGTCTGGTCCGGGTCAAAAAAAGGTAGGGAGGGTCGTCTACCTGCTCTTAAAAAGGTCTGGCTCGGGTCCAAAAAGGTCTGGCTCGGGTCCAAAAAGGTCTGGCTCGGGTCCAAAAAGGTCTGGCTCGGGTCCAAAAAGGGTAGCGAGGGTCTACCTGCTCCTAAAAAGGTCTGGTCCGGGTCAAAAAAAGGTAGGGAGGGTCGTCTACCTGCTCCTAAAAAGGTCTGGCTCGGGTCCAAAAAGGTCTGGCTCGGGTCCAAAAAGGTCTGGCTCGGGTCCAAAAAGGTCTGGCTCGGGTCCAAAAAGGGGAACGAGGGTCTACCTGCTCCTAAAAAGGTCTGGTGAGGGTCAAAAAAAGGTAGGGAGGGACGTCTACCTGCTCCTAAAAAGGTCTGGCTCGGGTCCAAAAAGGTCTGGCTCGGGTCCAAAAAGGGTAGCGAGGGTCTACCTGCTCCTAAAAAGGTCTGGTCCGGGTCAAAAAAGGTCTGGCTCGGGTCCAAAAAGGGTAGCGAGGGTCTACCTGGTCCTAAAAAGGTCTGGCTCGGGTCCAAAAAGGTCTGGCTCGGGTCCAAAAAGGGTAGCGAGGGTCTACCTGCTCCTAAAAAGGTCTGGTCCGGGTCAAAAAAAGGCAGGGAGGGTCGTCTACCTGCTCCTCAAAAGGTCTGGCTCGGGTCCAAAAAGGTCTGGCTCGGGTCCAAAAAGGTCTGGCTCGGGTCCAAAAAGGTCTGGCTCGGGTCCAAAAAGGGTAGCGAGGGTCTACCTGCTCCTAAAAAGGTCTGGTCCGGGTCAAAAAAAGGTAGGGAGGGTCGTCTACCTGCTCCTAAAAAGGTCTGGCTTGGGTCCAAAAAGGTCTGGCTCGGGTCCAAAAAGGTCTGGCTCGGGTCCAAAAAGGTCTGGCTCGGGTCCAAAAAGGGTAGCGAGGGTCTACCTGCTCCTAAAAAGGTCTAATCCGGGTCAAAAAAAGGTAGGGAGGGTCGTCTACCTGCTCCTAAAAAGGTCTGGCTCGGGTCCAAAAAGGTCTGGCTCGGGTCCAAAAAGGGGAGCGAGGGTCTACCTGCTCCTAAAAAGGTCTGGTGAGGGTCAAAAAAAGGTAGGGAGGGACGTCTACCTGCTCCTAAAAAGGTCTGGCTCGGGTCCAAAAAGGTCTGGCTCGGGTCCAAAAAGGGTAGCGAGGGTCTACCTGCTCCTAAAAAGGTCTGGTCCGGTTCAAAAAAAGGTAGGGAGGGTCGTCTACCTGCTCCTAAAAAGGTCTGGCTCGGGTCCAAAAAGGGTAGCGAGGGTCTACCTGCTCCTAAAAAGGTCTGGTCCGGGTCAAAAAAAGGTAGGGAGGGTCGTCTACCTGCTCCTAAAAAGGTCTGGCTCGGGTCCAAAAAGGTCTGGCTCGGGTCCAAAAAGGTCTGGCTCGGGTCCAAAAAGGGTAGCGAGGGTCTACCTGTTCCTAAAAAGGTCTGGTCCGGGTCAAAAAAAGGTAGGGAGGGTCGTCTACCTGCTCCTAAAAAGGTCTGGCTCGGGTCCAAAAAGGGTAGCGAGGGTCTACCTGCTCCCAAAAAGGTCTGGTCCGGGTCAAAAAAAGGTAGGGAGGGTCGTCTACCTGCTCCTAAAAAGGTCTGGCTCGGGTCCAAAAAGGTCTGGCTCGGGTCCAAAAAGTTCTGGCTCGGGTCCAAAAAGGTCTGGCTCGGGTCCAAAAAGGGTAGCGAGGGTCTACCTGCTCCTAAAAAGGTCTGGTCCGGGTCAAAAAAAGGTAGGGGGGGTCGTCTACCTGCTCCTAAAAAGGTCTGGCTCGGGTCCAAAAAGGTCTGGCTCGGGTCCAAAAAGGTCTGGCTCGGGTCCAAAAAGGGGAGCGAGGGTCTACCTGCTCCTAAAAAGGTCTGGCTCGGGTCCAAAAAGGTCTGGCTCGGGTCCAAAAAGGTCTGGCTCGGGTCCAAAAAGGGTAGCGAGGGTCTACCTGCTCCTAAAAAGGTCTGGTCCGGGTCAAAAAAAGGTAGGGAGGGTCGTCTACCTGCTCCTAAAAAGGTCTGGCTCGGGTCCAAAAAGGTCTGGCTCGGGTCCAAAAAGGTCTGGCTCGGGTCCAAAAAGGTCTGGCTCGGGTCCAAAAAGGTCTGGCTCGGGTCCAAAAAGGGGAACGAGGGTCTACCTGCTCCTAAAAAGGTCTGGTGAGGGTCAAAAAAAGGTAGGGAGGGACGTCTACCTGCTCCTAAAAAGGTCTGGCTCGGGTCCAAAAAGGTCTGGCTCGGGTCCAAAAAGGGTAGCGAGGGTCTACCTGCTCCTAAAAAGGTCTGGTCCGGGTCAAAAAAAGGTAGGGAGGGTCGTCTACCTGCTCCTAAAAAGGTCTGGCTCGGGTCCAAAAAGGTCTGGCTCGGGTCCAAAAAGGTCTGGCTCGGGTCCAAAAAGGTCTGGCTCGGGTCCAAAAAGGGTAGCGAGGGTCTACCTGCTCCTAAAAAGGTCTGGTCCGGGTCAAAAAAAGGTAGGGAGGGTCGTCTACCTGCTCCTAAAAAGGTCTGGCTCGGGTCCAAAAAGGTCTGGCTCGGGTCCAAAAAGGTCTGGCTCGGGTCCAAAAAGGTCTGGCTCGGGTCCAAAAAGGGTAGCGAGGGTCTACCTGCTCCTAAAAAGGTCTGGTCCGGGTCAAAAAAAGGTAGGGAGGGTCGTCTACCTGCTCCTAAAAAGGTCTGGCTCGGGTCCAAAAAGGGTAGCGAGGGTCTACCTGCTCCTAAAAAGGTCTGGCTCGGGTCCAAAAAGGTCTGGCTCGGGTCCAAAAAGGTCTGGCTCGGGTCCAAAAAGGTCTGGCTCGGGTCCAAAAAGGGTAGCGAGGGTCTACCTGCTCCTAAAAAGGTCTGGTCCGGGTCAAAAAAAGGTAGGGAGGGTCGTCTACCTGCTCCTAAAAAGGTCTGGCTTGGGTCCAAAAAGGTCTGGCTCGGGTCCAAAAAGGTCTGGCTCGGGTCCAAAAAGGTCTGGCTCGGGTCCAAAAAGGATAGCGAGGGTCTACCTGCTCCTAAAAAGGTCTGGTCCGGGTCAAAAAAAGGTAGGGAGGGTCGTCTACCTGCTCCTAAAAAGGTCTGGCTCGGGTCCAAAAAGGTCTGGCTCGGGTCCAAAAAGGTCTGGCTCGGGTCCAAAAAGGTCTGGCTCGGGTCCAAAAAGGGGAACGAGGGTCTACCTGCTCCTAAAAAGGTCTGGTGAGGGTCAAAAAAAGGTAGGGAGGGACGTCTACCTGCTCCTAAAAAGGTCTGGCTCGGGTCCAAAAAGGTCTGGCTCGGGTCCAAAAAGGGTAGCGAGGGTCTACCTGCTCCTAAAAAGGTCTGGTCCGGGTCAAAAAAAGGTAGGGAGGGTCGTCTACCTGCTCCTAAAAAGGTCTGGCTCGGGTCCAAAAAGGGTAGCGAGGGTCTACCTGCTCCTAAAAAGGTCTGGTCCGGGTCAAAAAAAGGTAGGGAGGGTCGTCTACCTGCTCCTAAAAAGGTCTGGCTCGGGTCCAAAAAGGTCTGGCTCGGGTCCAAAAAGGTCTGGCTCGGGTCCAAAAAGGTCTGGCTCGGGTCCAAAAAGGGTAGCGAGGGTCTACCTGCTCCTAAAAAGGTCTGGTCCGGGTCAAAAAAAGGTAGGGAGGGTCGTCTACCTGCTCCTAAAAAGGTCTGGCTCGGGTCCAAAAAGGGTAGCGAGGGTCTACCTGCTTCTAAAAAGGTCTGGTCCGGGTCAAAAAAAGGTAGGGAGGGTCGTCTACCTGCTCCTAAAAAGGTCTGGCTCGGGTCCAAAAAGGTCTGGCTCGGGTCCAAAAAGGTCTGGCTCGGGTCCAAAAAGGTCTGGCTCGGGTCCAAAAAGGGTAGCGAGGGTCTACCTGCTCCTAAAAAGGTCTGGTCCGGGTCGAAAAAAGGTAGGGAGGGTCGTCTACCTGCTCCTAAAAAGGTCTGGCTTGGGTCCAAAAAGGTCTGGCTCGGGTCCAAAAAGGTCTGGCTCGGGTCCAAAAAGGTCTGGCTCGGGTCCAAAAAGGGTAGCGAGGGTCTACCTGCTCCTAAAAAGGTCTGGTCCGGGTCAAAAAAAGGTAGGGAGGGTCGTCTACCTGCTCCTAAAAAGGTCTGGCTCGGGTCCAAAAAGGTCTGGCTCGGGTCCAAAAAGGGGAGCGAGGGTCTACCTGCTCCTAAAAAGGTCTGGTGAGGGTCAAAAAAAGGTAGGGAGGGACGTCTACCTGCTCCTAAAAAGGTCTGGCTCGGGTCCAAAAAGGTCTGGCTCGGGTCCAAAAAGGGTAGCGAGGGTCTACCTGCTCCTAAAAAGGTCTGGTCCGGTTCAAAAAAAGGTAGGGAGGGTCGTCTACCTGCTCCTAAAAAGGTCTGGCTCGGGTCCAAAAAGGGTAGCGAGGGTCTACCTGCTCCTAAAAAGGTCTGGTCCGGGTCAAAAAAAGGTAGGGAGGGTCGTCTACCTGCTCCTAAAAAGGTCTGGCTCGGGTCCAAAAAGGTCTTGCTCGGGTCCAAAAAGGTCTGGCTCGGGTCCAAAAAGGGGAGCGAGGGTCTACCTGCTCCTAAAAAGGTCTGGTCCGGTTCAAAAAAAGGTAGGGAGGGTCGTCTACCTGCTCCTAAAAAGGTCTGGCTCGGGTCCAAAAAGGGTAGCGAGGGTCTACCTGCTCCTAAAAAGGTCTGGTCCGGGTCAAAAAAAGGTAGGGAGGGTCGTCTACCTGCTCCTAAAAAGGTCTGGCTTGGGTCCAAAAAGGTCTGGCTCGGGTCCAAAAAGGTCTGGCTCGGGTCCAAAAAGGTCTGGCTCGGGTCCAAAAAGGGTAGCGAGGGTCTACCTGTTCCTAGAAAGGTCTGGTCCGGGTCAAAAAAAGGTAGGGAGGGTCGTCTACCTGCTCCTAAAAAGGTCTGGCTCGGGTCCAAAAAGGTCTGGCTCGGGTCCAAAAAGGGGAGCGAGGGTCTACCTGCTCCTAAAAAGGTCCGGTGAGGGTCAAAAAAAGGTAGGGAGGGACGTCTACCTGCTCCTAAAAAGGTCTGGCTCGGGTCCAAAAAGGTCTGGCTCGGGTCCAAAAAGGTCTGGCTCGGGTCCAAAAAGGGTAGCGAGGGTCTACCTGCTCCTAAAAAGGTCTGGTCCGGGTCAAAAAAAGGTAGGGAGGGTCGTCTACCTGCTCCTAAAAAGGTCTGGCTCGGGTCCAAAAAGGTCTGGCTCGGGTCCAAAAAGGGGAGCGAGGGTCTACCTGCTCCTAAAAAGGTCTGGTGAGGGTCAAAAAAAGGTAGGGAGGGACGTCTACCTGCTCCTAAAAAGGTCTGGCTCGGGTCCAAAAAGGTCTGGCTCGGGTCCAAAAAGGGTAGCGAGGGTCTACCTGCTCCTAAAAAGGTCTGGTCCGGTTCAAAAAAAGGTAGGGAGGGTCGTCTACCTGCTCCTAAAAAGGTCTGGCTCGGGTCCAAAAAGGGTAGCGAGGGTCTACCTGCTCCTAAAAAGGTCTGGTCCGGGTCAAAAAAAGGTAGGGAGGGTCGTCTACCTGCTCCTAAAAAGGTCTGGCTCGGGTCCAAAAAGGGTAGCGAGGGTCTACCTGCTCCTAAAAAGGTCTGGTCCGGGTCAAAAAAAGGTAGGGAGGGTCGTCTACCTGCTCCTAAAAAGGTCTGGCTCGGGTCCAAAAAGGTCTGGCTCGGGTCCAAAAAGGTCTGGCTCGGGTCCAAAAAGGGTAGCGAGGGTCTACCTGCTCCTAAAAAGGTCTGGTCCGGGTCAAAAAAAGGTAGGGAGGGTCGTCTACCTGCTCCTAAAAAGGTCTGGCTCGGGTCCAAAAAGGGTAGCGAGGGTCTACCTGCTCCTAAAAAGGTCTGGTCCGGGTCAAAAAAAGGTAGGGAGGGTCGTCTACCTGCTCCTAAAAAGGTCTGGCTCGGGTCCAAAAAGGTCTGGCTCGGGTCCAAAAAGGTCTGGCTCGGGTCCAAAAAGGGTAGCGAGGGTCTACCTGCTCCTAAAAAGGTCTGGTCCGGGTCAAAAAAAGGTAGGGAGGGTCGTCTACCTGCTCCTAAAAAGGTCTGGCTCGGGTCCAAAAAGGTCTGGCTCGGGTCCAAAAAGGTCTGGCTCGGGTCCAAAAAGGTCTGGCTCGGGTCCAAAAAGGGTAGCGAGGGTCTACCTGCTCCTAAAAAGGTCTGGTCCGGGTCAAAAAAAAGGTAGGGAGGGTCGTCTACCTGCTCCTAAAAAGGTCTGGCTCGGGTCCAAAAAGGTCTGGCTCGGGTCCAAAAAGGTCTGGCTCGGGTCCAAAAAGGGTAGCGAGGGTCTACCTGCTCCTAAAAAGGTCTGGTCCGGGTCAAAAAAAGGTAGGGAGGGTCGTCTACCTGCTCCTAAAAAGGTCTGGTCCGGGTCAAAAAAAGGTAGGAAGGGTCGTCTACCTGCTCCTAAAAAGGTCTGGCTCGGGTCCAAAAAAGGTAAGGAGGGTCGTCTACCTGCTCCTAAAAAGGTCTGGCTCGGGTCCAAAAAGGTCTGGCTCGGGTCCAAAAAGGTCTGGCTCGGGTCCAAAAAGGGGAGCGAGGGTCTACCTGCTCCTAAAAAGGTCTGGTGAGGGTCAAAAAAAGGTAGGGAGGGACGTCTACCTGCTCCTAAAAAGGTCTGGCTCGGGTCCAAAAAGATCTGGCTCGGGTCCAAAAAGGGTAGCGAGGGTCTACCTGCTCCTAAAAAGGTCTGGTCCGGTTCAAAAAAAGGTAGGGAGGGTCGTCTACCTGCTCCTAAAAAGGTCTGGCTCGGGTCCAAAAAGGTCTGGCTCGGGTCCAAAAAGGTCTGGCTCGGGTCCAAAAAGGGGAGCGAGGGTCTACCTGCTCCTTAAAAGGTCTGGTCCGGGTCAAAAAAAGGTAGGGAGGGTCGTCTACCTGCTCCTAAAAAGGTCTGGCTCGGGTCCAAAAAGGGTAGCGAGGGTCTACCTGCTCCTAAAAAGGTCTGGTCCGGGTCAAAAAAAGGTAGGGAGGTTCGTTACCTGCTCCTAAAAAGGTCTGGCTCGGGTCCAAAAAGGTCTGGCTCGGGTCCAAAAAGGTCTGGCTCGGATCTAAAAAGGGTAGCGAGGGTCTACCTGCTCCTAAAAAGGTCTGGTCCGGGTCAAAAAAAGGTCTGGTCCAGGTCAAAAAAAGGTAGGGAGGGTCGTCTACCTGCTCCTAAAAAGGTCTGGCTCGGGTCCAAAAAGGGTAGCGAGGGTCTACCTCCTCCTCCTTAAAAGGTCTGGTGAGGGTCAAAAAAAGGTAGGGAGGGTCATCTACCTGCTCCTTAAAAGGTCTGGCTCGGTCCAAAAAGGGTAGCGAGGGTCTACCTGCTCCTAAAAAGGTCTGGTGAGGGTCCAAAAAGGGTAGCGAGGGTCTACCTGCTCCTAAAAAGGTCTGGTGAGGGTCAAAAAAAGGTAGGGAGGGTCATCTACCTGCTCCTAAAAAGGTCTGGCTCGGGTCCAAAAAGGGTAGCGAGGGTCTACCTGCTTCTAAAAAGGTCTGGTGAGGGTCAAAAAAAGGTAGGGAGGGTCATCTACCTGCTCCTAAAAAGGTCTGGCTCGGGTCCAAAAAGGGTAGCGAGGGTCTACCTGCTCCTAAAAAGGTCTGGTGAGGGTCAAAAAAAGGTAGGGAGGGTCATCTACCTGCTCCTAAAAAGGTCTGGCTCGGGTCCAAAAAGGGTAGCGAGGGTCTACCTGCTCCTAAAAAGGTCTGGTGAGGGTCAAAAAAAGGTAGGGAGGGTCATCTACCTGCTCCTAAAAAGGTCTGGCTCGGGTCCAAAAAGGGTAGCGAGGGTCTACCTGCTCCTAAAAAGGTCTGGTGAGGGTCAAAAAAAGGTAGGGAGGGTCATCTACCTGCTCCTAAAAAGGTCTGGCTCGGGTCCAAAAAGGGTAGCGAGGGTCTACCTGCTCCTAAAAAGGTCTGGTGAGGGTCAAAAAAAGGTAGGGAGGGTCATCTACCTGCTCCTAAAAAGGTCTGGCTCGGGTCCAAAAAGGGTAGCGAGGATCTACCTGCTCCTAAAAAGGTCTGGTGAGGGTCAAAAAAAGGTAGGGAGGGTCATCTACCTACTCCTAAAAAGGTCTGGCTCGGGTCCAAAAAGGGTAGCGAGGGTCTACCTGCTCCTAAAAAGGTCTGGTGAGGGTCAAAAAAAGGTAGGGAGGGTCATCTACCTGCTCCTAAAAAGGTCTGGCTCGGGTCCAAAAAGGGTAGCGAGGGTCTACCTGCTCCTAAAAAGGTCTGGTGAGGGTCAAAAAAAGGAAGAGAGGGTCATCTACCTGCTCCTAAAAAGGTCTGGCTCGGGTCCAAAAAGGGTAGCGAGGGTCTACCTGCTCCTAAAAAGGTCTGGTGAGGGTCCAAAAAGGGTAGCGAGGGTCTACCTGCTCCTAAAAAGGTCTGGTGAGGGTCAAAAAAGGGTAGAAAGGGTCATCTACCGGCTCCTAAAAAGGTCTGGCGAGGGTCCAAAAAGGGTAGCGAGGGTCTACCTGCTCCTAAAAAGGTCTGGTGAGGGTCAAAAAAAGGTAGGGAGGGTCATCTACCTGCTCCTAAAAAGGTCTGGTGAGGGTCCAAAAAGGGTAGCGAGGGTCTACCTGCTCCTAAAAAGGTCTGGTCCGGGTCAAAAAAAGGTAGGGAGCGTCATCTACCTGCTCCTAAAAAGGTCTGGCTCGGGTCCAAAAAGGGTAGCGAGGGTCTACCTGCTCCTAAAAAGGTCTGGTCCGGGTCAAAAAAAGGTAGGGAGGGTCATCTACCTGCTCCTAAAAAGGTCTGGCTCGGGTCCAAAAAGGGTAGCGAGGGTCTACCTGCTCCTAAAAAGGTCTGGTGAGGGTCCAAAAAGGGTAGCGAGGGTATACCTGCTCCTAAAAAGGTCTGGTGAGGGTCAAAAAAAGGTAGGGAGGGTCATCTACCTGCTCCTAAAAAGGTCTTGCTCGGGTCCAAAAAGGGTAGCGAGGGTCTACCTGCTCCTAAAAAGGTCTGGTGAGGGTCAAAAAAAGGTAGGGAGGGTCATCTACCTGCTCCTAAAAAGGTCTAGCTCGGGTCCAAAAAGGGTAGCGAGGGTCTACCTGCTCCTAAAAAGGTCTGGTGAGGGTCCAAAAAGGGTAGCGAGGGTCTACCTGCTCCTAAAAAGGTCTGGTGAGGGTCAAAAAAAGGTAGGGAGGGTCATCTACCTGCTTCTAAAAAGGTCTGGCTCGGGTCCAAAAAGGGTAGCGAGGGTCTACCTGCTCCTAAAAAGGTCTGGTGAGGGTCAAAAAAAGGTAGGGAGGGTCATCTACCTGCTCCTAAAAAGGTCTGGTGAGGGTCAAAAAAAGGTAGGGAGGGTCATCTACCTGCTCCTAAAAAGGTCTGGTGAGGGTCAAAAAAAGGTAGCGAGGGTCATCTACCTGCTCCTAAAAAGGTCTGGCTCGGGTCCAAAAAGGGTAGCGAGGGTCTACCTGCTCCTAAAAAGGTCTGGTGAGGGTCAAAAAAAGGTAGGGAGGGTCATCTACCTGCTCCTAAAAAGGTCTGGTGAGGGTCAAAAAAAGGTAGGGAGGGTCATCTACCTGCTCCTAAAAAGGTCTGGCTCGGGTCCAAAAAGGGTAGCGAGGGTCTACCTGCTCCTAAAAAGGTCTGGTGAGGGTCCAAAAAGGGTAGCGAGGGTCTACCTGCTCCTAAAAAGGTCTGGTGAGGGTCAAAAAAAGGTAGGGAGGGTCATCTACTTGCTCCTAAAAAGGTCTGGCTCGGGTCCAAAAAGGGTAGCGAGGGTCTACCTGCTCCTAAAAAGGTCTGGTGAGGGTCCAAAAAGGGTAGCGAGGGTCTACCTGCTCCTAAAAAGGTCTGGTGTAGGTCAAAAAAAGGTAGGGAGGGTCATCTACCTGCTCCTAAAAAGGTCTGGCTCGGGTCCAAAAAGGGTAGCGAGGGTCTACCTGCTCCTAAAAAGGTCTGGTGAGGGTCAAAAAAAGGTAGGGAGGGTCATCTACCTGCTCCTAAAAAGGTCTGGCTCGGGTCCAAAAAGGGTAGCGAGGGTCTACCTGCTCCTAAAAAGGTCTGGTGAGGGTCAAAAAAAGGTAGAGAGGGTCATCTACCTGCTCCTAAAAAGGTCTGGCTCGGGTCCAAAAAGGGTAGCGAGGGTCTACCTGCTCCTAAAAAGGTCTGGTGAGGGTCCAAAAAGGGTAGCGAGGGTCTACCTGCTCCTAAAAAGGTCTGGTGAGGGTCAAAAAAGGGTAGAAAGGGTCATCTACCTGCTCCTAAAAAGGTCTGGCTCGGGTCCAAAAAGGGTAGCGAGGGTCTACCTGCTTCTAAAAAGGTCTGGTGAGGGTCAAAAAAAGGTAGAGAGGGTCATCTACCTGCTCCTAAAAAGGTCTGGCTCGGGTCCAAAAAGGGTAGCGAGGGTCTACCTGCTCCTAAAAAGGTCTGGTGAGGGTCCAAAAAGGGTAGCGAGGGTCTACCTGCTCCTAAAAAGGTCTGGTGAGGGTCAAAAAAGGGTAGAAAGGGTCATCTACCGGCTCCTAAAAAGGTCTGGCGAGGGTCCAAAAAGGGTAGCGAGGGTCTACCTGCTCCTAAAAAGGTCTGGTGAGGGTCAAAAAAAGGTAGGGAGGGTCATCTACCTGCTCCTAAAAAGGTCTGGTGAGGGTCCAAAAAGGGTAGCGAGGGTCTACCTGCTCCTAAAAAGGTCTGGTGAGGGTCAAAAAAAGGTAGGGAGGGTCATCTACCTACTCCTAAAAAGGTCTGGCTCGGGTCCAAAAAGGGTAGCGAGGGTCTACCTGCTCCTAAAAAGGTCTGGTGAGGGTCAAAAAAAGGTAGGGAGGGTCATCTACCTGCTCCTAAAAAGGTCTGGCTCGGGTCCAAAAAGGGTAGCGAGGGTCTACCTGCTCCTAAAAAGGTCTGGTGAGGGTCAAAAAAAGGTAGGGAGAGTCATCTACCTGGTCCTAAAAAGGTCTGGCTCGGGTCCAAAAAGGGTAGCGAGGATCTACCTGCTCCTAAAAAGGTCTGGTGAGGGTCAAAAAAAGGTAGGGAGGGTCATCTACCTGCTCCTAAAAAGGTCTGGTGAGGGTCCAAAAAGGGTAGCGAGGGTCTACCTGCTCCTAAAAAGGTCTGGTGAGGGTCAAAAAAAGGTAGGGAGGGTCATCTACCTGCTCCTAAAAAGGTCTGGCTCGGGTCCAAAAAGGGTAGCGAGGGTCTACCTGCTCCTAAAAAGGTCTGGTGAGGGTCAAAAAAAGGTAGCGAGGGTCTACCTGCTCCTAAAAAGGTCTGGCTCGGGTCCAAAAAGGGTAGCGAGGGTCTACCTGCTCCTAAAAAGGTCTGGTGAGGGTCAAAAGAAGGTAGGGAGGGTCATCTACCTGCTCCTAAAAAGGTCTGGCTCGGGTCCAAAAAGGGTAGCGAAGGTCTACCTGCTCCTAGAAAGGTCTGGTGAGGGTCCAAAAAGGGTAGCGAGGGTCTACCTGCTCCTAAAAAGGTCTGGTGAGGGTCAAAAAAAGGTAGGGAGGGTCATCTACCTGCTCCTAAAAAGGTCTGGCTCGGGTCCAAAAAGGGTAGCGAGGGTCTACCTGCTCCTAAAAAGGTCTGGTGAGGGTCAAAAAAAGGTAGGGAGGGTCATCTACCTGCTCCTAAAAAGGTCTGGTGAGGGTCCAAAAAAAGGTAGGTAGGGTCTTCCTGCTCCTAAAAAGGTCTGGTGAGGGTCAAAAAAAGGTAGGGAGGGTCATCTACCTGCTCTTAAAAAGGTCTGGCTCGGGTCCAAAAAGGGTAGCGAGGGTCTACCTGCTCCTAAAAAGGTCTGGTGAGGGTCAAAAAAAGGTAGGGAGGGTCATCTACCTGCTCCTAAAAAGGTCTGGCTCGGGTCCAAAAAGGGTAGCGAGGGTCTACCTGCTCCTAAAAAGGTCTGGCTCGGGTCCAAAAAGGGTAGCGAGGGTCTACCTGCTCCTAAAAAGGTCTGGTGAGGGTCCAAAAAGGGTAGCGAGGGTCTACCTGCTCCTAAAAAGGTCTGGTGAGGGTCAAAAAAAGGTAGGGAGGGTCATCTACCTGCTCCTAAAAAGGTCTGGCTCGGGTCCAAAAAGGGTAGCGAGGGTCTACCTGCTCCTAAAAAGGTCTGGTGAGGGTCAAAAAAAGGTAGGGAGGGTCATCTACCTGCTCCTAAAAAGGTCTGGCTCGGGTCCAAAAAGGGTAGCGAGGGTCTACCTGCTCCTAAAAAGGTCTGGTGAGGGTCCAAAAAGGGTAGCGAGGGTCTACCTGCTCCTAAAAAGGTCTGGTGAGGGTCAAAAAAAGGTAGGGAGGGTCATCTACCTGCTCCTAAAAAGGTCTGGCTCGGGTCCAAAAAGGGTAGCGAGGGTCTACCTGCTCCTAAAAAGGTCTGGTGAGGGTCAAAAAAAGGTAGGGAGGGTCATCTACCTGCTCCTAAAAAGGTCTGGCTCGGGTCCAAAAAGGGTAGCGAGTTTCTACTTGCTCCTAAAAAGGTCTGGTGAGGGTCCAAAAAGGGTAGCGAGGGTCTACCTGCTCCTAAAAAGGTCTGGTGAGAGTCAAAAAAAGGTAGGGACGGTCATCTACCTGCTCCTAAAAAGGTCTGGCTCGGGTCCAAAAAGGGTAGCGAGGGTCTACCTGCTCCTAAAAAGGTCTGGTCCGGGTCAAAAAAAGGTAGGGGGGGTCGTCTAACTGCTCCTAAAAAGGTCTGGCTCGGGTCCAAAAAGGGTAGCGAGGGTCTACCTGCTCCTAAAAAGGTCTGGTGATGGTCAAAAAAAGGTAGGGAGGGTCGTCTACCTGCTCCTAAAAAGGTCTGGTGAGGGTCCAAAAAGGGTAGCGAGGGTCTACCTGCTCCTAAAAAGGTCTGGTCCGGGTCAAAAAAAGGTAGGGGGGGTCGTCTAACTGCTCCTAAAAAGGTCTGGCTCGAGTCCAAAAAGGGTAGGGAGGGTCTACCTGCTCCTAAAAAGGTCTGGTCCGGGTCAAAAAAAGGTAGGGAGGGTCGTCTACCTGCTCCTAAAAAGGTCTGGCTCGGCTCCAAAAAGGGTAGGGAGGGTCTACCTGCTCCTAGAAAGGTCTGCTCCGGGTCCAAAAAAGGTAGGGAGGGTTGTCTACCTGCTCCTAAAAAGGTCTGGTCCGGGTCCAAAAAAGGTAGGGAGGGTCTACCTGCTCCTAAAAAGGTCTGCTCCGGGTCCAAAAAAGGTAGGGAGGGTCATCTACCTGCTCCTAAAAAGGTCTGGCTCGGGTCCAAAAAGGGTAGCGAGGGTCTACCTGCTCCTAAAAAGGTCTGGTGAGGGTCAAAAAAAGGTAGGGAGGGTCATCTACCTGCTCCTAAAAAGGTCTGGCTCGGGTCCAAAAAGGGTAGCGAGGGTCTACCTGCTCCTAAAAAGGTCTGGTGAGGGTCAAAAAAAGGTAGGGAGGGTCATCTACCTGCTCCTAAAAAGGTCTGGCTCGGGTCCAAAAAGGGTAGCGAGGGTCTACCTGCTCCTAAAAAGGTCTGGTGAGGGTCTAAAAAGGGTAGCGAGGGTATACCTGCTCCTAAAAAGGTCTGGTGAGGGTCAAAAAAAGGTAGGGAGGGTCATCTACCTGCTCCTAAAAAGGTCTTGCTCGGGTCCAAAAAGGGTAGCGAGGGTCTACCTGCTCCTAAAAAGGTCTGGTGAGGGTCAAAAAAAGGTAGGGAGGGTCATCTACCGGCTCCTAAAAAGGTCTAGCTCGGGTCCAAAAAGGGTAGCGAGGGTCTACCTGCTCCTAAAAAGGTCTGGTGAGGGTCCAAAAAGGGTAGCGAGGGTCTACCTGCTCCTAAAAAGGTCTCGGAGGGTCAAAAAAAGGTAGGGAGGGTCATCTACCTGCTTCTAAAAAGGTCTGGCTCGGGTCCAAAAAGGGTAGCGAGGGTCTACCTGCTCCTAAAAAGGTCTGGTGAGGGTCAAAAAAAGGTAGGGAGGGTCATCTACCTGCTCCTAAAAAGGTCTGGTGAGGGTCAAAAAAAGGTAGGGAGGGTCATCTACCTGCTCCTAAAAAGGTCTGGTGAGGGTCAAAAAAAGGTAGCGAGGGTCATCTACCTGCTCCTAAAAAGGTCTGGCTCGGGTCCAAAAAGGGTAGCGAGGGTCTACCTGCTCCTAAAAAGGTCTGGTGAGGGTCAAAAAAAGGTAGGGAGGGTCATCTACCTGCTTCTAAAAAGGTCTGGCTCGGGTCCAAAAAGGGTAGCGAGGGTCTACCTGCTCCTAAAAAGGTCTGGTGAGGGTCAAAAAAAGGTAGGGAGGGTCATCTACCTGCTCCTAAAAAGGTCTGGTGAGGGTCAAAAAAAGGTAGGGAGGGTCATCTACCTGCTCCTAAAAAGGTCTGGTGAGGGTCAAAAAAAGGTAGCGAGGGTCATCTACCTGCTCCTAAAAAGGTCTGGCTCGGGTCCAAAAAGGGTAGCGAGGGTCTACCTGCTCCTAAAAAGGTCTGGTGAGGGTCAAAAAAAGGTAGGGAGGGTCATCTACCTGCTCCTAAAAAGGTCTGGTGAGGGTCAAAAAAAGGTAGGGAGGGTCATCTACCTGCTCCTAAAAAGGTCTGGCTCGGGTCCAAAAAGGGTAGCGAGGGTCTACCTGCTCCTAAAAAGGTCTGGTGAGGGTCCAAAAAGGGTAGCGAGGGTCTACCTGCTCCTAAAAAGGTCTGGTGAGGGTCAAAAAAAGGTAGGGAGGGTCATCTACCTGCTCCTAAAAAGGTCTGGCTCGGGTCCAAAAAGGGTAGCGAGGGTCTAGCTGCTCCTAAAAAGGTCTGGTGAGGGTCAAAAAAGGGTAGCGAGGGTCTACCTGCTCCTAAAAAGGTCTGGTGAGGGTCAAAAAAAGGTAGGGAGGGTCATCTACCTGCTCCTAAAAAGGTCTGGTGAGGGTACAAAAAGGGTAGCGAGGGTCTACCTGCTCCTAAAAAGGTCTGGTGAGGGTCAAAAAAAGGTAGGGAGGGTCATCTACCTGCTCCTAAAAAGGTCTGGCTCGGGTCCAAAAAGGGTAGCGAGGGTCTACCTGCTCCTAAAAAGGTCTGGTGAGGGTCAAAAAAAGGTAGGGAGGGTCATCTACCTGCTCCTAAAAAGGTCTGGCTCGGGTCCAAAAAGGGTAGCGAGGGTCTACCTGCTCCTAAAAAGGTCTGGTGAGGGTCAAAAAAAGGTAGGGAGGGTCATCTACCTGCTCCTAAAAAGGTCTGGCTCGGGTCCAAAAAGGGTAGCGAGGGTCTACCTGCTCCTAAAAAGGTCTGGTGAGGGTCAAAAAAAGGTAGGGAGGGTCATCTACCTGCTCCTAAAAAGGTCTGGCTCGGGTCCAAAAAGGGTAGCGAGGATCTACCTGCTCCTAAAAAGGTCTGGTGAGGGTCAAAAAAAGGTAGGGAGGGTCATCTACCTACTCCTAAAAAGGTCTGGCTCGGGTCCAAAAAGGGTAGCGAGGGTCTACCTGCTCCTAAAAAGGTCTGGTGAGGGTCAAAAAAAGGTAGGGAGGGTCATCTACCTGCTCCTAAAAAGGTCTGGTGAGGGTCAAAAAAGGGTAGAAAGGGTCATCTACCGGCTCCTAAAAAGGTCTGGCGAGGGTCCAAAAAGGGTAGCGAGGGTCTACCTGCTCCTAAAAAGGTCTGGTGAGGGTCAAAAAAAGGTAGGGAGGGTCATCTACCTGCTCCTAAAAAGGTCTGGTGAGGGTCCAAAAAGGGTAGCGAGGGTCTACCTGCTCCTAAAAAGGTCTGGTGAGGGTCAAAAAAAGGTAGGGAGCGTCATCTACCTGCTCCTAAAAAGGTCTGGTGAGGGTCCAAAAAGGGTAGCGAGGGTCTACCTGCTCCTAAAAAGGTCTGGTGAGGGTCAAAAAAAGGTAGGGAGGGTCATCTACCTGCTCCTAAAAAGGTCTGGCTCGGGTCCAAAAAGGGTAGCGAGGGTCTACCTGCTCCTAAAAAGGTCTGGTGAGGGTCTAAAAAGGGTAGCGAGGGTATACCTGCTCCTAAAAAGGTCTGGTGAGGGTCAAAAAAAGGTAGGGAGGGTCATCTACCTGCTCCTAAAAAGGTCTTGCTCGGGTCCAAAAAGGGTAGCGAGGGTCTACCTGCTCCTAAAAAGGTCTGGTGAGGGTCAAAAAAAGGTAGGGAGGGTCATCTACCGGCTCCTAAAAAGGTCTAGCTCGGGTCCAAAAAGGGTAGCGAGGGTCTACCTGCTCCTAAAAAGGTCTGGTGAGGGTCCAAAAAGGGTAGCGAGGGTCTACCTGCTCCTAAAAAGGTCTGGTGAGGGTCAAAAAAAGGTAGGGAGGGTCATCTACCTGCTTCTAAAAAGGTCTGGCTCGGGTCCAAAAAGGGTAGCGAGGGTCTACCTGCTCCTAAAAAGGTCTGGTGAGGGTCAAAAAAAGGTAGGGAGGGTCATCTACCTGCTCCTAAAAAGGTCTGGTGAGGGTCAAAAAAAGGTAGGGAGGGTCATCTACCTGCTCCTAAAAAGGTCTGGTGAGGGTTAAAAAAAGGTAGCGAGGGTCATCTACCTGCTCCTAAAAAGGTCTGGCTCGGGTCCAAAAAGGGTAGCGAGGGTCTACCTGCTCCTAAAAAGGTCTGGTGAGGGTCAAAAAAAGGTAGGGAGGGTCATCTACCTGCTTCTAAAAAGGTCTGGCTCGGGTCCAAAAAGGGTAGCGAGGGTCTACCTGCTCCTAAAAAGGTCTGGTGAGGGTCAAAAAAAGGTAGGGAGGGTCATCTACCTGCTCCTAAAAAGGTCTGGTGAGGGTCAAAAAAAGGTAGGGAGGGTCATCTACCTGCTCCTAAAAAGGTCTGGTGAGGGTCAAAAAAAGGTAGCGAGGGTCATCTACCTGCTCCTAAAAAGGTCTGGCTCGGGTCCAAAAAGGGTAGCGAGGGTCTACCTGCTCCTAAAAAGGTCTGGTGAGGGTCAAAAAAAGGTAGGGAGGGTCATCTACCTGCTCCTAAAAAGGTCTGGTGAGGGTCAAAAAAAGG
This sequence comes from Nomophila noctuella, assembly GCA_958496325.1. NCBI lineage: Eukaryota > Metazoa > Arthropoda > Insecta > Lepidoptera > Crambidae > Nomophila > Nomophila noctuella. Next base: position 11,688,504 of record OY292503.1, on the reverse strand, counting down.
TAGGGAGGGTCATCTACCTGCTCCTAAAAAGGTCTGGCTCGGGTCCAAAAAGGGTAGCGAGGGTCTACCTGCTCCTAAAAAGGTCTGGTGAGGGTCCAAAAAGGGTAGCGAGGGTCTACCTGCTCCTAAAAAGGTCTGGTGAGGGTCAAAAAAAGGTAGGGAGGGTCATCTACCTGCTCCTAAAAAGGTCTGGCTCGGGTCCAAAAAGGGTAGCGAGGGTCTAGCTGCTCCTAAAAAGGTCTGGTGAGGGTCAAAAAAGGGTAGCGAGGGTCTACCTGCTCCTAAAAAGGTCTGGTGAGGGTCAAAAAAAGGTAGGGAGGGTCATCTACCTGCTCCTAAAAAGGTCTGGTGAGGGTACAAAAAGGGTAGCGAGGGTCTACCTGCTCCTAAAAAGGTCTGGTGAGGGTCAAAAAAAGGTAGGGAGGGTCATCTACCTGCTCCTAAAAAGGTCTGGCTCGGGTCCAAAAAGGGTAGCGAGGGTCTACCTGCTCCTAAAAAGGTCTGGTGAGGGTCAAAAAAAGGTAGGGAGGGTCATCTACCTGCTCCTAAAAAGGTCTGGCTCGGGTCCAAAAAGGGTAGCGAGGGTCTACCTGCTCCTAAAAAGGTCTGGTGAGGGTCAAAAAAAGGTAGGGAGGGTCATCTACCTGCTCCTAAAAAGGTCTGGCTCGGGTCCAAAAAGGGTAGCGAGGGTCTACCTGCTCCTAAAAAGGTCTGGTGAGGGTCAAAAAAAGGTAGGGAGGGTCATCTACCTGCTCCTAAAAAGGTCTGGCTCGGGTCCAAAAAGGGTAGCGAGGATCTACCTGCTCCTAAAAAGGTCTGGTGAGGGTCAAAAAAAGGTAGGGAGGGTCATCTACCTACTCCTAAAAAGGTCTGGCTCGGGTCCAAAAAGGGTAGCGAGGGTCTACCTGCTCCTAAAAAGGTCTGGTGAGGGTCAAAAAAAGGTAGGGAGGGTCATCTACCTGCTCCTAAAAAGGTCTGGCTCGGGTCCAAAAAGGGTAGCGAGGGTCTACCTGCTCCTAAAAAGGTCTGGTGAGGGTCAAAAAAAGGTAGAGAGGGTCATCTACCTGCTCCTAAAAAGGTCTGGCTCGGGTCCAAAAAGGGTAGCGAGGGTCTACCTGCTCCTAAAAAGGTCTGGTGAGGGTCAAAAAAGGGTAGAAAGGGTCATCTACCGGCTCCTAAAAAGGTCTGGCGAGGGTCCAAAAAGGGTAGCGAGGGTCTACCTGCTCCTAAAAAGGTCTGGTGAGGGTCAAAAAAAGGTAGGGAGGGTCATCTACCTGCTCCTAAAAAGGTCTGGTGAGGGTCCAAAAAGGGTAGCGAGGGTCTACCTGCTCCTAAAAAGGTCTGGTGAGGGTCAAAAAAAGGTAGGGAGCGTCATCTACCTGCTCCTAAAAAGGTCTGGTGAGGGTCCAAAAAGGGTAGCGAGGGTCTACCTGCTCCTAAAAAGGTCTGGTGAGGGTCAAAAAAAGGTAGGGAGGGTCATCTACCTGCTCCTAAAAAGGTCTGGCTCGGGTCCAAAAAGGGTAGCGAGGGTCTACCTGCTCCTAAAAAGGTCTGGTGAGGGTCCAAAAAGGGTAGCGAGGGTCTACCTGCTCCTAAAAAGGTCTGGTGAGGGTCAAAAAAAGGTAGGGAGGGTCATCTACCTGCTTCTAAAAAGGTCTGGCTCGGGTCCAAAAAGGGTAGCGAGGGTCTACCTGCTCCTAAAAAGGTCTGGTGAGGGTCAAAAAAAGGTAGGGAGGGTCATCTACCTGCTCCTAAAAAGGTCTGGTGAGGGTCAAAAAAAGGTAGGGAGGGTCATCTACCTGCTCCTAAAAAGGTCTGGTGAGGGTCAAAAAAAGGTAGCGAGGGTCATCTACCTGCTCCTAAAAAGGTCTGGCTCGGGTCCAAAAAGGGTAGCGAGGGTCTACCTGCTCCTAAAAAGGTCTGGTGAGGGTCAAAAAAAGGTAGGGAGGGTCATCTACCTGCTCCTAAAAAGGTCTGGTGAGGGTCAAAAAAAGGTAGGGAGGGTCATCTACCTGCTCCTAAAAAGGTCTGGCTCGGGTCCAAAAAGGGTAGCGAGGTTCTACCTGTTCCTAAAAAGGTCTGGTGAGGGCCAAATAAGGTAGGGAGGGTCATCTACCTGCTCCTAAAAAGGTCTGGCTCGGGTCCAAAAAGGGTAGCGAGGGTCTACCTGCTCCTAAAAAGGTTTGGTGAGGGTCCAAAAAGGGTAGCGAGGGTCTACCTGCTCCTAAAAAGGTCTGGTGAGGGTCAAAAAAAGGTAGGGAGGGTCATCTACCTGCTCCTAAAAAGGTCTGGTGAGGGTCAAAAAAAGGTAGGGAGGGTCATCTACCTGCTCCTAAAAAGGTCTGGCTCGGGTCCAAAAAGGGTAGCGAGGGTCTACCTGCTCCTAAAAAGGTCTGGTGAGGGTCAAAAAAAGGTAGGGAGGGTCATCTACCTGCTCCTAAAAAGGCTACGGGATTTCGCGCACGGCTGGCACAAGAAACGGAACCGCCCGGAGAGCTGCCCGGAGCAGGAGTCAGCAGCCCCAGAAGGGGGAGAATGCTGCATAGGGACATAGGAAAGAGAGAAAACTTGTAGGGAGTCAAGAATTGCGGCGCGGTGGAGTGCAGAGTGCCTAGCCACACGCAATATCCGCGCGCATCTCCCGCGATTCGGCCAATATAACCTAGGTTGGTTTGGCCATGGGTGGTTGGTGGGATATGCTCCTAAAAAGGTCTGGCTCGGGTCCAAAAAGGGTAGCGAGGGTCTACCTGCTCCTAAAAAGGTCTGGTGAGGGTCAAAAAAAGGTAGGGAGGGTCATCTACCTGCTCCTAAAAAGGTCTGGCTCGGGTCCAAAAAGGGTAGCGAGGGTCTACCTGCTCCTAAAAAGGTCTGGTGAGGGTCCAAAAAGGGTAGCGAGGGTCTACCTGCTCCTAAAAAGGTCTGGTGAGGGTCAAAAAAAGGTAGGGAGGGTCATCTACCTGCTCCTAAAAAGGTCTGGCTCGGGTCCAAAAAGGGTAGCGAGGGTCTACCTGCTCCTAAAAAGGTCTGGTGAGGGTCAAAAAAGGGTAGCGAGGGTCTACCTGCTCCTAAAAAGGTCTGGTGAGGGTCAAAAAAAGGTAGGGAGGGTCATCTACCTGCTCCTAAAAAGGTCTGGCTCGGGTCCAAAAAGGGTAGCGAGGGTCTACCTGCTCCTAAAAAGGTCTGGTGAGGGTCAAAAAAAGGTAGGGAGGGTCATCTACCTGCTCCTAAAAAGGTCTGGCTCGGGTCCAAAAAGGGTAGCGAGGGTCTACCTGCTCCTAAAAAGGTCTGGTGAGGGTCCAAAAAGGGTAGCGAGGGTCTACCTGCTCCTAAAAAGGTCTGGTGAGGGTCAAAAAAAGGTAGGGAGGGTCATCTACCTGCTCCTAAAAAGGTCTGGCTCGGGTCCAAAAAGGGTAGCGAGGGTCTACCTGCTCCTAAAAAGGTCTGGTGAGGGTCAAAAAAAGGTAGGGAGGGTCATCTACCTGCTCCTAAAAAGGTCTGGCTCGGGTCCAAAAAGGGTAGCGAGGGTCTACCTGCTCCTAAAAAGGTCTGGTGAGGGTCCAAAAAGGGTAGCGAGGGTCTACCTGCTCCTAAAAAGGTCTGGTGAGGGTCAAAAAAAGGTAGGGAGGGTCATCTACCTGCTCCTAAAAAGGTCTGGCTCGGGTCCAAAAAGGGTAGCGAGGGTCTACCTGCTCCTAAAAAGGTCTGGTGAGGGTCAAAAAAAGGTAGGGAGGGTCATCTACCTGCTCCTAAAAAGGTCTGGCTCGGGTCCAAAAAGGGTAGCGAGTTTCTACCTGCTCCTAAAAAGGTCTGGTGAGGGTCCAAAAAGGGTAGCGAGGGTCTACCTGCTCCTAAAAAGGTCTGGTGAGGGTCAAAAAAAGGTAGGGACGGTCATCTACCTGCTCCTAAAAAGGTCTGGCTCGGGTCCAAAAAGGGTAGCGAGGGTCTACCTGCTCCTAAAAAGGTCTGGTCCGGGTCAAAAAAAGGTAGGGGGGGTCGTCTAACTGCTCCTAAAAAGGTCTGGCTCGGGTCCAAAAAGGGTAGCGAGGGTCTACCTGCTCCTAAAAAGGTCTGGTGATGGTCAAAAAAAGGTAGGGAGGGTCGTCTACCTGCTCCTAAAAAGGTCTGGTGAGGGTCCAAAAAGGGTAGCGAGGGTCTACCTGCTCCTAAAAAGGTCTGGTCCGGGTCAAAAAAAGGTAGGGGGGGTCGTCTAACTGCTCCTAAAAAGGTCTGGCTCGAGTCCAAAAAGGGTAGGGAGGGTCTACCTGCTCCTAAAAAGGTCTGGCTCGGCTCCAAAAAGGGTAGGGAGGGTCTACCTGCTCCTAGAAAGGTCTGCTCCGGGTCCAAAAAAGGTAGGGAGGGTTGTCTACCTGCTCCTAAAAAGGTCTGGTCCGGGTCCAAAAAAGGTAGGGAGGGTCTACCTGCTCCTAAAAAGGTCTGCTCCGGGTCCAAAAAAGGTAGGGAGGGTCGTCTACCTGCTCCTAAAAAGGTCTGGTCCGGGTCCAAAAAAGGTTGGGAGGGTCGTCTACCTGCTCCTAAAAAGGTCTGATCTGGGTCCAAAAAAGAGAGGGAGGGTCTACCTGCTCCTAAAAAGGTCTGGTCCGGGTTCAAAAAAGGTAGGGAGGGTCGTCTACCTGCTCCTAAAAAGGTTTGCTCCGGGTTCCCAAAAAGGTAGGAAGGGTCTACCTGCTCCTAAAAAGGTTAGGTCCGGGTCCCCAAAAAGGTAGGGAGGGTCTACCTGCTCTTAAAAAGGTCTGGTCCGGGTCTAAAAAAGGTAGGGAGGGTCGTCTACCTGCTCCTAAAAAGGTCTGGTCCGGGTCCAAAAAAGGTAGGGAGGGTCTACCTGCTCCTAAAAAGGTCTGGTCCGGGTCCATTGTGATAGATGAATAATAATAATTTTAAACCTACTAAGTTTAAAACCCGTTATCATTGATTTTGTATCCAACATCACTAATCACTAGACATTTACTTGAGTGGCAATGTGGCAAACAAGTGTAACAATGAAAATCATAAAGTGCAACATACCAGGCATTGCTACATCTGTCTAGATGTACTACTATGCAGTGTCGCGCTGCACTGCGACTGCGGAAAACACAAAGTGGAACGTCATATAAAGGATATCAACAGTATCATTATATTAATGTCCAACCATCATTTGAAATCATGTTATGTTTACAAAGGTGGTTTATGACCTGGTCATCATGTTTGCCAAATGCAGATTGATGATTGTATTCAGTAAAGCCGACTCGAATTATTCCGAAATTCGGGAATCGAACCCAAGGCCTCAAGACTACGGTACGGTATTTAAACCACTAGACCACTAAGGCGGTTAGGCACATGACAAATAAAAAAGTAAGGCGCACTAGTCTTTGTGGGACAGAATATGACACAATGTTGAGGTCAGGCGCCTCTTTATAAGCAGATTTATTATAACATGCTTCGATTTTTGTTTCGATTGATGATGTTAATTACGTCCTACAAGTAAAATATTAAGTACATGTTAACTGTAGGTATACATATAATGCACACACCTTCCGCCCGCGACTTCGTCCGACTGCACTGCACTGCTCTGCGATGCACCAAGCTCTCAGCTTCTAAGTCACCGTTCTTCCTCGCCACATAGCTGAAAAACACCAAAGGAAACGTCATACAATGGAAAATAATAAGGGGAAATAAAAATGAAAATGGGGGAAATTCTTATACAAATAAGCACTTCATGATCAGTGGTATACAGACTTCATAGACATTAACAGCAGAGACAGGTGTGATCCACGCACAGTATGTATATAGCCACAGTCATTTTTAGGGTTCCGTAGTCTACTATAGGAACCCTTATAGTTTCGTCATGTCTGTCTGTCTGTCTGTCTGTCCTGGCTCGTTCTCCGCCGTTTCTCCATGTACCTATAGTGATAATTCAAGAATTGGTTTTTAAAATAATCGAACAATAATTATATTTAACCCCCCCCCCCCCCCTCCCATACAGCGGAAAATTAATTCGAAAAAGAAAATTGACTTACCCCATCGTGTGGGGTATCATTAAAAAGGTATTTTTAAATAAAATAAAAATTGCCTTGAAACCATGTAGATCAAACCCCCAGTCTCGAGATATATTAATACAAAGTTAAAATTAGAGCGTCCCCCCCCCTTAACTTTTGAAATACTATTGCAATAATTCTGAAAAAAATGTCCGGTAGGTATACCTCCAAGTAAGTACTTTCAACGAAAACTATAGCAAACTCTGTATCATACATAGTTATTTTTATACAACTCGACCAACTTATGACGTGCAGTTGCCCAGTTGCCCTTACTAAATGGTGTCTCAAGCGGTCGGCCCCTTCTTATGGCTACGGAACCCTTTCATGGGCGTGTCCGACACGCTCTTGGCCGGTTTTTTGTGCATTGTGGCGCCTGTTAGTATTAGTATCGGTCGGGTTTCTGACAATGACGAGTATCAATTATCGTCACACCGACATCCAACTACGCAAGACAGTAATACAGAGTAGGGTCTGTATTTGGCAATGACCTCTAACACTTAATCAACTGGCCTATCAATGGCTATATTAAATCACTTGCGGCCGCCCGCGACTCTGTCTGTGTGGATTTCGATTTCCAATAGCCTAAAGCCTTCCTCGTCAAATGGAATATCCAACACAAAAATAAAATTTCAAATCGGATCAGTAGTTCTTGAGATTAGTGCGTTCAAACAAACAAACATACAAACAAATAAACAAACATACAAACAAACTCTTCAGCTTTATATATTAGTATAGAGTATAGATGCCCTTCAAACAAGTCAAAGTGCGCTTTCAATCCGAAATGGTATTCAATCCGAAATGGTATTCAATCCGAATTGGTGATTTAATTTATACAATTCTATAAAAACTGTTAAGTCACAAATTCCTTGAACTAACACATAATATCCCCTGACCCCAAGTCATGTCAAGTCCAGCTTAAAGATAAAGAAAAAGATAAATTTATTTACAAAACATGTGTCAATAATAATATTACATTAAATAATGCTTATTATATTGGTGTTACAGTAAAATTTTGTTCAACATGTTTAACCAAGATTGGTGTACAAATATGGTTTAAATTACTACAATGAAAACATTATTAGGTATATAATTAAACACATTAAAATAAATAATACAATCAAAAATAACAATTGAATTGGCATTATTAATTTTGACATTACAGGTTTAAATAACAATTAATTTTACTCTCTTATAGATATGTCATTAAGGAAATCAGTCAAATTGTAGTAACATTTTTCTGACAACATTTTTAAGAGCTTTTTTGAATAATTTTTTTGAATAAAACACAATTTTTGAATAAAATTGTGTTAAGATTTTTTATATTTTTGGGAATTTGATTATGTATTACAGGGGCTTTACATAATATGACACTTTTATGCAACAGTGCTGTTTTAGCAGGATGAATACAAAGCCTGTCATTAAGATGGTATACCATAATGTTCATCTCTCAAAAATGTCTCGAGCGGGATTCGAACCCTCGGGTTATTGGTCGCTAACACTTAGGTATCTACCACAAAAGCAGCAGCCTTGTCTTTAAACGAAAAAAGTAACTTACTTTTAAAATGTTCGTGCGCAGTGCTGCACCCCACAACACGCGAGACACGAAGGTAATCACCGTAACACAGGATATGCCAGCTCGATAAGAAATCAATTTATCGCCAACACGTATCCTAAAACATAAATTTTCAAGAAATGTTAACATACAAATTATAACTTACTAGCATTCTCTTTTTGCGACTTCGTTTAACAACATTGTATTTTTGTACGAGTACCTTCTTCGTTAGTACATAGTTAGCAGTAGAGGGGATACCTTACTTACTTTCTCAAATGAATGTGTTTTTCTAAGCTAGAAGTTAGTTAAATTACTTAGTTATGTTTGTTTCGCGGTATTCCACAATACGCGTAGTTTTTTTTTCTATAAGACAGCGCAAAGGAACGCGGATTTATAAAGCCATGAAAATAGGGGCCTCGCGTCAGAGTATAATACAAAGTACTCTGTGTGTCAGTTCCTTCGTGTGATAATAAAAAACATTGAGCGTTCCGTTTCACAAGATGCATAAAATTATTGTAGAATGGACTCGGTCTTACTCTCAATTAATTATGATCTAATTTTTTTCAGAATTATTGCAATAGTATTTCAAAAGTTAAGGGGGGGGGGGGACGCTCTAATTTTAACTTTGTATTAATATATCTCGAGACTGGGGGGTTTGATTTGATCCACTGGTTTCAAGGCAATTTTTGTTGTGTTTTAAAAAATAATTATTTTTCGATTATTTTAAAAATGTGCAAGATGCTGCTCAAGACAAGGGAGCAGTGGCGCAATCTCGTGTTGGAGGCCAAGATCCACTTCGGGTCGCTGAGCCAGCGGAGTAAGTAAGTAAGTATTTTAAAAATAAATTCTTGAAATATCATTATACATCTCTCCACCAATTTTCGTGGAAATCGGTGCAAAAACGGCGGAGAACGAGCCAGGACAGACAGACAGACAGACATGACGAAACTATAAGGGTTCCTAGTAGACTACGGAACCCTAAAAACAGCCTATAATTACTAAATACTTCGGTCATCAATAGACGCCTTAGCCATTTCCCGATGGATGTCTGCTATTTTAGTATTCGTTGGGTAATTTATAACTGTGGGAGGTCACAGAGATTAAAGGATTTGGCTAATAAAAGAAACAACAACATTAGTAATAAATGGAATATTTTATTGAGTTAAACATAAACAATACTGACAGTAATGCGTCGCTGGCGAGGACCCCGCCACGTTTGTGACATTCGTGCATTTGTGACAAGCACCGCGCGGCCCGCTCCGCCACCATCCATGCACGATACATACATGCATACATGTAAAGTGAGAGACTTGTAAAATACAACGAAAATAATTCGTTTCAAGCAACAATTTGTATATTTCATTATTAAAAGTTGATTATAAAAGTGTAAAATACTCGGTCTCCCGGCCAGTAATCTGACTATAATAGATATATTTACTAAAATAAAAGGGAGCCCCGGTATAATCTCATTGGGGAGGGAATGTCGTCATAAATGCTGGCGGCGGCGGCGGCGGCGCGGGGCGCGCGGGTCCTTGCGCATTACTCGCGCACTCGGCGCTCCCTCTCCCGGCTTACACTACTTAACGTACATTATTCTAAAATATAACCGTGCTTTTGATGAACTCCGCTCATGCACTTTTTCTTTATCATAAGCTTAGGTAATTTATCGTAACACATCGTCTTGTTGGCGCGTAATAACTGCCGCAGAGAAAATTATAATTAGCGAGTGACAAAGCTATTAGACAGGAAGACCGTGGTTACTAAATTACAGTATGGCTCCTTTCAAGACGCAAGGTTCATTATTGAATTTAAAATGTCATGATCCTTTATTAAAGGGATATTACAATAGGTCGCATTAATATGTTGGCAAGAATGTTATATATTTTTATTAATTAATTAACGGGAACAAAACTTTTTATATGAGTAGTTCAGCAAAAGCACGTTTATCACTTAAGCTATTTACATAATATTATGTACTTAAAATAAAATCTGTCGCGCGGCACGAGGCTGCCTTTAACTTCGACTGCAGTAGGAACTCATTTCAATTTATATTTCAAGTTATTTTAAATAACAATGTATTTTCCTATAAATTGTGTTACAAGAAATTAAAACCACATGTTTAGAATTTTATAAAGGTGTTTTCATCGTGTCGCTAGTGGCGGCCTCGCGCCGGCGGCCGCGAGTACATTGTCTAACGATACAGCAGCGAGCGCCGGCCGCGGACGCTGCGCAACACTCGTGCGCGCCGCGGCTCCGTCCGCATCCGCCCAGTGCCGTCGCGCCGGACATTAATTTACCAACACCATTGTGATGCATAAGATCACGTATTAACCTTGATCAGATATCTTCCCTATACGTGAAGATATTACTCCTCTAATATCACGTAACACACGTCCTAGTTTAGTATATAAGCTGTAGAGTAACTAATAAAGATGTTGATACCACACCGACCACTCGTCTTATTATGTGGATCATCCCCATCACCAAGTAGCGACGACATCGTTACCACATGGCGACCGTGACGTAGAAGATCGTTACCACATGGCGACCGTGACATAGAAGAACGTGCTGCTGGACGACGTCCATGTAAGTCCTACAAATTATATTTCTACAAGGACCACAAAGACCCTGAAGGGTTAGTCCGCAAGTTATTCCCAAGAAGAACAAGGCCGAGCTACGCAACTATTCGACGTTATTGAGAAAACAGCAAGCAATCCTGTTTATGTGTAAAAATGATATTGAAGCCAAATATGAAGAATCTTCATATTAATTCTATTAATTTAAAGTGAGTGATAAAAGTGCAAGTTAACCAATTTGGTAAGAATGCAGTTGCAGTAATGTCATTAGCGTTGATAATTTTACTTGATAATGTTTTCGCTGATTTAGTTGTTTTGTTATGTAATTCAACCTATGCATGCAGTAATTATTGTATTGACATTGAAATTCTCGCTTACAACTTTGTTTATTTTCGCTGACTTGTTTGTTATGTAATCTTGTAACAATTTTCTTAAATGTAATGTTATAATATTAACTTAGTTTCTGGTTCAGCTATATTTTTTTACAATATGGGTAAATTCGATTTAGAAACTGCGATTTCTTTGCTACCTAGAATAACTGAAAGAAGTGATATAAACCAATTAATAGATAAAATTGAATTTTACAGTAGTATTATCGATGATAATTCACAGGAAAAATTAATTGATTTTGTGTTAAAAATTACATTGTCTGATTTCTCAAAACTTTATTTAAAATCAAGTTATGATAATGTACTGACTTTAATCAATGACATAAGAAAATATCTTGTACCTAAGAAATGTCCATACTCTATTCAAAATAAATTATTTAATTGTAAACAAGGCAGTAGATCTATAGAAGAATTTGGTAAACACATAGATAAATTATTATACGAGTTGACGGATATTCAAGCGGGAAATTGTGAGGAAAAATTAAGAATACTTCTTCCGATGAATGAAAAATTTGCAATTAAATGTTTCGCTAGAGGTTTAAATTGTACTCGAACAAGCATTAGTGTAGAATGTAGACAAGTAGAATTTTTAAGAGATGCAATTCTAGTAGCTTTGGAAGCCGAGGCCGCATTTTCAAACAATAGGGAAAATAATTTTGAGAAATGTTATAAATTTAGATCGTATAAGTCGCGTGATGGTTATTATAAATATTGTAATAATGAAAGATCAATTAATTCACGTACAAAGAGTGTAAAACGTTATACATTTGATAATTATCGCAATGCGCGTAGTTCTAAAGTATTGCTTGGTCAGCAATCATGTGCTCGAGGTGACACAGTTTGCTCATATAATAATGATGATTATGTAAGGCAGTCTAATTATAGTTCTAATGACAAATGTTTTGATGATTTAAAGTTAGACGAATTTTTTGTAGAATCAAGCCAATATTATGATAAAAAGATATGTAAAGAGGAGGATAAAAATGCGCAAATGGATATTGTAAACCCGTCTAAGAAGCGGAAGAAAAAACGCAAGTTGAATAGTTTTGATATTAGTGCGTTTAATATTGATATTCCTGCGAAGAAAGCAGAAGTTAGTAATTTTGATATTCCTGCAAAGAAAGCAGATGGACGAAATGTTAATATTCCTGCAAAAAGAGCAGATGTATGTAATGTTGATATTCGTGCAAAGAAAGCACATGTACGTAATGTTTATATTCCTGCACCGAAAGCAGATGTAAAGGCTTATAACGTTGACGATATTATTAATAATTCGGATATGACTTCATTAAATTATGTTACAAAATATAACAATAATGATGAATTTTATGGAAAAGGTTATGAAAAACATAGATTAGGAGAGTTATTATTTAAGAAAAGGTATGACCAAAGGGCTGTAGGCATAGATTAAATTAATTACATGATTAATTGTATAAATAAGTCGATTTTAAACCTAATTTAAAATATTGTTATTCCTTTGATTTAATTATTGTATTAATTTATGATTGTAGTTATTTTATTTCAATTTTTATATTTTTTTGTATCAATTTGTAAGTTAGGGACCGTCTTTTCAGGGGAGGGACGCCTAACGTTTCAGGGGAGGTGTGATGCATAAGATCACGTATTAACCTTGATCAGATATCTTCCCTATACGTGAAGATATTACTCCTCTAATATCACGTAACACACGTCCTAGTTTAGTATATAAGCTGTAGAGTAACTAATAAAGATGTTGATACCACACCGACCACTCGTCTTATTATGTGGATCATCCCCATCACCAAGTAGCGACGACATCGTTACCACATGGCGACCGTGACGTAGAAGATCGTTACCACACCATAAACATAGACTACCCTTAGTATTGATTCGATTAAAGTGTACAGTTTTATGTACTATTTAATTCAACGTTCGAAGCGAAGCAGTACTGCGATTGCTCCTACGCCCTAGAACTAACACCACAAACTATACATTACATTAATATATTTTCGACGCGTCTGCGGCACTGGACGGACGCTGCGGATAGAAGCGAGGCTCACGTCGGAGCCGCGGCCGCACCGTCGCGTCAGCCGCGGCGGCCGGACGGGCCGGTGACTGCGGAATGATTCGGCGCTCGCGGGCGCACTCGGGGACGCTCGGTCGGCCAGGTGCGCCCGCGGTACATAATTACTCTAAATATCACAATGAAACCGTCCCGAAGAACTTTTGTCGGAGTTCTGAACTGAACGAAGGCACTGGTGCATTGCGCGCGGGGCCGCGGCTGCGACCCGCGGGCGGGGGGCGGGGGCGGGGGGCGGCGGGGCGACTTACGACCCCGTCGGTTACGGAGTGATCGCTCCCCGGCTCGCCGAAAGCGCGTCGGGACTCGGTCGGAGGTCGGTGGAGGGGCTGGGGGGAGGACTCGCAGGCGGGACGCGGCGGGCGGTCACTGCGGGGCGCAGGCGTCGCGGGCGGCGGGGCCGGCCGGCCGTCACTCGGCGGGCTCGCTCGCACCGTTCTCCTTCACCTGCGAGCGAACGATACTATTTCATAAAACATACTCCGACTCCGACCGCTCGAAAGGGAGGAGCGGTCCCGGGACGCACCTGCTGCGGCTCGGAGATCGAGATGGAGAGGCGGGTCGTCCGCAGGCCCGGCGGCTTCTCCCAGAGCGAGGTCCAGCCCTGGTCGGGGTCGCGCAGGCACTCGACGCACGAGAGGAACTCCTTGCCGTCGAAGCCGCCGACGGCGTAGAGCACGTCGTCGAGCACGGCGAGCCCCAGCGCGGCGCGGGCGCGGCGCAGGTCGGGGCCGGCGCGCCACGCCGCCTCGCCGCGCCGCAGCCAGTCCGTGCGCCGCAGCGACGCCGCGCCGTCCGAGCCGCCCGCCGACACCAGCCGGCCGCGCCACACGGCGCCGCCCACCGAGCGCCGCGCCGTCGGCAGCGCCGGGCCCGCCTCCCAGCCGCCCGCGCCGCCGTCCAGCCGCAGCGTCTCCGTCGACGCCAGGCAGTGCCACGCGTCGCAGCCGCCCAGCGCCCACAGCGCGCCCTCCCACACCACGCCCGCGCACTGCGAGCGGCCCGTCGCCAGCGGCGGCGCCTCCGACCACGCCTCGCCCTCCGGCGCGTCCGGCCGGTAGCGGTCCACGCGGCGCAGGCTCAGCCCGCCCGCCCAGCCGCCGACCACGTACAGCGCGCCCCGGCCGTCCGCCACCGCCGCCGCGTGCGTGCGCGCCAGCGGCAGCCGCGCCCGCCGCGCCCACGCGCCCTCGTGCAGCGCGTCCACCGAGTCCAGGTCGCTGTGGCCGTCGCTGCCGCCGAGCGCCCACAGCGCGCCGCCGCTCTGCGCCGCCGGGAAGCGCGCGCGCCCGCCGCGCATGTCGGCCAGCGGCGCCCACGCGTTGGTGGCCGGGTCGTACGCCTCCGTGGAGCGCAGCACGCGCGCGCGGTCGTAGCCGCCGCACACGACGAGCCGGCCGTCGCAGGCGGCGGCGCCGTGCGCGCAGCGCGGGTGCGTGAGCGCGGCCAGGCGCTCGCCCTGCGCCGCGTCGGCCGCGCCGCCCAGCACGCCGCCGCGCGCCACGCCGCCGCCGGGCGAGGCGCGCCACACGACGCGCGCGGCGGCCAGGCGCCCGCGCAGCAGCACGAGCGCGCGCGTGCAGCCCGCCGCGCCGGGCCGGGCCGCGATCACGGCGCACGCGTCGGCGCCGCCGGGCCGCGGCTGGCGCGCGCCCAGCGCGTCCTTGGCCTCCTTGGGCGGCGGGCGCGCGGCGTCGCGGCGGCGGGCGCCCCGCTCGCGCTCGGCGGCCTCGCGCCGGTACTCGCCCAGCTCGGGCGCCTCGTCGCGCGTCGCGGGCAGCTCGCCGCAGTCGCGCAGCTCGCCGCGCGCGTCCACGAACAGCAGGTGCGTGCGCGAGCACAGCTCCTCCAGCTGCGCACACACACACACGAGCTTAGCGTCTCTCGCATATTGTCTGCGATGTCATGGCGGGCCAGGACGGGGGCGGGACTCACGTCGACGTCGGCGGCCTGGCGGTCGCGCAGCCAGGTGAGCGCGGCGGCGGCCACGGCCACGGCGGTCTCCTCGCCGTCCTCGGCGCTGCTCTCGCGAAGCATCTCGATGTTGATCTTGGGCAGCGTCGCCAGCGCGCCGGTCTCGCATATCTCGTCAAACTGCAATTACGCACTCTCTCGTAACCTTCACTGGCCAAGCTAAATAACTACCTCGGTTTCTAACCAAGCTAGTTATTTAGAAAAACTAGTTGTGCTGGGTTCAGAATTGTTAACTAGTCTTATTCTTATAAGTATAGTTAAAATTTATTAAGGCAATGTTAACATGAACATAAGTATATTCCCAGTTATCGTTGTACCTAATTATTACTGAAAGTAAATTTTTTATCATTTTTATTTTTTATTTAACACAAATGATTCCACTAGGAGCTTCGTTGCAGAAATGGGGTGGCCCCATTTATATTTTTTATCATTAAAAAATACATTGACACTATGAATCCCAACAAAGTCTTCCGTGAATTATGACAGTGCAACTGTTAAAATCCCCAGACTATATTTCGCAAGACCTACACTTTTTAGTCTGTTGTACATAATTGAATAAACAACTAATGAATATGGTAATTATTGAGTCGCACTACTTATATTGACAAAAACTAGTAGTGACTCACGGACTAAGGCAGGGACGTGAAATCCTACTTACATACATCAAGTACATCTTACAAGATGTACTTCTAAGATGTACTTCATGTATATAAGTCAATCTTCTAAGATAGAGACTGGTCACTAAAATTCTTTTCATCCGGGACAAGACGTGTAGGGGATGCAAATGACTCACGTTCTGCGCGATGTAGGCGTCGATGTGCGCGAGCAGATGCGGCTCGAGGTCGGGCAGCGCGCGCAGCTCGAGCGCGTCGGGCGGCGCGGGGCGGCGCGCCAGGCGCTCGGCCAGGTGCGCGCGCACCGGCTCCACGCGCAGCCGCCACGCCGCGCGGTACAGCCGCCGCGCCGCCGCCGCCTCGCGCACGCGCGCGCGCCCCGTGTACGCGTACTCCACCAGCGTGCGCAGCGCCTCCGCGTCCACGCCCGGCGCGCGCAGCACCAGCGCGCCCGCGCCCGCGCCCGCGCCCGCCGCCGCCGCCTCGCCCGCCAGCGCCTCCAGCAGGTAGGGCGACGCGGCCGCCAGCACGGCGCGGTGCGCCGCCACCTCGGCGCCGTCCGCCACCAGCACGCAGTCGTAGTGCTGCCGCGACTTGCGCAGCGCGTTCAGCGCCGCCAGCGCGCGCGCCGGCGCGCCCGCGTCCTCCAGCGACAGCTCCTCCGAGCAGCTCGCCTCCGAGCCCTCGTCGTCCGACCCGGACGCGCTGCCCCCGCCGCTGCCGCCTCCGCCCCCGCCGCCGCCGCTCGCCCCGCCTGCGCACCAGCCCCGCACTGACCTCTCCATCAATATCGTGTCTATCTTCTATTACATACAACTAATACTAGTTATATACTTTTTGCTAAATTAAAATGAATCAGTACAAGGCTACACAAATAAGCAAAAATAAATCATTCAAACTACAGCGAAGAATGCAAAAGATTTTTTTAAATATTTTCAAGGATTCTTATTCATCATAAAGGAAAAGCATTCTAAATAAAAATATTCATCATCTTATCTGAAATGATTACACAACTATCTACCATTCTAAGTCAAACTCAACAATGAAAACATTTAAAGCCACTAGTTACATAAAAACTTAAATACCTACATTGTTGTACAGCACATACGCCCAGTTATCAATAATACTAAAGACAGTGCCCATTTATCAATGTCAGCTTATTCCTCCATTTACAAACTAAATTTTTCAATAAATAATCTTTGTTATTCATTACCTTATTATCAATATTTGTTAATATATAAAAAGAATACAATAAAGTTAATCCAACCAACAAGAAACTGTACAAGTGGTTTAGAGATGAATACATGCAGAAATAATTTTAAGCATAAAGTATCAAGTGTAAATGAAATTTACTTGTGAGATGAAATTTAGGCATTTCCTACTAAAGCACGCCTACTGATACATTTTAGGATTAAAATATAATGTTGTTAAAAATATAAATACTTATTAATAACTATTGGCATGACTTGTAAATTTAAAGATATGAAAATCTAATCAGTTCACGTATCAACTGACATTACTGACAATCAAAATCTAGATAGCTACATGTACTTAACATGCAACAACATTGACACACCAAACATAAATAAAGCTAAAACTACACAAGTTACTTCATTACAGTTGCCACCGAGCGGAAAAATGTACCCAAATACAGGACCATTTGAGCTATCATTATGATGAAGTTGCCGGTCAATTACTCCAATTGACTCTGCATTGAACCACTCAAGTAGGTACTAGCAATTCCTTTGCTTGCCTTGGTCTGCTGACATTCATTCTTCGAACTGTGTTTTATGTTTTTTATGCTATATTTCTTAGAGGCAAGAAACTGTTTTAGTGTGATTTATAGGTAGGTAGGTATCTGACATTGATTTAAATATTATTGTGAGACTGTCAAGAGACTCACAAGTTAGGTAGGTACAAAGGAAAAAAGCAATTCACTGTGCAAAAACCGTTGAAGGCAATGTAATGCGATTTATCACACTAACAAGGAAGTCGACATTGACCTTGACTTAGAGCAGCGAGTGAATCTCGAGGGTGCTTCGGTAGCTATGGCGACGAAATAACGACTCACCATCCCCGTTCCTGTAGTCGTCCTGCGGCTTCATGTCGGCCGCTCGGCGTCCTCCGCGCTGCTCGGGCTCGGCTGCTCAGCGCCGGCCGCAACCTGCGCACAACCACACGTCAGCACGAGCTCCGGGCGCGCGACTGGCGGCGGCGCCGGGCGCGGGGCCGGCTAAGTGGATTACGCTGGCGGCGGAACACGTGGCTCGCGCGAAGGCCGAGACGCAGTAGCGCGGTCACATGGCGCACGTAAACAAACCCACCTGATGCGCACACCTGTGCTCGCTCGCGGACGCTGCACTGCGGCACGCCTGCTCTGCGCTCGCCGACGACACTCGCACTAATTAAATTACGTTCATAACGAGCGGTCGCGATCACTTCTAGAAACCGTCCGACACACGCCTCCCGATACTTGTTTTGAAATAATAAATCTGACATTGACATTTAACACTCCATTGTTAGCCGTGTTCTTTTACGAGAAATTGTTAATTCTCCTTGTAACACACACACCACAGATAAAATATTGCACAAACCTGTCAGGTGATTGCTTTTTTTGTATGGTGGTCGGTCCCGTCGCAGCGCCTTGGATTTAAAATGGCTATTATGTTAGCCCGATCGCCGAACTATTTTTTAACAACTAGTGTAGTAGGTCTCCTACCAATAGTCACAATTTAATTGGTGTAAGACTTAAAACAAAACTTCCCAACTGAACGACGAAAGGAGAACTGTGAACCGGGTGCAGTCTGAGTTAAAATTAATTTGTGTTAATCACTTCCCAAATCCGACTATCCTTCTTAAAAATCGATTCATCTTATCTAATCGTCGCCTTGAGATTAGTCATTTGGCAACGAGACACAATATAATTGTATTTAGTTTTCATTCAAACATTCTTTGTTACTAAATCTCAGTCGTTAACCAAAAATAGACCCCGAAATTGTGTTATCGCGATGCGGAAAATAATCTATGTTAATAGACAGTTTTATTTACCGACGACACGCTTTGTGCCGTATTTATATCCCACATAAAATATAAATCTGATGTCCGGGCGCACAAGTCCAGCGGTCGACTTTCATTCAGCGGCGCTCGCACTAATTGTTTTTCATTGTCGACAAAATACATCGATAAATAATTCCAGACTTGACGCGGTCGCTGGAGGGGCACTCCAAAAAATTCCAGGTACTCATCCACCTACTAGTGGGTGTATTTGGTGGGTGAGCGGGCCATCGCCGCTAAATAAGTACACTCAAATGAAATACAGCAACGAGTACAAAAAGTTTAATTAATTTATTGAGTACAATCAACCGGCGCGAGGAACTAGGTCTGCACGCCGGCGCGGTCCTCGAGCAGCAGCTTGGCGAGCGCCTGGCGGTCGCCCAGGTCGAGCAGCGCGAAGTCGGCGTCGCGGTGCGCGCGCAGGCAGGCGTCGGTGTCGGTGTCGGCGGCGTCGGCGGCGTCGGCAGCGAGGCCGCAGGGCGCGGGGCGCGGCGCCAGCAGCAGCGCGGGGTCGGGCGCGCGCAGGCAGCGCAGCGGCGCCGCCGCCAGCACCTCCGCCAGCGACGCGTCCGCCGCGCCAGTCCACGCCGCCAGGGCTAAAATACACAAATAAACACATTCAATACAGAGACCGATTGCAAATATTGTAAAAACTGAAACCTTTAATAATTGGGTATTTGACTGCATACGAAATAAATTATGGTATTCTAACATTTAAGATAAAATCAAAAATTAAGCACAAATCACTATGCCACAGCTACTATAGAACTTTTAACAAATTATAACAGTAAAGTGAAAATAAAAAAGTATTGATTTGACAACACAAAAATGTGACGTCACAATTTAATATTTCATACAATTTTTGTACAAGGTTACATTTTTGACATTTAAAAAAAGAAGATGATTTGACCTGTCAGTCAAATACCGTATTCGTTTTTAGTAAGTATGACAGACAATGTATGCCATTGTTCGCTAGCCAACATGTGAGTACCTGCGTCGAGGTCTTTGCGGTAGACGGCGAGCAGCGCGGCGCGGCGCAGGTTGAAGCGGCCGGTGTGCTGCTGCGGGCGCGCGCCGTCCGCCGCCAGGAAGCGCGGGTGCGCGTACTGCGCGTGACGAGCGAACGCGCCCGCCCAGAACCACTGCCAGCCCGCGATCGTGTTCATGCGCACCTGCACACGCACACAGAAACAAGACTTTAATATAATAATAATAATACCCTCCGGCCGTATTCGGCCATGGCGGCCGATCTTACAATCAGCCAGGTACGCAGGATATATTATAGTGCACAAATGAGTGCTCAAGCACAGGTGCACTCCCTATTCCTTCACTCTGGGACAGCAGTCTGACACGGCCGTAGAGAGATAAGGCGCAGGACCAACGGCTTAACGTGCGTTCCGAAGCACGGAGGAGCTCGAGATGAAATTTTTCGGTCACCCATCCGATGACTGGCATCTGCGAAAGTTGCTTAACTTTAGTAACCGCAGGCCGAGTGCGCTAAACACTGCGCCATCGAGCTCCTCAAAAACAAGACTATAATCTTGATAATAACCTAGTAGGGTAATATGTTACTTAAGTTTTTAAAATGCAGAAATAAGTCTAATAATAAATTTACCTTGTACGCTTTTATAATAAAGTTAAGATTAAGATTAATTATCCAAATCATCAGTATAAAATAAAGTCAGTGTAATAAGGATTGATAGTCGGCGGGAGCTCACCCGGTTGAGGAAGTCCTGGCTGAACTCCATGTGCGGCGCGGCGAACAGGACCAGCGCGTCCTTCGACAGCCGCGGCAGCGCCGTCTGCAGCGCCACCTGCCGGCAAGACCGGTTCATTACTACATTGCATTTTTCTATTTTTATTTATTCCTAGCCTTCCGCCCGCGACTTCGTCCGCGTCCCGTCCCGTCCCGTCCCGTCGTCCCTTTCCTATTTTTCTCGCTGTAAGAACCATCCTTGGATTTCAACGAACATTTAAAAAAAAAAATTGGCCAAATTGGTCCAGGCGTTGTTGAGTTATGTGCTTACCAACACATTTTGCGATTCATTTTTATATTATAGATTATTATTCTATTAGAACGAATCGGTTTACGACTACGTCGACACTGGAAGTCGCCGAAAAGCATCGACTATAGAGTTATTTTGAAGTATCTAGATCAGACACCGTCGTAAAATCGAACCTGTGATGCGATCCGGAGGTTTCGCGGATTCGGTTGCAATGTCAGCTGAATGAGAGTGTTTGCGATTGAAAAATCCGCTAGATGGCAATACGCAGGCGTGAGGTCTTAACTGCTATGTCATTTAACCTTATGAACGCCAGTGCTCAAACGCATCGGCGCCCTTCCCACGCCAAGCCATAAATTCAGAGCAAATACCTACAAATAAAATAGGAATGCCAACGATTTTATCGATAAGTTGTCAATAACCGATTTAATCTCTGCTATTCGTCACATATCTTTGAAATTAAATATATTTTTTTGATTTCGTATTATTTAACAGCAGTTACAAAATTCTATACAAAGTAAAAGTAGACATTAGAACTACAAACGAATAAATCAGGTAATAATAAGATACATCACTAATCTCGTTCGTGTAGGCATTCGCTGTCGGGAAGACCCGACTCTGGCGTGGTTGGCACGACCTTTGACAGCTTTCTTGCGTGCGAGGTAATGATATGACATTTCAAGTAAACTTATAATTATTATTATAAATTATAAACAGCAAGGTAAAGAAAGGGTTGTCTATTAGGAGTACGAATTAATTACTTAGCTTTAGTTGATTTTCTCCGTTTTTACTTAAAGAGGCCTGTTACATCTCGATCATGATTTTTGCGTAAAATGCCCCTTTTCACATTTTATAGTAATTTTCCAGTTGTATTTATCGTTTTTATGGAAATAGGATAATAAATTCATGCTTAGTATAACAAATTTTCACTCTGCGAGAAAAAGCTGAGTTCGGACGGCCGGCACATATTTTGTAGTAATTTTGCAGTTGTATTTATAGTTTTTATCGAAATAAGATAATAAATTCATTATAAAATATTATGAAGTAACAATTATTCTGGTATAAATTTTGTTCAATAATATTATCGTATAGGTGAGATTCACAGCGATCTAAAAGCGATTTTCGACGTTTTTTGGTTTTGAATAATTTCTAAGTAAAATCAATGACATCTAAAAAATCAGAGGCCGCTACGAACTATTCGACTATTTAAGAGATAACATTCTATTTTTTTTTAATTTCATTTGTTTAGAACAGTAGGTCAATCTAGGAGCTCAAAAGTGCCTTCGCGCACTTAATGAAATTTCCAATATAAGTCGGTATTTTGGTAACCCAATGAAACAAAAGCGTTCAGATCTTGAAAGTTTTATTCATCATCCTCTTCTACACTTCCTAACACACGAAGGAGTTCTTCGGTAGTCATTTGACTGCTATCCATTTTTATTCATATTACACTCCCCGTTATAAATTATAATAGGATAGGACATCACTAGCAGTCTCCCGTAGCGCTTATGACGTCACCGCTTGACGTGTCTTCCCGACTGTGGCGTACAGGTAACTGTCTATGCGCTGTTCCGTAGGGATGCGCGAGAGTGAACAGTTAACTATCGATCGATAGATATAAATAGTAATCATTTTTCAATAATTTCATAAATATTACACATTAAGAATATTCAGATACAAATAGTTGCTATTAAAAAATAATTATCGATGTAGTAGTAAGCTGCTTTCAATAAAATATTTCATAAATTCAAAATTTAATTTACCTAACTTACCCATCACTAGCTGTCGTGTCTTGCCGACTGTGGCGTGAGGAGAACACCATTTTGGTTAGCAATATTTAGTGATAATTTTTGCTAGTGAAATGTAACTGATGGATATATCTTCGTGCCATTTTACAATACATCATTAAAGTACTTTTAAATAATAGGAAAAAGAAACACAGAAAAGTTGATTTAGTATGTTTATTTTGTGTTTTAAAAATGTCGTTTTCTCGTCGGCCATACACGACGGTGGCGTGTTGGGCACTTTTTCATTTGTCGTCCAGTGCCGACCGTGGCGTTCAAAAGGTTAAAGGTAAATTTTGACATAATCTGTCAATGTCATGTCAAAATTCACCAATCACTTACCAATTAGACTGGAAAGAGCAACTAAAGCCGCTTTACTCGGTTCATACCAAATATGGTTGGGAAGGGAGAGGAATGTCATCGGTGAAGGTGATCGGTAGTATACTATAATGGGGCCCCTTAAACCTGCACGCTCGAAAGTCGCAGGCGCCGACTGACATTCCTCTCTGTTCCACGCGATGGACCCGGCACCCGCACGGAGAATCCATGGATAGCTAAGAAGTTCGTCTCTAGGCCTACCTACTGCCATCTAGCGGATTTTTCATTTACGAAAATCCTCATTGCAAAATAGGCACGTCTGCATATAATCATCCTCCTGCCCTTATCCCACACTAGGCGGGGTCGACGCAACACGTCTTCTGCTTCCACTCACTCCTATCAGCCGTCAACTCTACATTCACTCCTTTCACGTCCATATCATACTTCACGCAATCTATCCAATCTATCCATCTCTTTTTTGGTCTTCCTCTGCTCGTCTTTCCATCCACAGTCATATTTATCACTCTCTTTGTGACACGCCATGCATATCATCAGTCGGGTTGCTCACTCTCTGCAGCACGTCGTCCTCTTTGGCGGGCGGCAGCGGTGAGTCGAGTACGGCGTCGAGAACGTCGAGGCGCGCGGCGCGGTGCGTCTGCGCGAGCGCCGCCGTCGCAGCTCGGACTTCTGACAGCACCGCCTCGTCCTCGCCCGGCGCCCGGACCACCACCTAAGCGCAACACATACTCATACAAAAGTACTCGTAATCACTACATAGTATAAAACAAAGTCGCTTTTTCTGTCCCTATGTGTGTTGTATGTCCCTATGAACGCTTAAATCTTTAAAACTACGCAACGGATTTTGATGCGGTTTTTTTTAATAGATAGAGTAACTCATGAGGAAGGTTTTTATGTATAATATCATCCATTAAATAGTGGACAAGTACCACGGGCGAAGCCGGGGCGGGCCGCTAGTAAGGATATACAATGATCGACACATCTGGTTGGTTGGAATACTTGCAATATACTTAACAAGCGACCCGCTCCGACTTCGCACGGGTGCAACTAAGTTTATTAGTGTTTCTCTACTATATTATGCATGTATTATACATAAAAACCTTCCTCTTGAATCATGCTATTTATTAAAAAAAACCGCATCAAAATCCGTTGCGTAGTTTCAAAGATTTAAGCATACAAAGGGACATAGGGACAGAGAATTCGACTTTGTTTTATACTATGTAGTGATGTGGAAAAATATATATAAGTATAAATCAAATACAAAATAGACAATAAAATGGAAAAATATAAAGCAGAAAATATAATAATTTATTGTGCCACAGTGTTTGACTCTCTGAACTAGTTGTTCTGTCTGAACTCTGAAGTCTGATATAGCTACTCTGGGGTATAGAAGTAATACCATCAAGTAACTAGTACATGTAAAGTGAGAATATATAAAAAAAACATATGAAACAGCCTAGTCCAACCGAAAATCAAAACGACACCGTGATGTAAATTGGCATAGCGACATCTCTTGATAAATTTTGGTACTAAAAATAATAAATAGAAATTAAAAGCGCTCCCTATATTCACGTTTCTGAACTACATTACTAGCGCCCTCTTTTTATAAAAGGTGTAAACTAATAGTTTCACGAACGCACAGTGTGCTTTTGGTAATTAAAACTATTTAAAGAAAAAAAATCATCTACAAGTGGTAAACACATACCCTATTAAAGCTGAAAAGAGAAAAGTCGAATAGTAGATAATTTGTTTCAAAATTCCCTTTGAAGACTTCCAATTATACTATTTACTAAAAGAGACCAGATAACTTGACCTGGAAAATCTGGGTCGCATGATAAAAAAAATCTCAGACGAAGACAGTGTATTACGATGTGTAGTGTGTTTAGTTATTCCATGCATACCACTATAAGGGCTGTGTTCTTGTCCTGCTGCAGCGCGACGGCGGCGTAGCGGCGCAGGAAGGCGGGCAGCAGCGGCGCGGCGTGGCGCGGCAGCGGCAGCAGCAGCAGCGCGCGCGCCGACTCCGTCACGTACGGCGCCGCCGCCAGCCGCGCCGCGCCCAGCGCCCGCGCCGCCTCCACGCCGCGCACCATCTGCCACACACGCATCGTCACTGAGGCTCGTATTAATAAACTAGCGGCCGCCCGCGACTCCGTCCGCGTGGATTTCGATTTCCAATATCCTATGTGTTATTCTGATGTATAAGCTATATTGTGGTAAAGTTTCATTCAAATCCATTCAGTAGTTTTTACGTGAAAGAGTAACAAACATCCATACATCCATACATCCACACATCCACACATACAAACTTTCGCCTTTATAATAGTAGTAAGATATTATATTAGATTTATTATTATTTTTGACATACTTATATGAACATTGTAAATGAGAATATGGCATTTGAAAAGAGCAACTGTCGAGTTTCTTGCCGATTCTTCTCGGCAGTAACTGCTTTCCGAATCGTTGGTAGAGTCATTATTTTGTAATTTTTTTTTTGACGATTAATAAGTGCTTCTATGAAGCCTATGTTAATGAAGAATATTTTGAATTTGAGTGGCACTAGAGAAAGACCGACCGCAATGAGGTCGTCAGGCTTTTTGTTTGTTTAAGCAAACAATTTTTTCACTCACGCCCGTTACAAAAGCTGCTGCACCTCAATGGCAATACACCAAAAAACCAGAAAAGATAACAATTACAAGAAAATTAATAAATATCTAAAGCTGAGCAATGGATCCATCAAAGGATGGGTAAAAGACGTCCTCGGCTCGCCGATAATGGCTAGCCCGTCGCTTAGATTTAAGACCAGCTGCGCCGCGCCCACACCACGCACCATCTGCGCACACACACACCACACGTCAACTACTGCTCTGTCTGTTTGGCAAGTCAGATATTTGGTTAACTGGTCCCTCATGCATAAAATGTTAAAAACAGATAGACCAATCACGATTGCAGTTGACACACTTTCTGGTTTTTTAAACTAACTTAAAGCTAACGAACTTTTCAGTCATCCCTGTTACTAAAACTGCTGTTGATGAGGTCATTAGAAATTTATCAAAAAAAATGATCAAAATAAATAAATGTGTAAAACTAAACTATGGACTTTGATGGAAAAACGACGTGCTGAGTTCGCTGATAATGGCTAACTCGCCGCTTAGGCTTAAGACCAGCCCGCTAGCCCGCGTCACCCAGGCAGTGGGCGGGGCTTGTGGCGCCCGGTGTGGTGGGGGCGGGGCTTGTGTCCGTGGGCGTGTGTGTTACCGGCGGGTGGCCCGGCGCGGAGAGCTGCAGCAGCAGGCGGTAGCGCAGCGCGTGCGGCGGCTCCCAGCGCCACGCGCCCTCCACCAGCGCCGCCTCCTCCGCCGGCGCCCAGCGGTTCAGCGCCCACGCCCGCGCCGTTCGGGTCACCAGCTACAAGAAAACAACATTAAGGTCATGAATGCCATGACAACGGATGTGGTACCAAAGTGGTATCCTATCCGTTGCCATCGTCATACCAGCCCGCAAGATACTTATACACGAATCTCTTAAAGGAATACAGGACGGAGGACACACGCATGCTGGTAACGCATTCCTTCGATAGTTCGACAGAGAAAGTTGCCAAACTTCTTTAATTATTTAATTTTGTGAAGATGCTCACAAACATAATAATATACTTATCATCATGAGCACACCAACCTTTTTTCTGTTTCCAAATCCTTGTTTATCGCTGCATGCGAACGATACATATTGTATTAGACAAATAAGTAAACTAAGTAACTTAAAATGTATTCGAATATTACAAAATAATTCGATTGCAAAATGTTGGCTTCCGAAAATCGAAACGACGCCTTCTAAAGAACATACTGCGCCATCTATTGGGAGAACGCTTGAAATTAGTCCGCTACCAAGCAACTGCAAATACATTGGAATGTGTGTACGTTACCTCTATTGCCTCCTTAGTGGGTCCGCTGAGCGGCGCGACGGCGCGGTGGTCGTCCGGCATGAACGCGTGCGTCGCGTTGAACGGCGTCCAGCGCAGGTGGTCGAACCTGGACACACGTCATCGTCAGCAGCTAGTTACAAGTTCCTGCTGCACATCACTATTTGTCGGTAGTGTACCGTTGGTGCTGTGGGCCCGAAAAGACTACAGGAATATCCAACATCTAGGTGTCGAAAATTGAACGAAAGTAATACGAAAGTTTATGGGCGCGAGCTGTCAAATTTCGTTTAATAAAATACACAGAGTATAGGCACCGTGCAGAAACTATAGAGGGCGCTAAAATCCCGATTTTTTTTCTGTGGTTTGATAGTAAAATTTGACATTTAGAGTAAAAGTTTCGAATAAGAGTCACTAGATGGCAGAATAAGACAACATGTTTTACCGTGGTTTGACAGTAGAATTACCGACATTGAGAGTAAAAGTTTTGAATATGAGTCACGAGATGGCAAAGTCATAGCTACGCTCGGTGCTCATAGTGGGTTTTCAGTGGGTAGGTCGATTTCTTTGTGGCAACCTCACATATCACTTTGTCACCCCATGGTACATGGTATGCGTAAATACATTTTCGCACCTAAAATAAAAAGGTTAGGGGTCGAGTGCACGTATATTATGGCAGCATGTGTATATACAGTCGGCGGCGGGTCACACCCGCGATATTAGGGCGGCGAGTGCGACCATACAAATCTGTTATTAATCAATCTGTTGATGTAGTGTGTGTGACCTGGTGGCGGGCGGCACGGGCGCCAGGCCGGGGTCGGCGCGCAGGCCGGCGGGCCACGTGGCGTTGCGGAAGCCGCGCGGGTGCCGCGCCCCAGTGCGCGCCAGGCTCGCCCGCAGCTCGTCTATCTGTGCTGAGCCGCGCTCCAGGTACACCTGCCGCCAAGACAATACTTAAGAAACACGACGGATCTCGCGAATATTACAAATAAATTCACAAAAGTGGAGCAGTCTTCACACACAAGAGGAATAGGTGGAACAGGAGGGAATCAAAAAATTCCACTTGTCCCACCCGAATCAGAAGAGTGGAAAAAATATTAAATGGTTAGGTGCACTTTTATTAAATGTTAAAAACTTAACTTTGTATAGAAAACTGTATGAAATCCTAAGCAATGACGTCACATATTAGTATTTATAGTTACAATTAACTGTAATAATTTGTTAACTGCAACTGTAGCATAATTATCTGTTCTTATTATGGAATTTATTCTTTAGTGTAAGTTTCATAATTTATTTTGAATGCAGTCAAATACCCAATTTAATAAAATACATCTGCAACACGTCTGTATCCTGCATTTCGGAATTGCTGTTTATTTTCTTTGTCCTGTATTTTCTTAACTTTACATTGTTTTTTTTTTATTGAATAATAAGTGGGTATTTGACCGCAATCCGACCTGACCTGATGGAAAGTGATGATACTCTGGCCTAAGGTTGGTCGGTGTTTTTGGTTCACAAACAAGATTGACATGCGCAGCGTCACTCACCCGTGAGACGTACGCGTGCAGCTGGTAGAAGTGGTCGGGCTCCGTGACGGGGTGCGCCGTCACGGCCTGCGCCAGCGCCGGCGACAGACCCGCGTCCGGCGTCAGCTGCATAGACGAGTACTGCTCGCCCTGAGGGACAATACAATGTTAATGCAAACCTCCCAAACTAAAATGTTTTTAAATCAATCCAGATTCTTTAACAAAAAAAATTGGCCAAGTGCGAGTCGGACTCCCGCACTGAGGGTTCCGTACAATTTCTATTTTTGACGTATTAAAAAAACTACTTACTAGATTTTTGTTGAAACCAATTTTCGTTGGTAGTTTTTATTGCAATGTACATTATATATTTTTTTTAGTTTTATCGTCCTCTTATTTTAGAAGTTAGAAGGAGGGGGGCACACATGTTTCCACTTTGGAATAGTCTCTCACGCAAAGTATTCACTTAAGAAAAAAATAATATTAGAAACCTCAATATCATTTTTAAAAACCTACACATAGATACACGTATGTTTTCAATGAAAAAAAAAATCCATTTTTTTTTATTTTGTTTAAATTTTTATGTAAAAACATTGTTGCGGTTCACAGAAGACATCCACTATGTAGCTACCAGTTCCAGTTGAATATAAATAGCGTGTGTACCTGCAGGTCCGTCAGGCAATGCTGGTGCGCGGCGTGCAGCACGCAGCGGCCCACGTTCTCGTGGTGGTGCGGCGAGTACGAGTTGCGCACGCACCAGTCCAGCTCGGCGTGCACGGCGCGCAGCACTGAGTACATACCTGCAGGTCCGTCAGGCAATGCTGGTGCGCGGCGTGCAGCACGCAGCGGCCCACGTTCTCGTGGTGGTGCGGCGAGTACGAGTTGCGCACGCACCAGTCCAGCTCGGCGTGCACGGCGCGCAGCACTGAGTACATACCTGCAGGTCCGTCAGGCAATGCTGGTGCGCGGCGTGCAGCACGCAGCGGCCCACGTTCTCGTGGTGGTGCGGCGAGTACGAGTTGCGCACGCACCAGTCCAGCTCGGCGTGCACGGCGCGCAGCACTGAGTTCGACAGCAGGATGCCGCCCTCTGCACACACACGTAACATGACAAACAAGGAATAAGAGTATGTACGCACTATGCGGCTAACCAGAGTGCAGCCAGCCATCCGGTGAGCCATGGTAAAAAAAAAGTATTTATTGTCATGCGGATGCTGCTCAACCAATGGCTAACCGGAGGGCTGGCCGCATTCCGGCTAACTCCATATGCTTTCACTGGGTCGCAAGTCCCAGGCGCCGACTGACATTCCTCTCTGTTCCACGCGATGGACCCGGCACCCGCACGGAGAATCCATGGATAGCTAAGAAGTTCGTCTCTCCCTAAGTATTAACCGAGTCAGACAACACAATTGCAACAATTTGATGGTTATATTCACATAACTTTAAGAGAATGACATACTCTTACATAAACAGGTAAAAATAAATCAACTGAGACCTATTGTCTCAGGTAACAGGCACATAAAAGTGCTAGCCTTTTTTGTGCATTGCAAAGTCTTGGGTAAATCTGGCACATTCCATATTAAAGCATAATGTATTATTGTGATTTATTTATGTTCCTACTTACTTATTTTGTACTAGCGGCCGCCAGCGACTCCGTCCGCGTGGGTTACGATTTCCGCACACAGTCTTACTCAAATCAAATTGCTGATTAAAACAACGGTCCATATGCATGCAGTCAACTTGCACACTTTTATGGGACTACTAATTACTCAGGATAGAAATAATAGTCAAATTAAGTGGCGGAAAACGCTTATCATTATTAACAATAATCTGGAGACCTTTTACATTTGAGAAATCATCTGTTCACCGCCATTCAGATCCGCGGCCGCGCCTCTAGCGAGGTCTGCCATCTATCGGCACATTTTAGAACTAAATTGTTCGCTAGCACAATAATTTACAATGATAAAATAAAGGAATATACAATAGCTTAAAGCCTACCTCGACAAAAGGTAAGTGGTAAGTGGACTATCCAACACAAAATGTTTAGTCAATTCGAACCAGTAGTTCCTGAGCTTAGCGCGTTCAAACCAATTTGGATCTTGAGTTGCACGTGTTATTGTGAGTCAACCATAAAAGATAGACATATGCTGTTGGGGGATATTTTTTAGGCAATTTTATGTAGAATATTTCCGACATACATGATTTCTATGTGACTTTAACCATTAAGGCTGCACACGCGACTGAAGCTTAAGAAATGGAGTAAATTCTCCCGTTTTCCCCACATTTCCCTTCACTTCGCTACTCCTGTTGATTGTAGCGTGATGAAAAGTATCCTATAATATGCCCAGGAGTATGAAGAATAATGGTACCAAGTTTCGTCAAAATCCGTCCAGTAGTTTTTGTTTCTATAAGGAACATACAGACAGACAGACAGACAGACAGACAGACAGACAGACAGACAGACAGACAGACAGACAAAAATTTTACTGATTGCATTTTTGGTATCAGTATCGATCACTAAACACCCCCTGATAGTTATTTTGGAAAAATATTTAATGTACAGAATTGACCTCTCTACAGATTTATTATAAGTATAGATTTCATTACACTACTACTACAGTTGAACTTTTGTGCAGAAAACAATTGTTTATTTGAAATGAAGGCACTTGTAGGAATGGATATGTTAGTCTGAACAACCTCTGATACAAAGCATGTCAAAAACTAAAATCATTGGCAGAGGCATATAGTAACTATATCAGTGTAAATGAGTGCACCAACCCAAGGAGCAGTACTGCGAGTCGTCCCCGGCGGGGGTGCCCATGTACACGTCCTGGCTGACGCTGAGGCGCGCCGCCAGCTCGGCCAGGCGCCGCGCGTTCACGAACGACGCGTCCGACACCAGGAAGAAGAAGTTGTACTCCTCCAGGTAGTTGTCCGCCAGGTACTTCAGCGCGTGGAACGGCTTCAGCATCTGTCAGTAGATTATGGCTCGTATTAATAAATCGCACTCAACTCTGAGCTCAATCTTGAGAATGTCATTCTCATACAAAACAGCACCTCAAATTCGCGCTTAAGATCGTGATCAGAGTTGAGTGTGATTTATTAATACGAGCCTAAGTGCAGTCAATTACTAATAAAATGCACACAGTGTAACAAACAAGCTGCTTTTCATTTCTACATAATAACCCTTCTGCGCTGCCAGAACTACGAAGGGTAGGGAAAATTCTAATGAAATAGTTGATCTTATTTTTGAAAACTGTTAATACAGGCCTTGTTGTTTTTGTAATCAAAGAAATGTCACCCAATTCTTAATTATTTATGCACATCAAATCAGGCTGGACAATAGTGACTGTGGTTCTCATTGTGAGATTCACATTCAAACTTTTATTATATTAAAGTCATGCTAAATTGCATAAGCAGGTTTAATTCCAATTTATTTATTCAGATAAGTCGGAAGCTTTAGGAATAGATCCTTATTATCTGAATAAAATGAATGAAATGAATAATTACTAACCATGAGGTAAGTCATACATCTTTGTTAGTAGTTCATAAACAATTTAACTCTTTTGTTGCGGTTTAAATGTAAGTATGATTTGGTAGAGAAGCAGAGGGATAGTGACATGTTACATCATGGGTGGCGTACCTCTCGCGTGTCGGTGAAGCCGACGACGTTGGCGCGGCCGGGCGCGGCCTGCAGCGCGGAGGCGGCGATGAAGACGCGCAGCGCGGGCTGCAGCGCCGCCGCCGTGCGGTTCAGCGCCGCCACACGCCCCTCCAGCGCCTCCTCCGAGCTCAGCACGCCCGCCAGCACAGACCCTGATAATACAACAACAACCGAAGTGCAATCACTCAGAGATTTTTTTCTATTAAGATAGGCTTGCATTTGACCTCGATCACCTCTGATGGAAAGTGTAGATGAGGCCTAAGATGGAGCACGCTTGCCTAGTAGATACCTGTTCACTCTAGTCTTGAAGACATCCAGATTATAACCTTCAAGAAACACAGAACATGGCAGAGAGTTCCAATCCTTAGCAGTTCGCATTGTGAAAGAAGAAGCAAATCACTTTGTGCGAGAAGGAATATTAACAATGAAAGGGTAAAGCCCTCACCGTGTCTAAAATATAATAGAATAAAGAAAATTTAATAAAAATTAATTATTAATTTGTTTACTTGTTCAATTAAGTTCATAGATTTCAACAATAAAGAACCAGAAGAGGTTCAACATTTAATTCAAATTTTAAGAGGACAAGTTGAAGAACATTATTAGGTTCACTTTATAATAGTGAAGACTTATTGACTAATGGCTTTAGACCCAATACATTTATGAAAAATCAAATCAGTATCTACATATAGGTCATACAACAAAGACAGAAATATGCAATTGACTAGTCCCTAGAAGTGCAGATTGTAATGTTGTTATCAGGTACCTCTCATGCCGAGCTCGGTGGTGTAGTATCTGGGGCGCTGCACGCTGCGGCCGGGCTGCCCCGCGGGCCCCAGCGGGCGCTCCTCGCGCTGCGGCTGGAAGTCGTCGTCGGGCGCCGCCGCCAGCGCCGCCGGCTCCGCGCACGCCGCCGGCGCCTCCTCCAGCGGCACCAGCGCCAGCGCCACCCACAGCCCCAGCGCCACGCCCACCAGGAAGTACGAGTTGTGCTTCACTTGCGACACCACGAATCGGGACAACATCGTGCCACTTGCACACTGCACTTCACTTTATAACTATAAATCGACGTCCTCCTGCCACTAGTTTCACTACTATATCGACTCACTATTTCTTGTAGCACATGCTGGATAAGATAAGATTAAATCCCTAACCTTGCAAATAGGTTTCTTACACTTATATTAAAGTTATCATTAGCTAGCATAGCAGATTCGACACAAAAACTGGTGATTTGACACACCAGCAGAATTTGACACTGATGACGTCTGACGTCTGTCAACACTTGGCCAAACTGGGCCAAACGGAAAGAAAAAAAAGTATTAGAGCACGTTCCATTACACTAATCATTTTTATGCTACTCAATAAGTCCAATTAATTTTTATGCATTGGTTTTTAATGTTTCTTGCATGTGTTCGTATTGAATTTCATATAGGTACTTTTTTCTTAACAAAAGACAAAGCCAATTTGGTGTTTTGATTCAAACACTGAATCCAAACATTATGAACGAAAGCCATGAATTTATTTTTGGAATTTTCAATACAATTTGTATAGAACTTTTAATCCTTAAGTGAAATAGAATCAATTGGCATAAAAAAAATGCCTTTTTAAGCTTTTTTTTACTTTTTTCTTAAAAGAGACCGTTTAGAACTTTACTCCTAAAATAAAATTTATAGCCTGTCTGTCTTACTCAGTTCGGTTCGGACTGAGTTACAGCTACGAGTATACTGCCCTAAGCAAAATATCGCTTGTAATGCTCTCAAGAATATGCTGAGGATGCAACCGGGACTGATGATTGCGCTCATAATAATGGTAACATATATTACCATGACTGGTTCGTGGCGAACAAAAACGAAGAAGCCAATTTTTAGACATTGCCCTTTCAGCGTTAAAAAAACCGTGTTCGTTATCCTCCTTACCGCATTTCGAGAAATTCGAACCTTTTATTATGTTTATGTTGTCAAAGGTGTAGTAGCTCTGAGAGATATTACGTTTTTTAACTTCTTTTTACAGTTGAGATTTTATATGGCCAAAAGTAAAAGTGTGCTAATATCTCTTCTCTCCCTCTCCTGTAAGTATTTTTGGAGATACACCGAACAACTACAACACACACAACCCTATGTATTAAGTTTAACAAACTTTTGCTAGTCATCAAATACTAAGGAAAATGTTGAACCTCATTGCTTTTGATGTACCTATATTGATAATAATTAAAGTTTATTAGAAGTCGTGGAGGAAGAATGTGCGAATATTGTCGGGCGGAATGCCCGCTCGCTGCGCGCGTGCTCTGACTGTCAAGCAGCAACGAAGTCATAATACCTATCTCCTTGACTTTGTCGTGGTTTAATTAAGGTACTCGTAGGCAGCTAGTTTATGGGAAAGAGACATTTTTATCCACCATTAAAAAACATCCTCTATCACGAAGTTGCAGCATGGGCATCTGCTATTGACTAAGTGGTGACAGAAACCAGTAGCGGTTTTAGGGAAGGGCGCGCTGGGGCGACCGGCCCTGGGCGCCGCAGACGCCCCCAACCTATCCTGAGGTATAGTTCGAAGTTTACTTAGTCGTGGAAGGCGCCTTAGGTATCTCGCTCGTGGGCAAAGAGTTAAAACCGGCACTGCCAGCAACAGTGGTGCTTTCCGTTGAATGATGAAAGTAAATAAATAATTAATAAATTAATAAAAAAATTCGGTGTACCTTGTACCTTTTTGTTTTAAAGTAAATGGTAGAATAAAACGACCATAAGTAGAATCATTTCACGTTACTTTACCAAAAGAAACACCAGAATAGTCTACTGCGTAACGGAAAAATTCAAGTGTCTTAACGATCTAAGTGACTGGTTTTACGCCTATTGTGTGGGATACCTACACAGGTTTAATATTAAACGCATTTTATAGTCTGTACCTACCTAAGAAGCTTGTTCGAAGTTCTTGTTGTGGTAATTTACTTACAATTAAACCGCGAGTAAAATAAGTAAGAGTTTCATACGTTTCAAATACTTTGTAATTGTGCCGCTGGCAGTCTTGACTAGAGTTTCGTCTTTCTGCACTTTGAGGGACACATTGTCAAGCTTGCTCACTAACTTACTTTTGGTCGGTGAGATGATAAGCGCGACCTTTTGATATGAAGTGCGACTGTCTTTATTATTATTTAGTTTCGTACTCATTAACATCTGAAGAAAGCTCTTATCGGCATGAACCTATAATTAAAAAAAATATGTAATTATTGATTTCTCTCTTATGTACTGTAACATAAGAATGTGCGAATAAGAGAGATTTATGGCCCGTTTTCCTACTACTACAACCTACTAGTCCTAGAAGTAACTATTTTAGAAAACCTGACCAGATCACAGTTCAATACGGCGAATGTGTGTTGAACGCGATTGTTTGCGACCTTGCATACATTAACCAATCGATGTTTAGGGAAATGCGCGCCTTCTGTACGCGGGAAATTCGCGCACTCAAGGAAAATGGATTGACACGACACATCTTTTTTGGATACGCGAACTAACTCACGATAAGGAATATTTCACGCGAGGAAATACCAAGAATACTGACAAGTTACACTAGGAAATGAACTCTAATAAACAAATATGTATGTAAATAAGCAGGTAGAGGTACATATCTACTCTAATAAGTTAGCAATTGGATGTCAGTTTGATCATATTGTAAACTAAGGGATTCCCTATGCTGTACGAATTCGTCTTCTAATTAGGTGGGTGGGTAATTGTAGTACACAATATATTCTTAGAAATTAGATTTGAATCAATTCTCTTATTATTATACTCGTTCTCCAGGCACACGTCATATTCCATCATTCCGTTTTGTTTTTTATGCGGACTATTTTTTTTCGTTTTTATTCCAAAGAACTCCTGGCTCTGATATTGATCGTTTATGTGTGAATTAAAACTACCTCTTCGTATTTAAAGTGTAACAATACAAAATATTCTTATTGTTCTTAAAATGGACGAATTTTAATATTGATATTCTCTGCTCGCATGCAAGCCAGACTGCAGGTTGCGTCGAAGGCTGCTGCCCTTTTCAGTTCGCGGTAGCGTGATGGCGTTATAGAGTGTACGTCACAAAATAATAAGTGTGTGAAATAATTATGCTTTTATAATTTTATCAAATGAATTTGAAGTAGCTATTGTGTCGAAGATGGCGATGCTCTAGACTATTCGCTTAATATCGTTTGAGATAAAAAAAATACTAAGGAGTTGCATATGTTTTCTAGGGATCCCTAGCATGTTTGAATTGTGTAATTGTCGATATTGGCTCCTGCAAAACATTCTTAATTAGAACAACACAATGGGTGCTTTCGGCAATATTAAAAAGCAATTAATGAATACAAAGTAGCAAGGACAAGTTGCCCGTTAACCAGAGTGAAGTGTGGCAATGACAACAATGTGGTCTGCTGTTGCGACGCCTTGCGGTTTTCCCTGGGGGATTGAATGGTTCACGCATAGTCTTATATTTATGTACCTAGAAAACATAGTAAACAATGATTTACATTTTTAATAAGTCTTTTCCCTGGGGATTGAACTTTTTGCAAGATGGACTTTTAAATTTAAATGAAGCAAAAGGCAAATAGATTTTTCATAGTAATTGTATTTCGTTTTAATTTTAGAACATGAGAGTATAATACAGATATAAAGAAGCCGCGTTGTTTTATCACATTAAAATAATTGTTTATAACGAATTATGAATAAGTAATGAGAGGCTGCGCGTGCGACGCCGGGCGCGGATTTATACCGCGTGGCGGCGGCGGCGCGCGCAGTGGCGGGCGGACCGGCGCTTGCGCACATCCCACTTGCACGGAAAATACGAGCACACGTCGTGCGCAGGTTTACTTATTCGTAAGAGAAGCGAAAGCTTTATGATAAAAAAAGTCAGTCAAATTGAACAAACATATCGTCAAAGCGTTCCATTAACTGAAGCAAAAGTGTCAAAATAAAAATTCAGAAAGACCGCGAATGGCCCGATCCTCCAGCGAAGCTCTCAGTCTTATAGTCGCGAGTGTGACAACGTTGATGATAGTGGTGGTGGTCGCGCTGGACAACAATATTCCTCGCAGAGAGACTCCCCAGTGAGCGAGGGGCCTGCGATGACGGCCGTCGCCGAGGCGTCGCGCGCGCGCGGCCCCTGCCGCCAGCTGCTGATGGTGGTGCTGAGTGAGTGACACGCCAATAGTCTTACTACAAATAATTTTAGCTTTTGCAAGGGAGATTTAAACATCTAACTATGAATTCAGATCGAATCCCGACGATAGGCAGCACTATAACTTATGCATATTGTTATGGCGGGATTCAAACTCGCGGCTATTGGTTTTGTCAGGAACTGCGCATCTGCTAGCTAGACGCACAAAGCATGCAGAGCGGTCGTCTTATGCCTTGCGGTTTATTCCCCCGGTGTAAGATTTAGAAACTAGTGCCTGTAGGTTGAATCCAACATTGATAAATAAACATAATATTATCCATTCTTGTTAAATAGCTTACACTGTCATCTTATCTAGCAAATCTTGCGTTGGATAATGTGTAAATAAGCGTGTATAATCGTTAAATTAAATGAGCAATACGGAGATCTGTCGATAACTAATATCAAAGTTAATTATAACGATACAGAAGTGTGTTTTCAATGAGTGAAAATCTAGTTTGATCTGTCAACAGTTCCAAGAGTTTCATAGGATAAGCTGAAGCGTTGCGCTCGACCCACGTTCAGTCTTTTAAAGTCAAGTTGGTTATTAAATTGTTTAGTTTCTTATGGACTTCATAATATTACATAATTATAAAGAAACACAAAACATATAAGAATTATTCGCGTTGAATAAAACTTTCCTAATGCCTAACCGCTTTAGCTAACACGCTTCATTTTAAGTGCAAAGCTCACTCTATTACCACCCTCCGAGCACCCCCTAGCGACCAGAATGAGAACTCACCATGCCCTTAACTAAGCAATATGCAACACATGATAACATCTTATAGAGAGGAAAACTATTCAATACAATTAATTTCTTTATTTGAAGTGCTTTTCTCGGATAAGTTATTAATGAGATGTTGGGAGTTTCATTAAAAGCAATAAATTAACAAGAAGGCGGATATCTAGTACCTAGTATAATAATATAGAGTCGCCGAGTATCGGGCTAAGTGGAAAGCCCTAGGAGAGGCCTATGTCCAGCAGTGGACTGCAATAGGCTGATGATGAAGATAGACTACGAATTCAGTTTAAAAAGCTTCTAGTAAGTTTTTACATAAGTATTATGTGTACGAGTAAGTTAGGTTACGTCATGTAGGTAGACATCAAAATTTTGTCCTGGCGCAGGAGCAATTTAAAAATATGTCTGTTTTAGTTTGAAAGTAAGTAAAATAATCGGATCACTTTACAGTCCATTGTTTGATTGGAAAAAGTTTGGTCAATGTTGCTAAAATACTGCCAGGAATAGATACAGTTATATTCGTGTTCCTTCCTACATACAATGTTTTTTTAGGACTTCTAAATAATTCTGGAATTTTCCCAGGATGTGTGTCAAAGTCTTGGCGGCTTTTTATTACAGTAAACGTGCCGACGATGTCCCTGGGCATGGCGATGGGCTGGGTGTCGCTGGTGAGCGGCGAGCGCGCGGCGGGGGCGGGGGCGGGGGCGGCGGCGGGGGCGGGCGCGGGGGCGGAGGCGGAGGGCGCGCGCGTGGTGGCGGCGGCGGCGACCACGTTCCTCGCGTCACTGGTGGGCGTGCCGCTCAGCGCCCGCGCGCTCGCCGTCGGGAGGAAGTTCACTATCATCGCTACGTCGGCCTGCTTTGTCGTGAGTACATACCTATACCTCTTTCTTAAACATTTTATCCAAGATGAATAAATATGTAAGATAAAGACTAGATTTGCAATTACTCCTTCATAAGTAACATAAACATTCTTTTTTCAATGTTCTTTATCTCTTACATTAGCTGATGTACGATTGATCATCGTTCGATCTTCGACTGGTATTTCAAATTGAACTTCAATTAATCAATAGCCAAAAACTCTGACTACTCGATTAAAGTATCGATTGAGGTTAGATCGATTGGTTTGGCAAGACCCTGACTGGTTTATTTAAGTGGAGACCCTGCCGTGTTCCAGATCTGCTGGTCGCTGAAGCTGCACGGCGGCGGGTGGTGCGTGTGGGGCGCGCGCGCGGCGGCGGGGCTGGGCGGCGCGGGCGCGTACGCCGCGGCGCCGCTGCTGGCGCGCGAGCTGGTCGGCCGCAGCGCGCGCGGCGCCGCCTCCGCCGCGCTCGTGCTCGCGCACAACCTCGGCTTTCTTATCATGTACCTCGCTGCTGACTTCCAAGTGCCAGAAAGGTATGAAATATTATGGATATATTTTTTTATGCAATAGATAGGCAAACGATCAGTATGATCAGAACTATTATCATTTAATTTAAGGTTCTGTTGTTGACAGAAAATAACGCAAACATACGTAGCAGATCTAAAAAAATCTCATAGAGAAACATGTAAGATAAAGCGTATTTTATTTCAAAGATGATGAGGGATGATAACACATAAACTGTGTTCATGTAGGTACCCTGAATTATTTGTCAGTTAACTGAGAAAATTCCGTATTAACGTACTTAGTTGCTTATTGCAGGACGGTGCTGTGGGCGTGCCTGGGCCTGTCGCTGGCGCACTGCGTAGTGTTCCTGTTCGTGCCCGAGTCGCCCGCCTTCCTCGCCGCCAACAACAGGCACGAGGTACGTCGCCACTGCCAGACGGGCTGCATGCTGCCCTTGGTCACCAATGCGCGCATGGACGGTGACCGTGTGGAAGTACTGGGTGTACTCGCGCTCGGAGCCCCACGGAGGTACCGTTCAATCATTCAGGGCGGAGTATGCGTAAATACACGCGTCAAGGATAAAAAAGGAACCAGGTACACGATTGACGTCTTATCATCATAAACAACAGCGTGTTGAATTTCACCGCTGGACAGACGCCTCTCTCCAGATTCCGTTATAACATAAGTGACGTAGTTTTTAAAGAAGATCGTGCTAGAGTTTCGGTCGATGGTCTGATGTTTGTTGTTGAGGATACTAAGGCTTGTAGTTTTCCATCCGGAGGCCCAGGCATCCGGGTGCTCGTAGAAGTATGGGCCATCTGAGGGGCCACTGAATCCTAAAAGGAGGACATTATTGCTTTTAAGGAAAATATCTGCTGTGTTGTGAATAGTCGCAATTCAAGTTCCTATTTTGAAGGTCAAAGACATTGAGAGGTAATTTATTACAAGTACGTTACTATTACTAAAGGCCAATGGCCTAATGAGTGCCTTCTTCACTCTGGTCCTTTTTCTCGGAAACAAAACAAGTGTCATCATGAGAGAAATAACGATGTGAAATTGAGCAGGAAAATTCCATATGTAGCGTCTATTTAGTGTAGAATGTTTTTTTGTGTGTATAATTAGACTGGTATCGTATAAAAATATCCTTTATGCAAAAAATATTATATTAGTAAATAACATTGCGTCATATTGTTCTATTTTTATGAATAGTGAATAGATGTATCTTAAGCTTTGGGAGAGTCACGTTGTTGTTTTGGCGAGAGCTCTAATAGGCCGGCTCGACTGGCCGGACCGGTTGGGAAGCGTCTCGTACGAGACCCTAATTCATAAACACCGGTAGATTCCACTGACATCTATGATGTTAACGGGTGCCGGTGACTACTTACTATCCATCGCTTACAAGCAGTATTAAAAAAAAAAGTGACAGCCGGAATATTCAAGGTCATCTGAGGAGGGAATGGGTTTTTTTTTATGTAAGAACTAGCAACCCGCCACGGCTTCGCACTAGTGCTACTAACATCAGTGTTCTCTTCTATATAATGCATGTACTAATAACTATTAGATACGCGTAAACTTACCTCTTGAATCAGATACACTGATTAAAAAAAACCGTATGAAAATTGGTTGCGTAGTTCCAAGATTTGAGCATAGGTACATAGGGTTATAGATGACAAACAGGAGAAAGCGACTCAGTTTTATAGAATGAAGTGATTATTGGCGGTTATAACATATAGGTAGACATAATAAGCAATCTCTACCTGATGGTATCTTCTGCAGGCGCAAGAGTCGTGGATGTTTGCCGTGAAAAGCCCACAGTATGCTCTCGACAGAAACACAAAATCTGTTCCCAGGAGGCTGTGTCGTCGCTGGCGTGGCTGCGCGGGGCGGGGGCGGGGGCGCGGCACCCGGCGCTGGCGGCCGAGCTCGCCGCGCTGCCGCCCGCACAAGAGGGGAACATTTCCTCCCTCAAGCTGCTCAGAGACATGCGTGAGTACCAGCTGCTCTTCAAAGTACATCATACACGACAGTTTATTAATAAGTTAGTAAGTATCAGTAGGCACCGCTTCGGCTACTTAGGAAATAGGTCTTCTCTAGGTGAAGGTTATGGCTGTTATCAAAACGCTCGGCAGATGGGTTAGTAACCGCAGTGTGGTGTACGAATGAAAGTTTTCGCAAATGGAAAATCCGCTAGACGCCTACGTTTTGCCATCTAGTGGATTAATCAGACGCAAACACCGTCTTGCTTGGTATTTAGTTCGACTAATTCGGCTCAGGTTGTTTACGAGAAAATGAAAATGAAAGCATTTTTCTGTACTTCCACAGTGAGCGACAAGGCCCGACGTCGAGCGTTCATCATCTGCTTCGTGGCCATCGTGGGGCAGGAGGCGTGCGGCGTGTACACGCTCATGCAGTTCGCCGAGCGCACGTTCGTGCTCGCCCGGGACCCTGGGACCAGCCTGATGCCTGTAGCCAGCGCGTTACTGGCCAATTCTTCAGCAATCTTCAGCGCTACTGCACCCGAAGCTGACGCAATCGCAGCCGTAGCTAACGCAACTTCATCCGTAGCTGACGCAATATTCTCCGTAGCTCACGCAACCTTGCCCGTAGTGGAAGCAACGCTCCTCGCCAACGCTACGACTGCGTTGCTGTCCCCGGCGCGCCAGGCCGTGGTGCTGGGGGCGGTGCAGCTCGTCGCCTCTGCCGTCGCGCTGTACCTAGTAGAGAGGGTCGGC
This sequence comes from Nomophila noctuella, assembly GCA_958496325.1. NCBI lineage: Eukaryota > Metazoa > Arthropoda > Insecta > Lepidoptera > Crambidae > Nomophila > Nomophila noctuella. The sequence goes on along the minus strand of OY292503.1, from coordinate 11,647,005 downwards.
CGAAGGGTAAGACGATCTATCTATAATTTAATGTTTTTTTCGGGGAATTCTGTACACTAATAAATTCATAGCTTCTTCAGAAGTGCTTATGCATCATTAAGCATGAGTAGTTCAACAGAACTTATGAATTTATTCATGAGTTAGTTAGTAGTCACAAAAACGTAATTACACCAAGCTCGCCATAATGTCAGTTTCAAGTCAGGTCTATGAGTCAGTTACAAATGACATTATTTTATTGTTTAATCTCCCGAATATTTCTCTCATGGTTAGAATCCGTAATTGCAACTTTCTGTTTTGATGACTTGTATCAAGAGCAACCTGCATTGCATGCGTGCCATATTGTTGAACTCTCAAGTATATAATGTCCTGATGATCCGTTGTGTGTTCCAGCGGTTGCTAGTGTCTTCCGCGCTGCTGACGGGCTCGTGCCTGGCGCTGGGCGCGGGCGCGGCGTGGGGCGCGGCGGGGGGCGCGGCGGGGGGAGCGGGGGGCATGGCGGGGGTCAGCTGGGGCTCCTGGGCGGGCGCGGCGCTGGCGGGCGCCGTCGCCGCTGACAACCTCGGCTTGCAGCCCGCGCCCTACGCGCTGCTCTCCGACATGTTCACCTATGAGGTATTCTCACCCGATACTGAATATTTACCGAGTGGAATTGGTGTCATCGTCAACATAAGCCTGTAAAGTTGCAGTCCATTGCTGGGTGAATGTTGCCCCTAGGTAAGGGAACGTTCCGGGGGATGGGCATCATCCATTCCCTATGTTCACATTATACCTGCCAGCGTAGCGAATAAGGGCATATTCTTTCATCTGCCTACGTCGTGATTTGGGATAGTTTGATAATGAGCAATAAAGAACATGCTAGTCACTTCAAGATCATAGTCGTAGCGTAGGGACTCTAGGTTCCGAGGCAATTGCCGAGGATGCAACCGGGAGAGGCGATAATAGGATGATGATGATGATGATGAAACCACAATATAATCGCTGTGTATTGCCTGCAGTACCGCAGCGCGGCGCTGATGGTGTCGTCGGCTGCAGCGTGCGTCGGCAACGCAGCAGAAGTGGTGGTGTTCCCGCTGCTGGCGGCGCGCGCCGGGCTGGCCGCGGCGCTGGGGCTGGCCGCCGCGCTCACCGGCCTCTACGCGCTGTTCGCCTTCGCCGCCGTGCCCGAGACCAGGGGCAAGAGCGTTCATGACATATACGACATGCTAAGGAGCAAAGACAAGCAGAAAGATAAACAGAAAGTTGATAGTGAACGGACTTCGACAGAGTTCACGCGAATGTAATGTCTAAATGTTTATGACAAAGTCAAAACATTTTGTATGTAACTCAATTGATGAATGTATTTAATTTAGTATGTATTTGTGACAATGTTGTTAAAAAAAGAACTGTGATAAAATAGTTTACAAAGTGGCAAATTGAAAATAATGTAGTGGAATAAATGATTTTTTGGACAGTATATTTTTCTTTAGCTTTCTGTACTAAATTAGTTTATTTCATTAGGTAAGTATATTATTATTTTATAAAAATTAAAGTATTTAATACAATTTCCAAATACACACTCGCTTACCCACACCCCTTTTCATTTTAGGATGGACTACCTCCATAGCCAAGCAAAACGATCGAGTTCTGGTGTCTTCATTTTAATTGTCGGTTGTATTGAATACCAAATGTAGCAAGCAAATATAGCCAGTATGGAAACTTTGTTTGTAAGTTTCTACGAGTATTTGATGCCTATAGTGATATATGTAATTTGATCAAATGGCGTGTTTAATCTTTAACTGTTTACCCTGTCGTCTGCCGCACAATGGCGCGACCACACATAGCACTAGACAGGGACTAAGGCTCGTATTAATAAATCGCACTCAACTTTGAGCTCCAACTTGAGCGCGAACTTGAGGTGCTGTTTTGTATGGGAATGACATATCTAGTTCGCACTCAAGATCGAGCTCAGAGTTGAGTGCGATTTATTAATACGAGCCTTAGACTGTATGGCTCGCTGTATGTGCTCAATTGTTGCAATTTACTAAACTAAATACATAGTTTAAAGCCGAAAATTGCTAAAAGCGTGCAGGTGTAAGAGCTGATCTGCTCTAAAGCGGTTGAAAGGTTAATAGGGACACCCAATTCTTAGTGTCAGGCTTACAATCTTAATAAATAAAAAAAATTAGCTACTTTGTACATAATTAAATGCGAAGTAACGGCATACCACCCAAATTAAATTTTGGCCAATACATCGAGTCGATTGCTAAGACTGCTGCCAAAAAGCTGGGTATCCTAAATAAGGTGAGACGATACTTCACTTCCGAGCAGCTTCTGTGCCTTTATCGGGCCCAGATTCGCTCGTGTATGGAGTATTGTTGTCACCTCTGGGATGGCTCAGCCCGCTATCAGTTAGATGCACTTGACTCGTTGGAGCGCCGTGCTAAGAGACTCATTGGTGATGACTCACTGACCGAGACTGCTTTGCAAAGCCTTGTCCATCGTAGACGTGTGGCGTCTTTGTCAGTGTTTTATCGGCTGCATTTTGGTGAGTGTGCGTCGGTCTTACATGACCTTATTCCTCCAGCTCCCTTCCGCCTTCGGACAACTAGACGCGATGAGGGCTTTCACCCTTACATTGTTAATATTCCTCCTTCTCGCACGAAGCGTTTTGCTTCATCTTTCATAATGCGAACTGCTAAGGAGTGGAACTCTCTGCCGTGTTCTGTGTTTCCCGAACGTTATAATTTGGATGTCTTCAAGACTAGAGTGAACAGGTATCTACTAGGCAAGCGTGCTCCATCTTAGGCCTCATCTACACTTTCCATCAGGTGTGATCGAGGTCAAATGCAAGCCTATCTTAAATAAAAAAAAAAAAAAAAAATACCGCGAGTTCACTGTAAGGAACGTGGCTGAGTGCGGGCGGTGTTTGCGCCTCGTTGCTAGGCAACCGGCGTCACATCGATACGACCAACAAACCCTGCACCGACCTGTCTGCTCTTCTACCACCAGTTCCTCGGTCAGCTGCTCGTGGGGTTTATACAACTGGTGCTGTTGAGTGAAAAAAATCAGGGAAGAGACAAGTGTACAAGTGATTGGAGGTGAACACTTTGGACTGTATTGGAAATATTGGAATTCTCGTTGGTGAGTGGTGTTCTTTTTTTAAGATTAGTGATCCTCTCCATTAAATACTTTTAAATTAAGGAATTTATTGAATGTGCAATCTTGGGATGTCATATAGTCATTCATAAAGGGAAAAAACCTAACAAGGATTTCAAATACTGCCGAACTAATTTATATGCGGATAAAATGTTACGAGTAACAATCGATGTAATTAATTGACTCCATATGATTTTGCAGTATTATTGGTAACTTATATTTTTTAAATAAACTTGGAAGCTTATTTTTGGCTGTCTTCCAACTAGACGAAATCTAGAACCGTGTCGCCACAACGCCATAGAAGGCTTGTTTTCGTACGAACTTCTCTACTTTAGATTCTAGTAGAATCGGAGAACTATAATTAGTTCTTCGACTGGCACGAAGGACGAAGGTACTCGATTGGAGTAAGTCCAATAAATATTGAAGGAATGGAATCGATCAAGCCAGTTATCTTGTTTTTTTCTAGGCGCAGGATAACAGATTACTGATCAAAATTATATCAATCTAACTTTTCTGCTTATCTGATTCCTGCTGTCTACAGGTGTTTATTTATTTTGATGCGTGTTGTTTTATTTTGAATAGTGTGAAATAATCACAATTAATTGACATTATTATGATGAATATCAAGCCCCGCGCACAAGTGTTTGTTTGATCCCGCGAGTAATCTGATCCGTCACGTGACGTGACTCGCTCAAGCTCACGCCACGTGATTGCATGTTACGTGCCTACCTTACCCTGGAGAGTTTGCACGCTGAGGCCGTGAATAAGCATGAAGATGTGGTTACACAAATAAATTGTTATGTACTCTTTCCATCAAAACTTAGAGTTATATTAATATGTAAGAATTTTATTTAGACACGGATTATTGATATTACAATCGAGATGAATCGTGCCTTTCATTATACACTATTTGCCAAGAGAGATGATTAAGCCAAAGAGTCACGCTTGTAATAGTTGAAAAATAAATCAGTACCTACAGCTCTGCAAAGTCTGACATTAGCAGATTGACGAGTGGGAGTTTTAAATATTGGATTATTCCGTGCCAAAGTAAAGTTGCTTAGCCCATTCACTGCCTCCCTACAAAGTGACGATCTTACCCGCATGCCTCGTCATGTCGAATCAGTAATCTTGGCCGCCTATGTGCGTTTTCCGCATGTGACTTTAGATCGCAACAGTTTTACCTATACAGTATAGTTTAGTTTTTTGAAATCCGCCGCCCATAGGCGGCCTGGGCATGTGAATAAAGTACATATGTAGTTTCGACGGCCCATAGCGGCGACAGCAATGAATGTGTTAACGAAACGTTGTGGCGATGTTTCCAGGCCACTGGTTCCAGACGCTTGGTCATGGGTCTGCTGGACAAGCTGAGCTCGTGGCTGGGGCGCGGGCCGAGCGAGGTGTCGGTGCTGGTGCTGGGGCTGGACAACAGCGGCAAGAGCACGCTGCTGCGCGCGCTGCACCCCCCCGACCCGCGCGCGCCGCCGCCCCCGCCGCCGCTGCCCACCGTCGCGCACCACCAGGACAGCTTCACCAGTCAGTACCGAGTTTATTTTTAATCGCCGAAATGATTATTATCAAGGTTCAGCAGAACAATCTGTTACAAAAATATCTAACTTAGTCAGAACATTCCACAAACTGTTATTGGTGTTCCCGCCAACAATAGCTGAATAGAGAGTACCTACTCCGATATTGTGATGGATATTTCTCCTTGATCGACGCCAACCCCTATCGCCCACACACACGAGCTACTTCTTTAATATCTCGCGCTGTTTATTATATTCACGAAAATATATTTTTATTTCTATTGCTATATCTATATCTCTTTATAAAGAGAGGTAATGAGTCGTTCTCAGAACATCGCACTAATCAACTATATTGCGTTATAATCCATATAATCACTAATTTCTATTTAAGTGTAAAAGTTGAAAAGAAAGACCATAGTTGATGACCGATTGAGTGTAGTTAAGATTGTTTACGAATTTTGGAGGTCATGTTTTGAGGTTCGGTGATTCGGTGGTGTGGCCACGAGGTCGTGTGGTGATGTGGTCGCATGGTGGCGTGGTCTAGCGGTGATGGTGTGGTGTGCGCAGGCGGGGGCGTGTCGTTCAGCGCGTGGGACGTGTCGGGCGCGCCGCGGTACCGCGCGCTGTGGGAGCGCCACTACCGCCGCGCCAACGCCGTCATCTTCGTCGTCGACTCCGCCGACCATCTGCGTCTCGGTGAGCAAATAAAACTACTGATAGCATTCAAACTGTACAAAGCATTGGTCATCATTTACACAGCTATACGGATGATCTGGACACCTAGCTTCTGTTCTGGTTTAACTTATTTAGTTCTATCCTTATTTTTTTTTTGCAATTAAAAAACTTAAATATCGAAAATGACAAGAAAAATGACCTGGTCAAATTCCAGTAACTGTCTGAATCATGTTCATTCTGAGCCTAAAAGCCTTATAAATAGAAGTGTCATTGTCAAGAAGTGGTGGTGGTAACACGTGGTCCGGCTGCGCAGTGGTGGCGCGCGAGGAGCTGGAGCTGATGCTGGCGCACCCCGACGTGTGCGGGCGCCGGCTGCCGCTGCTGGTGCTCGCCAACAAGAGCGACCAGCCGCACGCGCTCGCGCCCATGCAGATTGCGTCAGGTGACCTACTCCGAACACTCACACTACACAAACACATCATCATCATCAACACGTGGTCCGGCTGTGCAGTGGTGGCGCGCGAGGAGCTGGAGCTGATGCTGGCGCACCCCGACGTGTGCGGGCGCCGGCTGCCGCTGCTGGTGCTCGCCAACAAGAGCGACCAGCCGCACGCGCTCGCGCCCATGCAGATCGCGTCAGGTGACCTACTCCGAACATTCACACTACACAAACACATCATCATTAGCAGTATCCTCACTGCCCACTGTTACAAGCGGTGACGTCACATATAGTGGACTGCACAGCTGTCTGCTGGCATGTGTCCTCATTAGCCTGTTGCAGCCCTATGTTGCTGGACGCCTCCTAGAGTTCCCCATCTGGAAGAGGCCTGCGTCCAGCATGGGTGCAAAATCAACTAAGGGGATGTCCATCAGCATTCCCCTGTGATTTATCCCTATTATGCTTTCAACAACGTTCTTTTTCTTTCCTATCGTCTGTGATGACTTAGCTCAACATAAGAAACAAGAAGTAGTCTACAACTAAAGTGAAAATATACTCGTACTTGAGACTCAATTTCTACATGAATGAGTAACTCGTCTATAGAAGTTTGAAAATATACCTTACAGCAAATAGCAATTTAGTTTCGCAAGTACTTGACAATTGAAGATTAATTTCAAAAAATAAAAATTGTTAAAACAATCTTATTTAAAAAGGTCTTGTCTTAATTAGCTTCCTTAATCAGTCGTCTGCAATGCGCGCTGGGTAATAGACGCGCGTTGCTCACTGCACTGACCCGAATTTATATTCGCGAACTGCGCGGTTTTGCCGCTGCCGCACACCGCCGCTATGAGTTCCGAAAAACTCATAGCCAACGAGCTGTTGGCGTTTATTAACCACGCCATCGACACCATGGACGAGGTCAGCATCATGCAGATCTGCAAGTCTAGCTTCAAGCAGGACGAGATTTGTAGAAGCAAGGTGCTGCTCTACGAGACCCTCGGCCAGGTCGACCGGATGCCCACCCGGAGGAGGGATGAGACAGGGGAGAGAAGTATTCAGGACATCATCAATCTCCTGAAGACAACCGATCCAGACGACGTGCCTCACTTCGTGGCGAAGGATCTGAACAAGCTTCCTCCCGTCACGTTCGACCACGTCGACGTCACCAGGCTGCTCAAGGACATAACCACCTTGAAAGCGGGCCTGGCCGAAGTACAGCTGAAGTTGGAGGCTTCTGAATCGACGATCTGTGGGCTGCGTGCGGAATTATTATCGTTAAAAAGTAATAATTCCGTGAGTAGGTCACCAGAAGCATCGAACATCAACACCCGTCGTCGCGGCGCGCAAATCAGCAGTTTGTCGTCGTCGCCGATCACTGCTGAGGTTAGCGATTTGCGTGACCCAGTGAGCCCCGCCGCCCGCTCCCCGGCCCCGCGGATGACGTCGAGTGCGGTCGCTGTCGCGAGCTCGCCGCGTGACTACGCTGCAGCCGCCGCCGCGCCTGCCCCCGCCGCACCGCCCGCCCCGCCAATGAAGCGGCCCTCCGATAGAGGGACAAAGAAGCGCCGGAGCAAATTAGCTGAGAAGCTGGTACCACCTACTGGTTCGAGCAAGAACCAGACCGATGAGGAGGGCTTTATCAAAGTCGAAAGGAAGAGGAGGAGGCCCTCATCTCGCAACATCTGTGGCACTGCTCCGGCCGAGCCGACACATCCGCTGCGTCCTGAGATACCATCGACGCCGCTGTATGTGTCCCGCCTCCACTGGTCTACGAAGGTCGAGGAGGTCGTAGACTACGTCCAGAAGAAGTCTACCTTCAGACTGAGGGTTGAGCGGTTGGTCCCTCGCCATAAGACGAGTTTTAATTCGTTTGTGGTGAGAGTTCCGACTCATCTTCTCGCAAGATTCATGAAGGAGGACTTCTGGCCGCAGGGCGTCGTGTTTCGGAGATTCCGAGGTCGGCTGCCCGCTGAGACTGCACACCCGATGCTACGTGTGCATTAGTTGTAAATTTAATTTAATAAAATTGTTATGAATATGTATGTTAGACTGTAAGGTATTTATGATATGGGCCTCTGTTTACATATATTTAACATCTTTTTGTGTAAATATTGCCTGAAATAAATGATTATTATTATTATTATTATTATTATTAATTAAATTCAGCTAAGTTAAGCAGTAAAAATGATGTTTTCCGAATTTTCTCGTCAACAAGTTTGTTAACGAAATTCAGGAGAACTATAAAAACGATTGGCAAAAAGTTTGTGTTGTGCCAATTTGCCTTCGTTCCGGGCGGTTAATCCCCGCGGGCAATTATACCGTCGAACGGGGGACGAAATGTATTGACGGCGATGAGTTCTTTTTTGTAAATATGAGGCAAATGTGCAAGAGGGGCATCTGATGATGATGGTAAAAGATCACAGCCACCCATGGACATCAACAAATTCACATGGGACTTGTGCATTGCCTGCCTCTAAAACTTCAAAACTTCCCCAACTGTTTAACCTGTCCAGTAACATAGATTTAAATGGATAAAAACGAACGATAAGTGGGATAAAATACCTCAGTAAACGAGGTTTCACAGATAAAATAAAACTATAATTATAAAGATAGCAGAGAGTAATATACATTTTAAAAACCATGATTAAAAATACAAGAGTCGATTAACGAGTAAGAACAATGAATAAACCAAAATGGCTAGCAACTCGTTAAAATTACAATCTCTTTAACTTTTAGTGTTCTTTAAAATTAAATATTTCGTAATTTATTTGATAAAACTATTAACTGGTCATGTATAATTAAAATAAATTCCGAAAATCAGAAAATTATCTAGCGGCCGTCCACGACTCTTTCCGCGTGGATTTCGGTTAACGCACACATAGTGTTATACTATAGCTAAAAGCCTTCCTCGTCAAATGGGAGTTTAGTAGTTTACTATCCTGAGATTAGCGATAACAAACTTTCAGCTTTTTTATATTCGTATATATTTGGAAATTTACGAATACATAGGTATAACAAAATATCTTCTAATAGTGATCATTGTCTCTGTGAATTTGCACCAGTACAATCGCGCAAGGTTTGCGCGCGTGAGTGGTAGGTACTGTTCGGTGAAACATTCTAATTCAAACCCTAGCTTCACTGCAGGTTGATGCCCCGAACTTATCAATGTCTGAAATATATCCCCGTCGTCCATTGCAATCAGGCTGCTCGACAGTTCGCTCACGGAGCGCCCCGACCGCTGAATAGCCAATTGCGCTGCCGATTTGCTTCGAATTAGAGCCATTGCATTGCATTGCATTGCATCGCATTGCATCGGTGCAGCGCTGCACGGCGGAATGAATGACCCGCGCGCCCCCTGCATCGCTGAGCGAAAACTAAATTACGTCTCGTGTTTAATCTGATTTACAGTGATATTTGAATAGCTACTTACTTTCTGAATTACTCTGAAAAAGTAGCTAGGTATTACATCTTCTGTCAACCAAGTGCAAGATGGAAATTGAATACAGGGTCAATGCCAAATGTTACCAGTCCAATTCACAATTTTTCTTAAGGTTGTTAGAGCTCAGTTGGAGAGGGTATGGGGTTAAGGCCGGCAACACATCAACTACAACACATCAATTATTATTGAACATCCATAGTACAAGTTTCGAGCTTAGTTTGGGGCTAGGCAGTTGATGTGTTAGTCCAATGAATTAATATTTATTTATTTACCAGCGGCCGCCCGCGACTCTGTCCGCGCGAATTTTGGTTTATCCCGTGGGAGCATTCAATCGGGATAAAAGGTATCCTATCACCTAAGTTAGCCTATACCCTGTCTGTATACCAAATTCATCAAAATCCGTCCAGTAGTTTCAGCGTGATTGACGGACAAACATCCAAACAAACAAACTTTCACATTTATAATATTAGTATGATTTATTTATTTTGTGTGTGTGTTGGCAGCGCTGTGCCTGGAGCGCATCACGGACAAGCCGTGGCACATCTGCGCGTCGAGCGCGCTCTCCGGCGCCGGGCTGGCGGACGGCGTGGCCTGGCTGGCGCGCCAGATCCGCGACCTGCACATCAACCACTAGCCTGACGCAGAGTGAGCGGCAAGCTTGTGGCGAGTGTGGAGGGCCAACAACCACTGTTGGAGGCAACTTTGGTCTAGGGTCTAGCCTCAGCTACGGCGACGAGTGGCGCGACGTGTGGTGCGATGAGGCCGGCGACGTGATTTGCGGCAATAGTCGCGCATCTCGCCGCCGATAGCTGTGGCATGCTTCATACAATTTCCTTTATTTGTTTTTTTCGCTCGCCACTTTCGCCGGCGCAAGACGCATCGCAAGTCGCATCGCTGTGGGCTGTGGCCAGGGTGTTAGAGAAACGCTACCGATGTTGTTTGCGCACACATGAAGCCCGATGAAGCTAAAAGAGAGAGCAACTGTGCTCTAACAGCCACAACAGACAGATATTATTTATATATTTATTTATTTATACATTCTATAGTTTCCGTGCGACAAATTTATGTAATACTAGCATTCCGCCCTAATATTAGTTGGGATGATGGTTTGTTAATTATTTATTTATTATATGCTGTATCGCACCAATTATATTTGGTGACGCGTTGTTAAATGAATCAAATGAAGAAGCTGACAAATAGTATGGGATCGGATTTATGTATTGAAGCTTTGCGTAATGTTGCAAGTTGCATAATATGCATATTATTTTCCAGTTGTTTTGCGGAATTCGACATACCTACATTCTATACATGTATATCTTGGAGAATTGAGCCATATACATCTAGTAACAGGTAATAAAAGTAATAAAGTTATTACGAGCACGTCAAGTATTCTCCGGCTAGACTGTCAAAGTGTTCAAATTCATATTATACCGTAAGTAAATTCAGTTAGTGTCGCGGGACGTGAGTTTGATCCTAGTTTCATTTTAGCTCATCTAACTTTATCTGTGTTTGCTAACTTGCCTGGACAGGTGCTTGGGATTTATGAGAGGAGTCCGCGGGAGTAACTCTTACCAGTCAAGCCGTTTGTTGTGTAAATGATGTTCTAAACTACACTTTTTGTGTACGTATAATATTACAGCATTCTTAATATTCTGCTTACCTATATTGGTGGTGAAAACCACACTTTCTTTAGATGTTTATGTAGATTTATACAACGTGTTAGTTTGGCTTAAGAACAAAAATCTCAATATACAATAAAATACATTTATTTAAATATGTATTAGGATAAAATGCAGTGTGTAACCGCTAGGAAAAGCTGTAACCAGCCAAGTATATAGAATCTTTGATAAAATTCATAAAATTTCTGACTCTAATGGACTTAAAAACATAGTATAACCCCTTTATATCGTAGAAGCATTCAAGCTTATGCCAACACCTGTGCAAAAATAAAATTCACACCACAACAATCGCATATCGCATTCTGACTAGAGCAAGCAAGCGATGGCGTGTTGCCGCGGCCAGAGCGCTGTGTCCCAGGTTCAAAGCGAGGCGCTCGACTCTCGACTCAATTGCCAGAGAGCCTTTTCAATCAACTCGTGAAATACACGATGAGTGAAAATATTGCACCTTCGATAACAATATTTCGGGGTTTTTTAACAATTATGTTCTGATGGAAGTGGTCTGATTGCTTAGTGGGGTAGATTCTTTTTCGATATTATTAAAGTGAAGTGTAAATGAAGATAAATATTTAAAAAGGCAATAAGACATTTGTTTGTAGTATTTTGTAGACATAAACTTATTAACAAACCTTTTGTAAGTTAGTCAGCCTTGTTGTTATTTGGAAATGGAATACGTAAGAGTTTCTGAGGCGATTAAAATAATATGTGTCTTTGTATTTTATATAAAACATGTTTCATTTACTAGTAGTTTTAGTACAAAAACGAATTTTCAAAATTAACTTCGAGCCAAAAGAAGAAAGTATATTCTTGAAATAAAAGCTAGCATATTTATTTAACATTTACATCTTATAAGCGGGCTGAGTATATTTAGTGTATTTTGTTAACTTTTGTTAAAAGAGCGCAAAAGAAATTAAACGTAGACATAAAATGTAACTTAGGTGCGGAAAACTAGCAACAATAATTGGAATTTAGAATGTGATGTTGGTTGATATTCATTACTTTAGGAAGTAATTATAACTTAATTCGTAATACCTAGAAAAAAATATATCGATTCTTATGAAAGTGTGTAACTATAGCCATGTTAGGTCCTCTTCATAACTTTGTTAAGTAACTACCTAATACGCTAACTAACTGAGTTAGTAGAAATAGTCTATGTTCGTTTAAAAATAAAATCTTGTAATTTTAAAAGTGTTTCATTTTGAAATTTATTTATTTAAAGTTTTATTTAAGATGCAACATAAAGTAAAAATGCATGATATGAATTGATAAAAAATATAAGAAAGTTTTCGAGCTAAATTCATGAGAATTAAGATTTCACCCTATATTAGCTTTTATTATCAGTATTTAACTAAAATCGTGTTCAGTAAATATACCTAAGGTTTATTACTTATAAATTTTTAGAACGCTATTTCATCCGTTAAGGTTGGTTAGATTTTATAGTGCTATAAATTCATAAATAATATTTATATTATTTCTTTCTGAAATATAGTCAAAGGAAGGAGCTCTATGCAGTAAAAGCTAAGAAAGTGGTATCTAAGTAAAAGATAAGCGATATTTCACCGCGGCGTTTCCTGACAGCAGCAGCCGAGCCTCATGATTTGTATGAAATGCTCCGAGAGGAAATACTAGAGGTTTTAACCCTTTCCACGCCACGAGTTTTCGTCAAAAACGTTCACCACACGCCACCGCAATATAACTGGTTGATTAACTAGTGCTGACAATGTTGAGTATCGATATTATTAATTTGTAACAAATAAATCATTTGAAAAAAATATTTATAGTTATTTTTTAAGTTTCTTGGGTTTTATTTTATTACTAGCGGCCGTCCGCGACTCCGTCCGTAGTTTTTACGTGAAAGAGTAACAAACATCCATAAATCCATTCAGTAGTTTTTACGTGAAAGAGTAACAAACATCCATACATACAAACTTTGGCCTTTATAATAGTAGTTATGATTTTAGTTAGTTACATGAAATAAAAGTATCAATAATGACCGGTAAGTTTTTCTAATGTAAATACATCTACGTATTCCAATAATCCTCTAAAAAAAAAGAAAATTACAAACACTTTATTGTATCAAACCATGGTTGCACCATTAGATTGGGACGCTTTATAGTACATATTATATTTTTTTATAACTTACCTGTTGATTATGTAAGAACACTTCAAATTCAACATCATCAGTTCCTTCTAAAATCCTAATCAACTCCTCTGCAGTGGTCATATTTCAATAAACATTAATTTATTAACGTAATAAATCTACACAGCAACGCAAAGCATAACACAGTAAATAACATAATTTTGCAGGGTACTTCCATAATTTATCGATATCTCCAACCCTCATTGTACAACACTAAATAAGTAGTTCTAGAAACATCTATCGCCTCTGACGTCACTTCCGTGTCTGATATATCAGACGTTGGCGTACGAGACTCATGCATGATCGTGTCGCTATAGTGTTGTGACATACTATGCAATTTACTGGATTTGATCATGATACCCAGTATCAATCAAATCCACCAAATCAAATTTTGATGCAAAACATGAATCGAAAATAAAGCGTTTATCAATGTAAACGCTTTATTTTTGATTGCATTATTATCGAGTGGATTATACAGGTTTTTGTTTTGGGCATATTTTTTGTGTGTTACGAAATCTTACCAAGTTTAACCAATGTAAAACTTGGCAAGATTTCGTAACACACAAAAAATATGCCCAAAACAAAAACCTGTATAATTTTTACATTTTTGAATGTTTCTATTTTGAGGTACCAGATTTCTGGTTTTGGTAGGAACATTGAAATGGAACATCACTAATGGAACGCCAATGTCTGATATATCAGACGTTGGCGCAGAGGGTCCAAGTAAAAAAAAAATTGTATGAGTCGATTCAACACGGTTTTGTTTTTAATAATTTATCATTAAAATAACATTATAATACTTTATGAAATTGATGTTTTTGATTAACTAAAGTATAAACAGTCTGAAAATTGTATGCATATGTCGTCACGTACTATAACGATAAGAAAAAATAGAGTTAAATTGGTTAGATATTTATGTCTGATATATAAGACGTTGGCGGCGAGGGCACGAAAGTTAAATGTCTGATATATCAGACGTTGGCGTGGTAAGGGTTAACCTGGCCGTTGGAACGGGAAATATTTTACTGAAAAGAAAAAAAACTTTTAATATTTTTCTGTACTCTGGAATTTACAAATACATAGATGAGGAGATATTTATTTAAATTAGGTACACAAACAGGTAACTGTCAAATACTCAGCCGTTAATACATACAACATAACACAATAACCAGACAGATACCCAAAAATAGCGTACACAACATGTTTAATATAATTTTAAAACACTAGCATTAATAGTAAAATCGAACAAAAGTTCAGAACCATGGAAATATATTAAAAAATATTAAAAATTTATAGATACAGCTACATACGTAGATCAGAGTTGGCTCGGAGACAATAAGTTGTGATAAAATGCCACAAGAAACTTAATAACAGATGGTGACTTACGAGTATTATGGCTTTTTACATCGTTGTTGTCACGAGAAGTTGTATTAAAGAGCGGTATTGTACCGCGCCGCATTTTTTGCGTTCGCAGCGTGCGTGTCCGCTAGCAGTTGTAACTATAACTACATAATATAACACATTCACCTAAGTACAGTTAGCGTCTGATTGTCTGTACCATGAATACCTATGTTTATAATAATAATAATAAATATCTCTGGACATTATTCACACAGCGCCATCTAGCCCCAAACTAAGCATTAGCTTGTGCTATGGATGCCAGACAATGGATAAACATTACTTATATAATCTTTTTTTGTAAATACAATCATATTATACATGGAAACACCCAGACCGATACAAATAGACATGTTCATGTACACAAATGTTTGTACCGTGTGGGGATCGAACCCGCTACCTTTGGTGTACCTAATAGCCGACTTCTCGAACATGACACCAAACGGCTCTTCAAAGTTTGAAGACAGTGGCAATGTCACAAATACTTCCAACACATTAGTAGAAATAAGATAAGCAAATTGTTAAAGTAGTGAGCTAAAATTCTTATACGTTTTGTCCAACATTGAATGAAACATTCGAGCATCAAAATATACAAAATATCCAAGTACGTACACAGACAATCGTTTTCTTCCTGCATCTCAGCCTGCCAGGCCTTTTTTGACCGTATTGTTCAAACATTTACACAATGCAATTTTACAATATAACAAAGCAGATAATTTATTACATAGAATAACGCTGGGGATTATAACACAATTTAAATAATGTAGATATGTCTATTCAGTGGAAATAAATAATAAATATTGAAAATAAATTATTCTTTGGCAGTCAAAATATAATTTTCTGTTGTATATGTTGGCTGCAAGTAACCCGTTACCTGTGCCCGTCCAGAACACGAACAAAACGCACAGAGTAAATGCAATGTCGTACTTCCGGCTAAGATCAAGAAATTAATGTTTAATTATTATTGTGGAATTCAGTGATAAGTGAATAAAAACTGTGAATTTTATCGTTAAAAATTAACTCTGATATTGTAAATGCAGACTGTCGATGGTCGATGTGATAAATTAATAATTGAAAGTTGACAAAGTAAACTTTATTAGACAAGCCCGCCCGCGCTCAGGCGGCACCGTGCGTCTTTAGTTTACTTGAGATCATTTTACTATTACCACAAGCAAAATCAGAACTGTGAGTAGAGTGTATCTCTTTCAAATAAGCATCCTGTTTTGTGAAAATAGAAAATAGTGTTATTACGCGAAATTTAAATCAAATTCCACGGGCGCGGCGACCTCTGAGACGACCATTTTCTTTTGAGTTCGCCGCGTCGGCAAACTTCAAAGGATTGTGAAAAAACTATCGTTCAAGTTCTTAATAATTCCGTGCACAATCCATATAATCAGTGATGTGTGACTTTAGTTTCTTTCCATAACTAAGTAAGACTGAGTGTAAGTGAGTGAAGTTGTTTAATCCTGATTCCTAGATTTCAAAGTTTCATTTTCGTCCAACCGGCGCCATTGATGCGACTCCGCGACTCCTGTCATTCGCGCGCCGGCCGGCGAGGAAACGCGACGCCATACGACGACGCGCTACTCTCGCCCACGACAAAACTTGTTCCGTGCTTGTGTTCTGTGCAACATTACGTGGTTCTCGTGTTGTGTGTTATATAAACTATGACTTTGTGATTGGACTGAGTAACCAGCTGCACTTCGTGGCCGTGAGTACAAAGTTTAATTTTTTTTCTCTAATTTAAAGATTGCATTACGCCAGATTTGTTATTTTAATTCCAGCCGGTCTTTTCATTAAGCAATTCTGTGTAATGTTTATTTAATTTTAAGTGGGATTGCGGACGAATCTTGGCAGTCTGAGTGAATTGAAGTTGTTCTTATTGCGTTCTCAGTTTTGCTACCTACTCCGTGAATGATCCGTGATGTTCTTCTAGAATAAAAATATCTCACAGCATCACATACATTGATCTGACTCCGTGTTAAGTAGCTTAGACACTTGTGTTACAGATATCAGTATCAACAGTGGTATTAGATGGTAGAAAAGTTATGTAGGTAGATAAGAGCTTTTATTTACAACGCTCC